>JAACJT020000013.1:6794961-6822030 GCA_009936485.2 Gymnarchus niloticus | reverse complement strand
ATATCCCAGAAGTTTAACTGACTTGATGCTATACTCTGATTAAAAAGTGTTCCTTTAATTTTTTTGAGCAGTGTACAAGACAAACTTTATTACATTTTTCCGTGCATAAGCCGCAGTGAACTGGCAGTTGTGAGCGATCCACCGAAGACAAGCATTCCCGGTGGTTTGACGATAATTTGTAGTCTGCTCTTAGCATACGGCTAGGCTAGGCTATACGATGAGATCGAATTCCCAAGTCATTTTGTCACTGACCATTAGCATTAACGATAACCATGAAGAGCACAGAGGAAGCTTAGCATTTGCATCAAATACCCTGGACAATATGACAGTCCAGCCTATGTCCTTTAGGGTCCAATTCTGTGCCACAGCTATCCCACCTTGTGAAGTAATATGTGACCACTGCCCCAGCGACAGTCATCTGCTGGCATGCAAGGATGAACTCGCTGATCCAAATGAGTCCCACGGCATGGTACCAGGTCATGTACTGTAGTGGCCCAGTCAGCCGGAACTCAACTAGTCCTGTCTCCTCCTTCTGTATTGGGTTCCCTACAGGAAGTCACCATGCACAGGGGCAACAGGTCAACAAGGGCAACAGGTCAGAAGGTCACAGAGCATCTCGCAACGGACGTCAACCAGACTAATTCAAGATACACTCACAGAAGCAAAGACCGGCACACCTACCAGCAGTGCCGAGGAAGAGGAGCACCATGATCCAGTAGACCCAGAAGAAGAGAAGGGCCAGAAAAGTCCAGAAGGGCTGGAAGACCAGTAAGGGCAAGTGGATGAACACCTTCCCCGCCACGTGGAACAGGGCAATGGTGAGTGCCACACGCTTCCTCATGAAGAGCATCAGCAGTAGTAGAATCACCTGACAGGGACACCAACCCAGACTTAAGATCCTCCTAACACTCACTGTTAAAAGTTCCTGCCACTGAACACTGAGGTTCTGTTTTCCTGGTTAGACGTTTAGGAATTTGACATTTTAATATCTTTAACGTGGGAATTAAGGTATGCCAGTTACAGTGTAGGTAGTGGCTACATAAAATGGCATACTGTCATTTGTACATTTAATAGGGATGCGGTGACCCGATATTTAGCCAAAAACACTGGATAGTTATTAGGGGGAAAAAAGTTATAATCAGCTACGATACACAGACAAGCCTTGCTTCACATTGCATTTCATTTAAATGGTTATACCTATGGCAACAATTGGTTTAAAAGTTGCTTACGCAAAAACAGAAAGACTTTCAGATCAGGATACGTATCTCCTGATATTTAATGTTGTGTTATCAGTATTGAGACATCCCTAATATTTAAAGCAGGTGCCGGAAATGAGAGGCTCACAAGTCATGTATGGCTCTATACCATCAGGAAAAACACAAAACTTTCACGGGCGGAAACAAAGAATAGGCACTAAAGCACTCCACCGCGTACCCTGATCTTCGTACTTGTACCCTGTTCCCACACACCCCACTTTCACGATTGTCTCATTCGCCTCTCCAGGCTCACGTCTTTCTGGACCTCACGGTTGCGTCTCTTCAAGTCCTGTCAGCTGGTCACCCCGATTTAATGCTTCAAACTATATCTGTATCAATAACCACACTGCTTCAAATCAAAATCTCTCCTGTGATCAAAATAATAAGCAGAAAAATAAATGAATGCTTCCAGATCTTGGCCCTTAAAAAGCTATGTAAACTAATCCTCCACACTTACAAGTGACATCAGCAACTGACACTGGCTCCGCCTCCCACCAGACTCACTGTGAACACAGTTGCGGCAACGGCGTAGATCAGCAGAGCTTGAACGTTGTCCCTGGGCTCCTCCTTGCTGCCGGCTGTCGCAGCGATGCTGGTGTTCGCCGACTTTCGGTTGTCTATGTACAGCCACCAGAGAACGCTGGTGCCAGCTGCCATGGTGGGGGTCAGACAAGCCAAAGGTTACACCAAGGTGAGAAGAACTGCATGTTTATTTCAGTCCTGGTAAATCATATAATGCAGAGCACTTCTGGTTAATAACTGGGGAATTTCAATAAGAAATTCAGCTACTATTAGTTGCTTTTGCCAAAGGTTAAAGAAGTATGACGTGTGGACCATTGTGGAACAAGTTACAAATTTGGATTTCACTTCACGATGACCACAAGATGATAACGTGCCGATTTCGAAACACAGCCTTAACATTTCAAGTATGATATCAGTGTTCAAAAAAAGCAAATAAGCTAACAGTATGAGTTCAGTGTCTGCCCTCAAATGACAGGAGAGAATAAGATGAGGTCAAATGGGTGCATGCATGTCGGGGAGGGGTGGGGACAGGAAACAGCTGAAGCGGTGGCCCGGTGAGAGCAAGCCAGCTCACCCAGGGAGCCGAGGACCACGAGAGCAGTCAGGATCCAGACAAGCACGGCGGAGATGTATCGAATGATGACCATCAGGACCATGGACAGCACTGTGGGATAAAAAGGACATGCGTTCCCTTCAGCTTAAAGACATCACTTTGATGGTTCTTAAGATTTATGTTCACACTGTACACCATTGACTGCATTAACCTCATCCCTAGCCTTCAAAAGTTTTCCAGCTCAATTGTTACAAAAACCCATTAAAACTACCGCAAACAAACACTCCACACATCTAGGGGCACAAGATCACTGGAACTCCTCAAAACACAGGCACACCACAATAACATAAATATTTTAAACCATAAATTGGCTTTAGGAGGCTACCGAACACAAGGTGTTTGTTAACTAATTCTGTTAAATCAAACTACAAAGACCAACTAGTGACCTACAAACAGGCCCTGAAACATTCACCTGTGGTTAGCAGGCCGACATTTGACCAACTGGAAGTTACAATGGCTATTTAATCAGACCTCATGAGCCGGCCATAAAGATCAACACATTGAGCGGTGTGGAAGAGCGCCCCCAGGTGGTCGACAGCTACCTAGCGCCAGCAGGCAGAGGCCCAGGATGACTTCCTTGCTTGCCACCACACCAGCCACGAGACTGTGCAGCATGCTGTTGTCGCTGACGAAAGTAACGACAGCCTCAGCAAAGCGGGTGTAGCAGGAGATGTTCAGGGGAGTGCAGCGGTTGAAGAGCGGAAAGGGTTTGCTGTGGGGGGGGGGGGGGGGGGGGCAATACACTGCAGGGGGAGTACCACAGATATCATTTGGAAAAGGGCTCTGACACAAAAAGCAGCCAAAATCTTGCAAAACAAGTCGGTAAATTTAAGACTGACATTCAAGACAGAAACCGTATTGGTGGATTCACAGTCACAAAACCACTTAGAACGCTGTAGCAGAACGTGAACAGGAGCTGTAACAAATCAATTGAGGGTAATCTTCCAGTTAGCCCAACTAATGCTGGGCTTCAGAGAGCCTTAAAGAGGATTAATCATGCCGAGTGTAACATACCTTGGTAACACTGGCAGTTTAGGGCATTTAGTCGACCTTTCTGGATGACCAGGATACCGGTGAGGAGGCAGTTCATAGGAGCAGAGCTCAGACCCTGAAAGTTAAAAACCAGAACGGGTTTCATCACCACTTTCAAGGCATCCCAACAGACAACCATGTGTCTCATTTATAAGCTGAGTGACGTAAGGGCCCTGACAGAGACAGGGAACGGAATGCCAGCAGATCAGGGTGACAAAGGCCATCCTGATATAGAGGAGTGACCTCAATGCATGGCTCTGTGGGCTGCAGCACACCCCCACCCAGGCCAGGGGCAGACAGTGCCACATCTCGTGACATCACAGGGTTAGTGCTCGGACACTCGTCATCGTCTGCCATGGACGGGCGGAGGATGACTCGACATTATTCTCAAAAAGGGTAGCCTCTCTGTTGACTGACATTGACGACAGTGAAGACTTCAACAGTGGGTTATGAAAAAAAAGGAGTTCACTCACAACAGGGCAACAGGGAATCGTGTGTGTGCAAAAAATGAGATATTTCAGCAAGAAAAATATACTGTATGCAGTAGGCTGACATGACTACTTCCAACAGACAAAAAAGTTTCCCAAAGCTTTAAGAAAAAAAGATAGCCTGAGCAAGTCAAACTGAACACTACAACACCTTTCTAAAGAATTAAACAAAGCCAGAAAAAAAATCATCATGCTACTTCTGAAAAACAGCAATAATTGGAATTAAATTTAAATACTTTTAAAATACTAAATGAAAATTAAGAAACCCAAAGTATCAGGTTAATGAAAAATGTAAACCCTTTTGTCCTTTTTTAAGGGTGCAACTGACCGATCCCACTTTCTAAATCTCACACAGAATGTTATTCTCATCTCCTTGCACTTCAACACTGTACATTCTCACATAATTTTATAGCTCCAATACTAATTGCTTCCTGAAAGACACTACTATGCCACCAATAATATAAAAACAAGCGGATTCAAAATGTTGTTCACATTAGTCAACATTAGGTTGTGAGGTTTCCAGGGGGAAAACCCATTTCTAGTTAAAGCACAACAACGAAAATAGCAGGCTTCTACGGTAGACAGATCTATGAAGAAGCCAACATTTACCATTATTAATGGCGAATCTCTTGATGTCTCCATATGTCTTCAGCTCGGTTCCGGGACACTGGGACACGCACAGAGCCATAGATTTGATCTTCCTCTGCACAATATCGATGTTGCAGGGGTCCAGGAAGAACACAAACCTAAAGAGAGATTAAAACAAAATGCGGCAATATTACCGCATGATGAGATTACAGCTACGGTTATTAAGGGAACAGGCAAAATGTCAAGGTCAGAGTGCAAACCAAAAGCCAAAACTTCAGAACACAAGTAATCCCTTCAATTTCAAATTATAATTGTAAAAAAAAAAGTGGAAGAAAGAATAAGCCACATAATTATAATATATCAATGATTATACGATATTAGCTAATATCGTCGAAATAGCAACAATTTTCTACTTCCCAGCATGTTTGTATTTGACTGAACCAAAAAAAAAAGTAAGATAAACACATGGTTCCCATCCCCCACCTCCTTGGTTTGGATCTGAGCCACGTGTCTCTACAAAGGGACCTTTGTCGAGTCATACTAACGAGTCCCTCAGACCTCCTGGTCTAAAGAGCTTCAAGAAAATTCAACTGAAGGCTGTGCTGCAGAAGCTCTGAGGGAAGCACACACAAACACAGCCAGTTGATAACCAGCTGTCCACATTTCTGCATCTTGCTGCTGGCCGTAGGAACACCAGGGTGCCGTATGTCAAAGCAGAGCCTGCCATCCAAAGCTCGGTGGCAGGAAATATCAGAGCAAGTGCAACCACAATGACCCGCAGAGAAGACAAAAAAACTAGGACACATGTGTCTCTCATTAGTATGGGAGAAAAATGGTTATAGGTGATGGGGTGAGGTTGGAGGTGTAAGCAGAGTCTTTACAGGTTCCCTGTTACTGTCCAAATAAGAATACCACAAAAACAGGAGCTACACCGAGCAAAATACAACAGGTTAACCGGGGATTACTGGGAGTTGGACCCATTTAATGCAATATGGACTTTGAGCATAAAGGCAGACTAATCCATATTGACCCAGTGATCTGATGAGGTAAACCTGTTCTCTGGAACCTATTCTCTCTCTTCTTTAACTGTGAAAAAGATGCAAATACTGCCAAGACCCTTTAATAAGATTGGCAGGCATCATAAAACTGAATGGATCCTGTCTGCTTAAGTTACTGAAAGGGGCATGTGCGTGGTCTCTTTTATGATTAAACTTGAGTGCCTTAGCACCTCACCATGCACAGATGCCCACAGATCTGGGAAAACAGAGCCATGGAAACAAGTTTTATTTTGGTTTTTTTTTTACTGAATATCAATGTTTTTTTCAATATTCATCACATACCACATAGGCTGAGACTACTTCATCAGCACCAATATATAAAAATAATCCATCCATCCATCCATCCATCCATCCACTAACCAGTTATCCTGGTCCAGGTAAAGGGAGGGGCCTGGAGTCTATCTACCCCATGCAGCACGTGACACAAGGCTGGGGCACACCCCACACTGGGTGCCAAGCCATCACAGGGCACATACGCATGCACGCACTCACAGGCAATCATGCACCACACCCATTAGCCTAAATCGGATGTCTCTGGAGCGCAGGAGGACACCAGAGCACAACATTTCACCAGGTTAGCCGACATTTCTTACTTCCATTTTAAAAATGCATGCTGCCAAGTCAAGCAGTCACTGTGATTAACTGCTTCACTTGAGTCCTCACAACTTTGCCAGAAGTCAATGTCCAAATCAGGACCAAGGGCTGCTCACATGGAAGCCAGCCTATTGCTTTTTAAATTCTTCTGCATGGTAGGATGGTGTAGGCAGAGCAGAGCTAATAACACAAGACATACCGACAAATGAAAAACAGAAGAGAATTAAGCCAGTCACCAACTCTCACCTACTACTTTCAGCAGCTGCAGTATTTACATCGGGTTAATTACTCTGTATCTATCTTACTACTCCACATAGCGCAGAACAATATCCTGGCCAGAGGGGCACAGCTTAAATAAGAAAAAAGAGGCTAAAAGCAGAAAATCTTTCAGATCCAGAAGACACTTCTACTCTATGGCCAATGAGGCAGTTTCACTACAAATGCTTATCTGTGCCAACGTGAATCTGCAAGTTTTACAGCTAAAAATGCAACACTAAAACAGGGATAAACTGTGCATTACACTACCTGTGAGCCAGAACGGTTCTGTGTCATGACTTATATTTAACAACTAAGGGACAGGACGCACCGACACACTTTATACACCTACGGTTCTGTGTGTGAAGGCAGATGAATTGATATTAACCCAGGGACTGGACATGTTAACCTTTTCTCCACCTTCACATGAAGTGCACTGGGTCATGTGTCTAGGACTCTGAGGAAAACACAATAAGATGTGAAAGAAACCATGAGGAAAACAAAACAGTCAGTGGGACTGGGACCGGCAAGACGATGACACCGCATCATTTTTAAAAGGAATTTTAATTTTAATGCTAAGGTACTATGACTGTAATGGTTACAGCTGACAGCTTTCCATTAGACAGCCGTGGAACCAAAGGATCACATTAGCAACATTTAGCCATCACTGGATTTAGTGGAAAAAAAAAAAAAAGCTTTATATCGATAATAATAATTGTTTTTTCCGCTAGTCTTTTAGTAGTAGTAATAATAATAATAATAATAATAATCTAGGCAACAAAGATGGACGTGTCACTCTGCTCCCACAAATATGTGTTCTCTGCTGTTCTGCCTACTGGTCTTATGACCTGCCTATCAACATTTGGAGGTGGGAGCAGAGAGGCACATGATTCCTAATTGAATCCTGTGGCAGCTGCCTCCCCAGCAGGCTGTCATAGCAGATCAGGTGGCCTCCCGGATAGCACACCATCTCCAGGCCTGTCAGGCGCGAGCGGCTCTGTGACCCATGCAGCCTTCACCGGTCCCCACCTCTCCACTTCAGTCCAGGGGCTTTGAGTCCCGTGACCCCGTGAGACAGCCTCCTCCCCCCGACTGCCCATCTGCCAGCACCTTTTCAGCAGGAACTGGGGAGTGTTCTGAAAACGTCATGCCATTAAAATGCCGTGCCCTAGAGGAGGTACTTAACCTTAACTGCCTGATTCAAATACCTACTGGCAGGCTCTCGAGTTTGCAATTAAACAGGGAATTTTGGTAAGGACAGGCAGTCTACGGTCCTGTGAGCATTTGAAATATTATGATATCCAATTGGTTTGCTCCCGTTGACATTAATCAGCATGCATTGTCATACATTGCATTCACTCATATCCATTAAAATCAACTAAAGAAGAAAATCCACCACAGGCAGTACAAAAATGTAGTTACTGTGGTACCTCCTGCAGTACTTAGGAAGCAAGTCTTTTGGCTGTCTGCTCAACATGCAACTACTCCCAATGACACCGACAGCATGGCTACTGCATCCGATCAACACCAGTTGTCCTTCAATAAGTACCTCGCCTTTCCAGTTGATAAATTCGTCTTGTGTTTCCTGAATTGTTGCTGCGTTTCCTGATTTGTCACTGCATTTTCATTATGTAATTTTGCTTCTATAGAAGTGATTTGCACTTCAGGGCCACCATACTAAGAAGATCATGTGATCAGATCCTAAAGAATAAAAGTCCCCAACTTCACAACACCACACCGGAGCAAGAAAAACAAGGCTGATGTAGGACTGACTTCTATACAAACACCAACCTGAAGAGTAGCTACCTTACACAAGAGGTGTTGTCGTTACAAGACTGTTACATAACCGCTGAGGTTCATGTCCAAATGTCATAGAAACAGCTGTTCCGGGCTACAGCATCCATCAGCTGCATCCATAAGCTTTTTAGTGGTAGTAGAATGTCAACAGTCTGCTTAAGCCAGGAAATCAAGAATAGCCACTGTAACACCATCTCCCATGACAAACACCCACAAGTCACCAGTGGATGCTGATGTGGCATCAAATATCATGTGGACACAAACCCTGAAAATAGAGGGTATTCCAGTGACACATCTTTAATATGAAAATGTGCCATGTGTAGATCGTCTGAGAGAGGAACCAACCAATGTCACTCAATGTGGAGCTACTAAAAGCCAACGCAGTTAAGGAGTAAAAGACTCGCATGTGTACAAACACCACACTTTGCACTAGGGATGCACAGAAAACACTTCCCCAGTGCAACATGGTGCAGACTCCACCACAGACCACCTGTTCAGTTCGGCAGAAACCACGAAGGCAAATGGAGAGTGAACATCACGGGCCTTGAAGCTCATCACTCTGGGATCCATCAAGTGTCAAAGCTGACATTAAAGGAATCAAGAGCAACTGTCTTCTTCAAACTGAATCACCCATAGGAAGGGCCACAATTTTTGCTTTTTATGTCTGGGAAGACAGTCAGAATGTTTCTCCACTGGGTTCATCTTTCTCCATTTACCACAGGAGATCAAAATAGAGGGATCTACCTGGAAAAGTTTCAGACAAAGTACCTGCTGTCCACTATACAAGAATGGCCATGCTTGAGACAATCCCATTATAACAAGGGCTGATGGGACAAGTACTACAAAAAGGCTCCGCCCCCAAAAGATGATTCCACCCTCAAAAGACGGCTCCACCCTTGAAATTGGATCCACAAAGAGATCCTGCAACCACCTACCACAAGAATATTCAGATCATTCCAACATTGCTCCTCATTAAAATCAACCAGACTGTTACATTTGGTCCCTATTCTAACCGACTCGGTGAAGGGTTTTGTAACTAACACAAACTAATTGCAAGCGGCCTAAAATATTCAAATTAATATCAAAATAGCATGTCTGGGAACTCTCACAGCTTCTTTCTGCCTACCCACAGCTGCACCTGCTTTTCAGTGCAAAATGTACATTACACAGGAAGGAAGGCTGGTTAAGTCCAAATCAAGGCCACAAGCTAGCAGGTCGATGCATAATCAGAGGGAAAAAAACCACTAGCTGCTCTTAGCAATCAGCAGACAGGCCTGACTTTCCCCATTATCAGTCAATCATTAGCTACCATGATTATCCAGCAAAAACTACCCAAGCTTTGAGTAAACCCATCCAACACTCCATCAATGCCACCAACGACATTGACTGAAAGTTTAGTACACACTGCAACAGAGTTCAAAAACGCGTTATTCTAAAATATGCAAAATAAGCGTAGGTACACATAAAGACCCTGCAGCAGACAGTGGATAAGCAACACAAAAAACAACAGAATGACCTGCAGTCTTTTCCTGCAAGTGAAAAACCTCAAATTTGGGGCTCAGCAACACTCACACCAAAATCAGAGCCACACTGGGACAGTACATCTCCATTATGGGTCACCTCTATGCATAATGACAGACATAATGATGAATGGTGACCACATCATTAACTACGACCTCAGGCCAATACAGAAAAGAAAACCTTCCCGAAGTACATATTTAAAATAAACACAGATCAATACATAAAAGTTAAGCAAAGAAGGCTCACTTTTTGTCAGTGTGGTCCAGTCCACTGAGCTTGATGCCCTCGATCTGAGAGTTCTGCTGCCCGCAGGTGTTTCCGTAGCTGTCATACCCAGATATAAGCCTTCCGGCGGCCCCAGTGATAATGACATAGCCACAGATGGAGCCCTGGAAGACAGCAAGGGGACGTACAGAGTCTTCAGGAGCCTCCACAACCCCACCCACACTGCCACACCCTCTCCAGAAAACAAAACCAGGTTCAACCTCCTTAGTCCTCATACTGGCCCCAAAGGATCTCACATTCCTTATACTTTCACCACTGACTTCCTTAGACTTCATTGTTTAATGTATGGAAAGACTCAACCATTAGTACACTTCACCATTGTACATACTTAAACGCTCTCGCTGTAATAACCTTGAAAGAGGTTACAACTCTCAGGACTTGGATCCTGCAAGTCCTGTTTCTTATTCCATTTTCATTTTTAAATACATCTCAAAGCTCCTCTGTGGCAAATGTGAACAGAGGGCCACGACAATGTATTAGCATGGTGTTAGTGCACACCATGCAAATGCGGGTAATTCATTAAAAAATACTGCAAGAAGAAGCAGGCCACCTGGGTGCTACCAACAGTAAGAGGACTTAAGCTGCACCAAAACAAAGATGGTGTTAACACATCTATGATGCAGAAGCCGATGCCCAGGATGACAATCTCTGCATATCAGAAGCCAATTCCTAGGACCCCGATTCTCTGGTGAAACAGAGGGAAATAACTAGTCCCTTTTAAATTGACATAATCCATCAGTTGCAAAATCAGACACATGTGCACTTATTGGGGCCAGTATCCAGACTAGCATAGTAAAGCATCATACCAGGGATGGCAGAATTATATTAACTGGATGAAAGCGGACTCACCATGCCAACACAGAAGGTTAGAAAGATGAGGAGCCAAGCAATGTCCGTACAGCTCCGGTCTTCCAGGGGCTTCCATTCCCTCCTTGCCCTCTACAATAATGTAAATAACACGTCGACAACAGGTTAACCCGGAGGGCACCCTTTTCCAGATGCCCGTTTCTGTGCGCTCCTGTACGGTAAATGCCTGGCAATACCCCGGGTCGTGAACTTTGGACCAGAAAGCGCCTTAAGTTTTGCAACTCAGATGACATTTAATTTTCGACAGTCGGTGGGGGGGCGGACACAAACTCGGCTCAAGAAACACGGGATTGCGGCAAATCTCTTAGGGCGAGCCAGGAAACTGGGTCGTTTTGTTTACTTTGCATCGGTGCATGCGAGCAGAAATGCATGGCTGACTTGGATGCTGCTGTCCCCTGACGTTCGATCAAGAGGTGTCACGAATGACGATCGACATGCAATGAATGTCAGGCTGCAGCCGTATACACCGTGCATGCATTACTCTCTGCTAGCGAATTAAATGGACGAGTGCAACGCGTAAGAAGGTCGCCCATGAGGATACTGAACCCCGGGCACACATGCCAGGCTGCGAGGTGGGCGAAGCAGCGTGCATGCATCACTCGACAGGGTGTTGACAAGCTGCCCACCCTCCTGGGGCTGGAGGGGGGTGTGTGGGTGTGCGGGGGTGGGGGGCGTCAAACGGACTCCTTACCTCTGCACTACCGCAGCATCCCATCGCGAAGAACCCAAACCGCACGAAAACAAAAAGCCAAAACTTGCAGGCAGTTGACGGCGTCCGTCTGCCCTGCATAAATCGCCTCGGCCCCCGGTTTTAAGGGTAAGCGAGATCGGAGATGTCATACGACCGGCCACCCCATCCCCCAGCACATCACCCGGCGGCGGCCGTCTCCCTTCAGGTGTAAAGGATTATTACTTTGGGATTTATTGTGCCACACTTCCTGGTGGATTTCGCAGGTGTAGCCGGAAAAGGAATATTTCAGCCACTCACTACCTGAGCTCCGCAGTCTATAGTGGAAGGGATTTGGGGGGGATGATGGGACACTGGAGGAACCCGCGATTTTCAATCCCCATCTGCCACTCCAATGTGCTTACTATTACGAGCGACTGCGTGGCATTTTAGTGCCATCTGTCCTCTGTGTTTTGCATTACATGCTATGCACCTAAACTCCTTTCCCGTTGCCTGTAGCTCTCATACCCAGATGACTGCTTCTGCGATGCCTGCACGTAATGTATAGAACAGATTTATACCTTAAATCACAGATCCGATGAATTCAAATATTCTCAAAACAACTTCTTGTGTCCTCCCCGAATTCGTCATGCAATTACGCACAACAGAAATTTTCTAATGTGTGTTTGTCATTAGTTTATTGCAGTACTTAAGGCATGCAGTAATTACGTTCTCCATAAAACTAATGCTTTGCAATATGATCACATTAATTAATGAATTTGCCTCAGACATTTATCTGAAATAATACAACTATCTATCTAGCGCCAGACAGTTACTGAAACAAGTTGCGATTTCTGAGCCATTCCGTTATTTTCCTAACGGAAATTAAGCACTTTTTGATACAATTTTACCCTGATGTTAGTTGTAATACGTGGTTACTTAGCTGCCTGGTAGAAGTTTTAAAAATCCACCTTTCTTCTGGGCCTTGGCTGATGGGAAACTCCAGCGGTTCCTTTCTGTTCACCCATCTTCCTGGCAATGCAGCATTATGCCCTGGGAATAGCAACGTCCCAGAGAGGAACGTCTGTGAGAAAAACAGGCCATTGTTCTGTTGTTCACTCTTGTACCAGGGAGAGCATGAGGATGGTGAGGGAATGTGTGTCTGTCTACGGATGTGTGTCTGTATTGTGAGTTCATTCCACCCTTTTAGCCCTTAGAGCTGTATTAAATGGGTGTACATGCTCAGTCTGTGTCATCTCGTCTGTCAAACAGGGGTCTGTGTGTGTGAACATGAACAGGAGAAATGGAGAAAAAGGGGGTCCTTTAGACTGGCAGTGCCAGGGACCCAGAACAGAGCAGTACACGACGCCACAGCCTCGTGAACTTTTTTTATGTACATTTATTTATTTTGCAGATATTTCTAGGGCAGTGTATTAGGCAATTAAAAAGATCAACACAAAAACATAATCAGTGTTTTTGCTGTGTCGCTATCTACGTGACATGCAAAATATTATTGTAAAATACAGAGATAAGTCAGTAAATGTAGTGCATGAATAAAAACATACTATGCAAATTTACATTGCAGAAAAAATCTCATAATACTGCTCATTCAGACAAAAAAAAATTAGGGGCATTGGAGGGTGAAATTCTAACCATATAAATACACAGAAATGACAGCCTCTGTAATGAATATAGTCAGCATTTTGTGGCTGGCATAGGCAGTGACAAAGAGGAGCTTAAAATTCTTTCTCTGACAGCTGGTGAAATTCTGTAGTCCTGTGGTCGAGGGAACGGCCTTTCCACAACACAGAAGCTCAGAAAAGAAAACACTAAAACAAAATCAATATCATAAGGCAAGCTAGAAATTAATCATTTTTCTGTGACTGTTTTTTCATATTTACATAGATTGTGATGCAATAACTGAAGTGATTTTTAATTAAAATAGCACAAATAATGAAATATAATCTTGAAATCCTGTAAACGTAATAGCACGTGAAAATATCAGAAGGTATTTAATATGTTAAACTCTTATTGGGGGGGACATGATGGCTCAGTAGTTAGCACAGCTGCCTTACATCTTCAGGGTTAGGGGTTCAGATCCCACCTCCACTCTGTCTGTGTGGAGTTCACATGTTCTTGTGCTTCACAAGCTTCCTCCAAGTACTCCAGTTTCCTCCCACAGCCCAAAAACACGTGTTGTTGGCTGATCAGCTTGTCAAAATTGTCCAGTGTGTGTTGGTTCCCTGGGATGGGCTCCATGACCCTGAATAGGATTAAGCAGTTTGGAAATTGTATAGATAGGTATTTATTAGAAAAGCTGTTTTGCAATTTACGTCCCTTATTTTAAATTTGGTCAGTAGGGGGCACTCATCGACCATCATTATACTTCCATCAGAAATGTGTTGAAAAGATGACGAGGAAGAAGCTGTACAGATGATGTGCTGTGAATATTCTCTACTTCACCAAAAATTCTAAGGGAGAGTAATAGAGTAGGTCATAATATGTCAAATTTATCTGTTCCAGTTACCATTTTATGCCAGATTTTTAATCATGCACCTAATTTTCTATCTAATCTCCATTTTATAATAATGACTTGCAGTATACATACTCTCCTCTATAGGAAAAATGTTTAAATACTTTCTTCTTTTTAAAGTATTAACAGAGATGTTTAGTCAACTGATCACATGTGTACAAGAGTATTGAGGGGGCTCAATTTTGACCACATCATTGTCCAGTGTTGCCAGTGCTTGCTCAACATGTTGCACAAGCAGCATTCTGTGAGGATATGCAAGCCTCTGAGGTGGTTATGAGCAGGATTTTTTGCCCACATTGACATGGTGTTGCAGCAATCAGCTAGTGATGATAAACAGGGAGGGGGCAGCGTATGACTCAACATGTTGGTGTGCAACCAGGTGCTGGAACTGTTGGTTTATGGATAGGATGCAAAAAAAAAAAAAAAAGAAGTCTGGAGTTTTCAATTCTTGGGGATCCATATATGGGAGGCCCTAACGTGAGCAATCAACATTAACTCTCTGGTGAAAAAAAAGGCACAGCAGTGATTTTATTTCCTCAGGTTACTGAAGAGTGTAGATCTGTCTAAGTAGCTGTTTGTGTCTTATTTATTCACTGCAGTACTGAGAGCATCCTAACATCCTGCTGCTGGCAAAAGTGTCCATATCACCACTGGCCACATGGGCAAGGCCCTTAACCTGAATTGCTCCAGGGGAGTCTGTCAATGGCTGACCCTGCACACTGACCCTCGGCTCACAACTTGGAGAGCGGGATGTTAAAATGCAAAAACTACAAATTTCCCCACCGGGATGAATAAAGTACTGATCATTGTTATTATACTGTATATGTGCGTGGTTCTCCGACTGCTCAGCAGCAGACAGAGAGGCCTTGCAGAGTATGGTAAAGAGTGGCGAAAACAACATCGGGACCCAGATGACTACCGCGAAAGACATGTACAATTCACAATGTCTTATGAGGGCATTTGACATCTACAAGGATCCGACAATCCCTTTTCAGTCCTGTTTTCACTCTCCTACCACCTGGATGTCACTACAAAGTAATATACACCCGCACCTCTGGACAGTGAAACTGTTTTATACCAAGAGCCATCATCAGGATCAATCAGACTTTCTTCAGACTTTCCAGTTACCATCCCTAGAGGGAGGGCTAATATTTTAACATTTTATATTCTTCCACTGAGCACCGTCACTTTCCTATCGCTACTTGTTACTTTTTAAACTGTGAGGTTGGTTGTTTTGTTAGACATTTTTGTATTTATATATTTTAGATGCTCTGTTAGATTATGTTTTATACCTTTGTATATTTACATGGTTTTGTATATTTACTTATTTTATTTGAAGACAACTATTGGAGCTGCTGTCAAATTTCGTGGGCCTGTTGTGCCAATGACAATAAAGGATTTTATTCTATTTTATTCTATTATATTCTATTCTATATGGGATGGCAACTGCAAATTCTGGGGTGACACTGGGAGATGTTTTGAAATATGTAAACTGACACATGTTGACTGATGTAAAGTAGGAATTATAGACCAAAAAAACTTCTGTTGCTACAAGTCAAATTAGAAGTTAATACAACAGATTTTCATCTGATAGGGGGGGGTGAGGGGTTCAGCACTGTTCACTCACCAGCCACTTCCTAGAACCAGCCCTGGATGTAAAGTCATAGTTTTACACCAACTTAAACGAAATTTAAGCATCGTTTTTCTTTATCTGTCTAAGACTTTTGCACAACACAGTGTAAACGCTGTGAACGTATTTAACTGTGGACAGTATTCTGAGGCTCGTTAACTTTCTCATTGTGTACCATCAGTGACACGTGACTGTCATTTCGCATATTCCAGGGTTTCGCAATCTCGCGCGGGGGCCGGTGCATCCACAATGCTGCGGTTAGCTGAAATAAAGTCGGCATTTGTCTGTAAGTTTTCCCGCAAAAGGAAACAAAAACGTTTTGTTCAAGTGTCGAATAAAGTTATAATGTTAAATTTACATAAGCGGGTCGGGGGAACGAGGGAGCAGAATATTAAGCGTTGTGCATTGCGTCAGTTGTAAAAAAAATTGAATGGTTTATTTTCTGTTATCAGTATTGTTCGATATTCTTTTTGCTACAAATGAGCCTTAAGATTGCCTTAGTTACCAAACCAACGAGTGCTTATATGTATCAGTCAAGCATTTATATAAACAGCCTATTTCTTTATTATTCACCATGCTTCACACACAAATGTGTCACAGAAACACACGCACATATCGTTCTTGTATTAAAAAGCTAGATGAAAATGTAGCCTACCTTTCCATTTTTACATTTAAGATTTTTTATTTAATGCATTATTCAACAACGAACAGTGAAAATAAAGCAGCAAGACTTTGTTAATTAATCGTTTTGTAAATCACTTCTGACTTGTTAATCCTGTTTGTGAACACAGTACGGTTAGTTAATTAACTGAGACAATTAGGTTGTTGGTATGGCCAAACAAGCATGCATGGTTGCACTCAGCAGTCAAAAAGCTGACGGTAATGAACCGATGCCATGCACAATAATAGTATATCAATCGCTTTTTTATTTCACTGTACGCAAAAACAGGGTCCTTAAATAATCAATCAATTTTAAGTGCTGTCACACTATACCACAATCGACACACGCTACGCTTGTATGAACGTACTCACGTGTTTCCCGATGCTAGACACACTAGCATGCAGCGGATGAAATGGACGCATCTTAGAATGTAACAAGAAAAAATGGTTTTATTTTAACTTAATGTATATTTCTCCATTGTCATGTATGACAGATTAAACTTTTTATGTCCCATACTCCGTGTATCGGGATGTAATCCCACTCCGGATCCCCCCCCAAAAAAAGAAAAAATTTAGATAGATTGTTTTTTGTTGCTTGTTTGGTGGCTCTGAAGTAGCTTCTCTACTGCTCTGCTGGTCCTGATATTGGGTTACATGTATGATGCACAGGGTTCTCCTGCTCCATCTCTCCCCCTTTCAGTATAGATGGGGACATGTCTGCCATTCCTTTTAAATTGTTTTCATGTATGAATACCTTGAATGTTTAGGCGATGCTGGGCTTGTTTGGCACTGCAGATACAGCACAAGGTTGCTGTATATCACTCAGCTTAAAAAGGATCACTTGTGCCTGTGCTTTATGGAATCAGCGCTATTCCTTGATTGATAACCTTTTAAACAAATAAACCAGCACACCTGCACCTGTAACCCCGCCCACTGTCCACAATATCCACCCCTCTATTGGGCAATCTATATCCCAGCTTTAGCTCTGAGCTGGCTATGTGGTTCCAGGAATACTGGCAAAGACCGCAAGGTCAACACATGCTGTTAGCTTGATGTTATATTTCAGAAGTTCTGCTGGCATGTGAAGACTGTTGGGATGTCTGTCATCATAATGATTACCGGTAAAACAAAAGTATTTTTATGGATTGCCATTTGTGACCTTCCTGGTAAGGTCTGCCTTATTATTCTTTTCAGACTACACAGAAACTCAGTGTTGTTTCAGTGTTAGCGTGGCCCTGAATGGGAACACAGTTTCTGAAAATAGAAGGATGTGTTTCATCTGTTGCAGAAAAATTGTGAAAACCATATGTGACTGGCTGGTGTGTGTTAGCCCAGTTCTGCAAGCAGCATAAGTCACTGGCCACAAAAGGAGTGCCTCTGCACCGGACAAGAGCAGGGTTCCTCAAGATACTGGAGAAATGGCTAAACAAATTCTACTCTGCTTATGGCTAAGAACAACATACACTGTGTGTATACTGTGTATATATATTACACACACACATAAGTGATCTTTCTGAGTTCCTCAGAAATGATCCTCCTCGGATCCATTAAAATGTTTCAAGAATAGCTACTAGCTAACTTATTAATAATTCAAAGGGCAAACCCTTTGATGTGTTTGTCATATTGCCTTGCATTGTTTTCCTGTCTCACCATGTAATACACAACAATTGAGTAAATTGTTATTAGTAGTATTTTTCTGATTACGGAATCAACACTTCACGCACACATATACATGTTACTAATTTTTTTCCGTTGATGCTCTTCTTAAAACATTCAATTATTATCTCACTTTTATCAACCCCTTTTCTCACATAGTTAGAGATCAAGTATCCCATGAATGCTTGAAGCAAAGGTTCAGAGCATTCATAACAACAAAAATGCCAGCTTTAGATTTAAGTGGACAGGAAAAGGAATTTAACACTGAGTCAGCACTGGAGGAGAGCTATCTCCCCCACACACAGCCATATGTCTGCCTGTGCTGGTGAAACCTTGGTTGAAACTCCAGTCGGGATACCGCAGATGAATATCAGTATGTGTGAAATCCAAAATACTCAAGTTCCATACAGCAGGTGGTTAAACTGGCCTTTTAAAACTTAAATCTCGATTTAAATTATTTAAGTGGAAGGTATTGTAACCTCATGAATACATACATTCCACTATGGGGGATTTTATGCTGCGCTAAAGATCGGTTTGGGAAAGGTGTTTGTTTTCACTAGCTGCTCGTGAAAGCATCCAAAAATGTGAGCCATGAGGAGAGGACACTGGGTGAAGGGTGGGGGACTGTCACATGCTTTTGCTAGTGGGAGGTTTACTGGAGGTAAACAAACTGTAGCACTGCAGAAGCCAGTATTCTATATACCAGCTACCCTCAACGGAGTGTCATTTTTACAAAAATGTTCAAATGTGCTGTGAAACCAATGTGAGAAAGGGCCGATTCATTGCTACACGTGCATGGGACTCAATTATTTTTTATTTGAAGCACAAACAGTAACATATAATATTACTTACCCGTTACAGGCTTACAGCAGTGGTTCACATTCGCTGCGTGTAATTCTATGTACGCTCTTAGTAATACACTACTATAAACGTCTTACAAGAAGCAAATATACGGTAGCCCCTTCCGAGCGTCGAAGAATATAAGACTCCGTTTGAAAATCATTCCATATTTTGTCGGATACTGTTGTTTTTGTGTTTTGCACACTTCCGCCATCACCGTCCAGTATGATCGGGAAATTAAAGGCTTCTGCATTAAACTAAATCGTGGATCAAGAAGGGGGGGGGGGATTAAACGACATTAAAATGGAATTGCACTTTTTCATTGAACTATAAAATGAAATACAGAAATATCTGAACTGTACCTGCACTGCTGAAATTTGTGTGTAGGATATTATAACGGTTTAAACCGTCCTCAGCACGATGACATCACAATACCTTTCACCCAGATTCTTCACGCGCACCGAGGTTACTATCGGTCATTATTCGCCATCCGAGAGCGGGTGGAGGGAATATTTTGTTTCAACTCCTTTAGCTGATGTTACATTGTTCCTGTTGCGCCGCATTAACCCAGTGCTTCATTGTTTGCTTAAGCAAACGGTTTTATTATTATTATTTAGCAATCAAAAGACATCCAGCCATTGCAACCGCTTATTCGGGATAAGGTCGTGGGGGATTAGAAGATGCATATTTATATACAACGTAAAATCACAGATGATATCAAAGTGTTTAAATCTTGATAAAATACTATTGAAAACATTCAGATATACTTATTTGCATATAGAAATACTATAAAATAGCTTTATTTAAGACACAGATACAATATATCTGCTGGATTGGATCGAAACGCGCTAAGGAATATTATACGATTTGTAACAACTACAATAGCACGGTGAACAGACGCAGATATGAAACGACTATCTCTACACCCATCACTTCATAAACTTCTATAATAGTCGTTTGCGAAAAAGATAAACGCATTGTTTCCCCAGCGTTCGTCTTCATTATGTAACTACAGGGAGTGTACGTCGTGTTCCACTCTTAAAGCGCAGTCTAAATTCACATCCGTTTACCTGTTTACTTCTCTTTATGAGTTTAGACGAAATCGGCAGGAAGGAAATGATCCCATTTGAGTTTGGTTTATTTATTTAGGACATTCCCTTTTAAAATTAACATCACCAATTACAAATATAAATTTGTAAAATATACATCGATCCAGCCAGCAGTGAGAGGCCCCGGTCGTTTAACGATATCAGCACAGTCTTTGTTGGCATTTTATTTATTTATTTTTACAAAAACACAACCTTGCATGTGCAAATACAAAATTGCTTGTCCAAAAGTATCAAAATTGTGTGCGACGAAGATATCATTACTGGACACTGAATGTTAAATCCTCGTCTGTAACCGTGTTTAACGTTAGTTAGTTTAGCGCAGGTTTCATCACGGCTGAACCCGAAACACACTTTGGCTGACGTGTACGTGTCACATACGCACTGGAGTCGAGATACGTGTAGCTACACTTAAATGTCGTCTGAAATTGGACCTTGACGATGAAATTTCGTAAATACATTGGAAAGTAAAATATATCGTTAAATCTTTAAGGAAGAAGCATGATTAACGTGAAGTGCATACTATTTCTTTTTTATTGTCTCTATAAGAAAATGTGCGGCCTTGAGGCGGATTTCAGTTGAGTTGCAGTTCTTGGTTTAGCCTGAGGTTCCGGCAACTTGAAGTCAACAAACCCCCACAGAAGGCTGCTTCCGTCACCAGTCGGCATCGCTGCTTTAAAAGGGCAACAACAGCGAGGATACGGCCAGTCGGCTACAACTGAGCACTTACATATATAAACCATTGTTTAAACTATCATATTCTATGGTTAAGTCTAAAATGAAAAATTGCGCAGACGTGCCTCGTCTTTTAAATTTTAGCTGCAGCCCAAACTGACACGACTGCATGTGTAAAATCTGAAATCGCAATAAAATACAAAGCAGTGAACATACGACTGGGGATGGCACATTTTGGATTTGAAGGGGCTGATGAATACTGCTTGATAAAAATGTTTTGAGGCCTTGTATTTTTTGCTGGGAATGTGGTATTAATAATGAAGTATGATCACTGCATGGTTGATGGTTATTCACTCACCTGATGGCATTTCTTATTGCTTGAGTGTACAGGGGACTTATACTAATTATTAGCTGAAGATTTACAGTTTGAACCCTGTTTATTTACGTTTAGCTTTTTTTCTAGTTTCATTTCAGTAAAATTACTGTCAGCATCATCATGTTGCTTGGTCTCAATCCACACAAAAACCCAAAAATTGTAGGCTTGTGGTACATAGACAAAGACATTTAAAAATTTTTAAACTAACCTAAAAAACCACCAGAAGAGACCATCAAATAAATTAGAGTGAAATGAGAAACTCCAAGTGCTGTTTATTGAATGGTTCCTTTGCTTCTGCAGCTGGAAGTAACTTAAGTGTTCTGGTGAAAGCCCAAGAGAATGGAGCTGAGACTTGTCTTCTTCCTGTTTAAGGTGGAGATGACTGAGATCGTCTCAAGCATTAACTTGGGTCTTATCTTCTGCCAGACAGTGGGTGTGTATCCCTCAGTAACCTATAATTAAACTTTAATGGAGACTGTTAGTTGAGGATATGTAAACCAGCTTGTTGTTGTGCCACATTACTTTTTACTCCTATAGTTCCGTGTTCCTTTGTCTTATAAAATGCCTTTGAATGGTTTAGAAAATCTCAGCCTTTTCATTTTATGAGCTTTTCAGGTGCTTGTATTTTACTAAGTGGCATGAAATGGCAGCAGGGCATTAGAGAAGCTAAGGTGGACAGTGGACCGTTACGGAGCAGCCTGTTTACATCCGTGGCCTGGGTGCTCGTTGATGATTTCATGGGGGACGGAGCTCTTGCCAAGTGCTATTCACTAAGTTTTGTCATTTGTGAAGGTCAGACAGCACCAAGTCAGGAGGGCTGATGTCACAGTGTTTCACAATATTAGGTAGCTTCTAAAGAAATGTGTTTTGTTACAAGTATGGTTTTTAAGGTTTTTTTTGGGGGGGGGGGGGTTGGGTTGGAACACATTTAAAAAGGATATCGAGAACAGCTTTTATCCTTCCCTGTTGCTGACCCACACCTTTATCTAATACTAAAAAGGGGTGATGCTACTATTTTTTTGTAGATTTATACAGTAAATACAAGCGAAGTTTAACGGGCAGTTGCAATGAAACAGGTAAAACTGACCAAAAACAAGAACAAGTGATATTACAAAGGTATGAATCATTAAAGACTGGATACTGCGTCAGTTGACACCATCTCAAAGCCTTTCGTAATGGTCGCCTGTATGTGTGGGTGTTCAAGCATTTTAATGAATAAGGTGCTTATCAGCACATTATAACCCAATGGTCTAGATTAGTGATGAGATAAATGAGGCTTCAAAACCCAGTGGTTGGTGGCAGTATCCCAGACTAGTTCAGGATACTCCTACCCAGTACAGGTTACAAACCTTTAACTGTACCTTTGGCTTTGTGATGCATCCCACATGTACATACTGTTTATCACATTTGTATTTTTACACATATGTGCTGACTATTTCTGTAGATATTGTTTACATTATATGTCTTGTTGTCTGTTTTCTTTCTGTTCATGGAGTTGATAACTAAATCTTGTTGTGCTGACTTATAAGATAACAGCAAAGAATTTGATTGCATTAATATTCTTCCCTTTTATGCTAAGTATTCGTGGCTCTGCTATGTATGCAAGTCAGGTCAAATTTTGAAAATAAAAAGGAAACTTGGTTATTCTTACTGTATTTGGTTTTTGTGAATCATAAAAAAGGGACTAATTGGCATTTAGCTTTAAGACATTAAATCAGTCATCAGTTACTACTTCTGTAACTGTTTTTAGCAATTACAATTCATTTGTAATCAATTTCAATAGGCCAATCAAATAATTTCAGTGAAGTTTGGCCTTGTCTACTATTTTAAGGTCTTTCCCTCTTTTGTAAAATAAACATCTGTAAAACTGACTAGCAGTGTCATTGATTGGTAGTTCAGGATACTTGCACCAACCACAGGCATTGAAGTCATATTTGTCCCACCACTACTACCACGCATTGGGGTCCTGTGAGACCAAGGATAATGGTTCATATACTGCTTCAAAGAGCAAAGTGTATCCAAGGAATAGAGGACTGAGTACTCCCAAATTGTATTCTCAAACACAAGCCATGGGGCTGTGGATGTTTGACAGGGAGACCTGAGTCACACAGCAAGTCATAATCTGGCTGGTTCCATTTCTGCTGGGGCTTTTGAGAGGTGGCTGCTGATCTGTTGCCTTTGCTGTCTTACTCATCATTCTGTCAGAGAGCTGCATTGTTTGCTGGTTAACCTTTCCAATGAATATGAACTCACAGTGAAGAAGAAAAATCTGTATTGGGAAGAGTAACTGGCCACTATATATTCCCATGTAGGAGGGTTCGACACATTGTGGCCTCATTTCAGAGAGTGCCGTCACAGCATACTTGTATAATGTGGCCAGTAATTAAAATATATCTATACAAATGCATGTCTTGTTTTGAAAAAGAGTGACAGGTCTGTATGTAACTATTTTTATGGTGTGAACATGGACACATTTAGCTATAAAATACTCTTCCAAACCAATGCAATTGCATCTAACACAATACAAGCAACATGAAAGTGTTTCATGCATGGAAATATTGTACTGATCATACACAGAACTATTTGATAGCCTTAAGGTAAAACATCTTAGGCACAGGCCATTGTTTGTTTACATGGAAAAGGTGACTCATAACTGCATAAAAAATATGTACAGGATGACAGTTTCATATTGCAGTGTATGAGCAGAGTATATGGGAATTTTCCTGGGGTGGGGGTTTAGCCGAACTTGTCCTTCTTGCTTGTTTAGTTATCTGTATTGCATTCAGCCTAAAACCAAAATCATTTAGAAGTCGGGAACAACAAGATCATAACATGACAGCCGCTTCGCTTGCCAAAGTAGCCCTAATATATCATTTTCGTTGCAAGACTTTTATATACAGTAGATGGCTCAATTACAGGTATTTGTTGATTATTTTCTAGTCAATGTTTTTTAGAGTCAACAGATGGCACTTTAATAGTTATTTATCAGATATATTTTAAAATCTAACTAAATGTCAGTGTGGGTAATTATAATGAGGGGTTTAAATCAATGTATTATATTTACTTTGAGTCAGCTGGTAAGTGATCGAGCTCCGCAAAGATAATGCTCATGTAAAGGCGCCGGATTCATGTCAGTGCGACTAATAATACGTGGAATATACAAGTAAATGAATTGAAATGAGGGTGCATTGTACAAGTGTAAGAGGACGGGTAGCCTTTTTAAGACCTGTTTTGATTCTGCACGTGGTTGTCGTGCAAAAAAAAAGAAAAAAAAGAAGCAGTCCTAGCGCGCAAAGCCACATTTGACCGATAGTAACCCCGGGTCCTCAAACAGCGTCTGAGCTATAAAAGCTCAGGGAGGTAAAAAAAAAAACCCCACTCTTACATTGCTAGTAAGGACGTGGACGGTGGCAAATAAGTCTACAGACAAAGGAGTCATCTTAATTTTTCCATTTGGAGTATTTTCAACTTATGTGCATTAAGAAGTCGTTTAAAGCTTTTAGAGAAAAGGTAAGTAATTCTCCCCTTTATTTTTTACACCCCGTTAACTTACAAGTACGGAATAAGCAACAAGGTAGGGTGACGCAAAATAAGCAATATGCATTTAACAAATTAAATTCAAATGCATGTAAAATACTGAAGTAGTCAATGTTTTATTTTGAGTTTTCCCTTTCATTTTAATAAGTCACAGACATTACGGTACGAATGCTCTATTTTGGACGTATGACACACAAAAGAATATTTTACATGTCACGGTAATACTTTTATGAAAAATGCAATAATTCTCAGTGTCCACTACCTTCATTTTTCTTGCCATTTACATGGCCATAGCGTGTCTTCAGTATTTCTACATGCTGTCATGCTGTGTGGGTACAGCAGGAAGCCTCAGCCGGGCGTCGAGACGCAGCACGAATGACCGAGAGTAACCCCTGTCCGGGAAACAATGAGCCGCTTCATGTGGTTCTTTAAAAGCCTCCTCTTTCACTTCGGGTTTACCAATGGATCGACACCTTATCGCTGTTAATACGGGCACCGTGTGCGCACTATCTTTCTCCTCTTTTTTTTTTATTTTTTAATGGAATTTTAAGAAACTGTCTGCTATGCATACAGATAACTTGAGGGAAGCAGATACATAACGGTGGACAGAAAGCGGTCAGTTTTAACTCGAAATGCCCGATGCAGATAGACGTCGATCGGGAAGGAAGCACCGTGCACGTTTATATATCATATATGTATATACAGGAGTAAGGGGGGCACATGACAATAAGAGGAATATGATTGCGAGAGGATCCACGACCCCCTGCACGTTTAGGATAAAAATACCTTATTCTTATCAAGACCTGAGGTACAAAGGCTGCCCTTCTCAAAGCATATCTGTCCGCTTTTCGTCGTAGACAAAATGTATGAGTACCTAAGGAGAGGCAATACTCAAATAGTTATAAATTAAAAAGTAAAACTGATATCTATATAAATTCCAATAGATATGTAAATATTGTGTGGAATGAAAAAAGCATGACTCTTAATACACAAATTATGTCCATTGGGGTTTTGACATATACTGTACATATAGTTATCTATTTAACAACGTAATTCAGTATAAGGTGGAAAGAAGGTTTGAGATGTTCACCCGTTCTTGATCTACATAAACAGCATTCATATAGGCCTATATCAACCATTTAAACCAAAAACTTTTCTCTTCAGAAATTTTACCGAGAATCTAGCGATAATGATATTTTATGTGGGTCTAAAAAAGTAATACAAACTGTAAGTATTAGTATTCAGATTATAATATAATTAACTCAGCCTGTTTGCAGTGGTCAAAGTATTTATTACAGACAGTTTCAGTCTCCGTAACTGAGGAGATTAAGATATTGTTGCTCTTCTTAATTAAATCAATTACAATGACTTAACCAATAAAAAGAACAAATGCGACTTGATTGATGTGCTGGGAGAGCGAAGATCAGCTTAAAGCTAGATAATTGCATTACATATCTACTGTAGGTATTATTGCTGATTGAAAACCCCTGAATTCAAATTGGTGGTGGGGAAAATTTCATTCTCGATTCAAAAAGTCTGTTCAAAGGGTAGTTTTTTCTTTTTAGATTTAAGTTGGCAGTGCTGATGTTTCATGAGATGGCTAAAGTCCTGAGATGGGTTTAATTCCCCATTGTCCTATTAGTGTTCTAGATGTGACTCAGTACCTGCTGAAGAAATGCCAGGTTTGCTTAAAAAAGTCTTCTTGTCGAGGTGAGATAGACAGATGCACTTTGTCCCAGACCTTTGGGCAGTGTGCTGGTTGGAATGCGCGAAACCTTTTCCCAGGCTTCAACGTGTCTTATCATTTCAGTTGGAAGCCGGAGACTGCTGGGCGAGAAGTCCGGCTGGAAAATGTCCATCTCTACACAGCTGGGCCTGCTGCTTTGGAAGAATTTCACCTACAGGCGACGGCAAACAGTAGGTGCATTTGCTACTTAAATTTGTATCATGTAATAATAACAAAACCACAGTTTAGCAAAAGATGAGTAGACAAATCTTGTGCCTTCATCCTCATTGAGCTAATAAAAATACAAAATTGAAATGCATGAGTTCATGATTTCTGCCGCTGTATAGTCCACACGGATTGAGTGGCTGCTCTGCAGCTTTTGGCATGTGCTAACATCTCTATAAGTTATAGAAAATGTACAGATCTATAGGTTTGCTGTGAGGTTCATGTCTTGGTGAACTCCATCGATTTGGTCAGATCTTTTGTTGTGAGGAAAAATCTGAAGAATTATGTATTTTTTTGTTATTTTGCTTTCTCACACAAAGAATGTTTTTCATCTGCTTATGCTGTATTTGAAGCCGAGCAACTGGCCTGAGCATTGAATGACACTAGCTGACCTTCAGATACACGTTTGATTGTTTGAAACTTTCGGATCACCAGCCAGGGTACATGGGGGGGGGGGGGGGGGGGGGAGGGGAAAAAACGAGAAGGGAAAGGGACCAAACACCCGGGGTGTAATAAAATAAATTGGGGGCCGGCTGCGGGTTTGGAACCTCATGTGATACCC
>JAACJT020000013.1:6777689-6794861 GCA_009936485.2 Gymnarchus niloticus | reverse complement strand
CCCCCCCCCCGCCCCCCTCGCGCCCCCGCGCCCCCCCCCCCCCCCCCCCCCCCATCCTGTGGATCTGCCAGGAGTACACTCATACAGCCAAGCATAGCTGACGAAGCAGAAAATAAATAGCATGCGTGCTTGTCAAGAACAACCCAAATTCACTGAATGATATGCTTACCGCACGGGATGAGCATATTCTGTAGAAATCAACAAACATTTCTAGAACGTTTTTGGTGGAAGAGACACAGATGAGGACAGGATAAAGCAGCACATCTGTAATCCGCCCAACCCACAGCTGTCATGTCTGCTTTGTTCCGCGGTTGCAGCCTGCAAGCCTTTGGCTTGCCGTTGAACTCTAGTAACCTCACTGCGTCTGTAGGAGGGAGGGCACTTGAGGTCGTTCGTTTCAAATTTCTCAGTCCCTTGCAATACAGTGCCTCAGGGGAGCTCAGACTCAGGAGCTCCTGTGGAGTTGAGGCAACTTTTGTTCTTTCTTTTGCCCATCGTAGGGTGCCCCAGCTGTCTCCACTCTTTACTGTAACGGAGACCATGTGGTAGTCAACCTGTTAGCTTCTCCAGCAAAATAAGTTTAGCTTAGGTGGAGGGCAGAGTGACAGCTTGCTACTGCTCTTCCTGAGCGTTAACCTTTTTTATAAACAAGTTTACTAAGCAGTTTGCTGAAACATTTATCAAGGGCACAACAGGTCTTCTCCTCTTGTGCTGTAACCTACAATTTCTTCCTAAAATCTAGTGCCAGTTTAGTTAAAACCATAAAGCCTACACACCCTTCCTCTGCCTCATTTTTTTCTCTGCATGATTGACAGTAACCTTTATTCCCAGTTTTTCTCCTCTCCTTTTGATTTCATGTACTTCTTTGTTCCTGCTCAGCTTTCTGGACGGGTTTACTGCAGGGCATTTGGCAGACAACTGTCTGCTTTTTTAATAGCACCATTCCTAACACAATGCATTACACAGAATTAAGGCAACCAAAGGCTGTCTTCTGTTACATCACAT
This sequence comes from Gymnarchus niloticus, assembly GCA_009936485.2. Classification (NCBI taxonomy): domain Eukaryota; kingdom Metazoa; phylum Chordata; class Actinopteri; order Osteoglossiformes; family Gymnarchidae; genus Gymnarchus; species Gymnarchus niloticus. The sequence continues at coordinate 6,793,856 of JAACJT020000013.1, read as the reverse complement.
TGGATGCCCAAGAACATGTTGCTTCATGTTCGTCCAATAAAGTATGTTGAAACGGTGTTTGTTTCCCTCTAAATGAAAGACCGCAGTCTCCCAGAGTTTGACATTATGCTTGAATTATTATTTGGTACTGGATTTAATTGTAGTTTTTGACTGTAGAATTTGAAAATTACACTGACTACTAATGGTTTGGTACAAGGGCTGTCTTTAATTTGACTTTAACAAATCGGTATTTTCTTGGTCTTTACAAACTCATGTTGTCCTTGGATCTATATACAATGTTGTCAATGTCATTTTTGTTGTTTAAATGTAATTATACTATTAATTAATTAATTACTTAATATATTTAATATAATACGTTGGGGGGACCAAATTTGGAAAGGTACAGTTTGAATAAAAAATTACTCGACTCAGTCTTTCACTCTTGGATAAAAAAGCAGTTCCAGAAAGTGAGTAAATATTAATACGGAGTGTTCTTGGTTGTAGTTTACGCCCCCTGGTAATACTGTCCTCCAAGCTCCACTTCATCTCGTGTTTCACTGTTTGACTTGCACCCCCCCAAAAATAAAAAGCCGTAGTGTTCATACGGAGACTCCGTGTCTGGAAACCCTTCCAACAGCTCTCCAGCATGAAGAGCTGGACTGACATGCGCAGCGAGATCCTGTACCTGACAGAGAATGCCAGCGACTCACCCAGCCAGATGTACCAAGCCGTGTCCCGCATTGTCTGCGGCCACCCAGAGGGCGGAGGCCTCAAGATCAAATCCCTCAACTGGTATGAGGACAGTAACTACAAGGCACTGTTTGGCAACCACAATGATAGCGAGGACGAGCCCATTTCCGTCTATGACAACTCCTCAAGTGAGTCGATTGCTGAAGCCAGCAAACTTGATCACGTGACCTTACTGCTTCCCTTTGGTGTTTCTGCTGTCCACCTTCTTTTTCCATTAGACATAGATCTCATGGCCATGTTTAAAAGCTTTCACTTCAAAACAGTCCAGGTCATACTCAATTAAAACTACACGTAAAACGTTGCTTTTAGTCAGAGTTGTTCAATCAATCGATCACAATACTTCTGTCTAGTAGAATCCATCTACCTTTAGCACTGTTAGCAAAGAGTATTACTTTAGGTCTAATTGAATGATATGATCTATAACTAACCCCCAGATGCTGGTTATTGTTGCTCATTCAGCTATGACATATGTAAAGTGTATTTAAATGAATATGTGTATTCACTCAGCTCCTTACTGCAATAACATGATGAAGAACCTGGAATCCAGCCCCATTTCTCGCATGATCTGGAGAGCCTTGAAACCACTGCTCATGGGAAAGATTCTCTACACACCTGACACCCCGGCCACTCAGAAGATAATCCAAGAAGTAAAATACTCATTTTTACACATTGTTGTACTGGTTGTCGTTTGTAAGAGCAAGTTCTAAATTCTTCACATTTTTTTTTTCCTCTAGAGATAGGAAAATGTTTATTTCACTTAAGTGTAGTTGAGTAATCAGTAGGGACCATTTAACTGTTTGTCATTGAAAGACTTCATTAATGTTATTTATGGTTCCTTTAGTATCAGTATATCAGTGGTTGGGTGGGCAAACAGCTGTGGATTGGGTCAGCAGTTTATTGAGATTTTTAAAACCAGTTGACCTGTATTCTTTCAGGTCAACAGAACTTTTCAGGACTTGGGGGTCCTACGAGACCTGGGTGGCATGTGGGAGGAGATAAGACCCAAGGTGTGGAACTTCATGGAGAGCAGTGAAGAGATGGATCTAGTCCGGGTATGTTAACGCGGCCCAAGGGCTCAGGGTTGGGGCAGGTAGGAATTTATGAGTAAGATGGACAAGTAAAAACAAAGAGATTCAGAAATCCAGACGTGTATTCAGAGTCGACATTAATCGCTGTTGAGTCTCTGACCTTAAAAGTATTTGTTTAAATGGTCAGCTAAAGAAAGTCTATTTCAAAATCATAGACTGTAATGACAAGATTGCCTGGACTTTCTGTGAGGTATCATCATTATTTAAGAATTAGGCGATCATATGGATATGGAATGGAGAATTAAAACTCTGCTGGACATTATTTGGAAAAGAGGTTAAACAGTTAATATGAGGGAATCATCCATATTTGTGTTAAACTGCGTGAAACAAAAATGGGTATTGATATTGAAATGATTGTCTTCAGAAGATTAGTATTACACTGCTATTCAGTAATTGATATTTTGAGCGCTCACTTGCAGTTAATCACCGTTATGTAGCTCAGCTGCTTCTATAAAGGCATCCTTATATCCACCCAGTCTGAAGGCATGATAGCACCACCCGGTGACCACATGTGGAATATTCAGCTCTGTCTTTGAAACTCGTGGCAAATCTGCTGCTGCTGTCCATGACTATAGTTTTTCCTCCATTCCCCCTTGATGAATTTCTTTGTCCCTCTCTGCCCCTCCTCATGTAGACCCTGCTCCAAAATAATGCCAGCGCTAGCTTCTTCAATGTCCAGCTTCATGGCACACAATGGAAGGTGCAGGATGTGTCCAGCTTTTTGGCCAAGCAGTCTGAAGACATGCGCCCTCCTGGGACAGCCTACACCTGGAGAGACGTTTTCAATGAGACTGATCAGGCCGTGCAGGCCATCACACGATTCATGGAGGTGGGTGGAAATGAAAATGTGCTTTTTTTGCGGCCCGCTACGTTGTGAATGTACATGCTAGTTGGTGATTTTGCCGCCTAGCATGAACAGATGTCAGGAAGGGAAATTAGGTCCAGAGACTTCTTCAGGGACTAGTCACCTAGTGAATGAAAAGAGTTGGATATTTAGAAGGGCTGCTTTGGCTTAGATCACACACAGGCTTATTTCATTTAATGAAGGACAGTTAGCATGCAAATGTGAAAAATTCACTCTTATATAGCTTCCAGCACTGCTTCGTCTTCATAAAATGCAATAGCTGGTTTTTACTATAAACTAAATTACATTCATAAGAAGACATCTATTTCAACAATTAGGTTAAATTGGTATCTAACCTGTTCTTTCAAACCTACAAAGAAATCAGTTAAAATTAACAGGAGTAATTGATCTACCAGTTTAGCATAATTCTTATTAATTAATTTTGTCTTTTTAATACCATCCATCTTTCATCTATCTATCTATCCTTGTTTGGGTCATGAAGGTACCTGAAGAATATCCCAGGCAGCACTGGTCATAGGACTGGAGTGCATCCTGAATGGGATGCCAGTCCATTACAGGGCACATGTATACACTGTAGGCACAATACAGGCAGGGACACCAGTTAGCTTAACTACATGTATGTGCACTGCGAGAGAAACTCCTGTAACACAGGGTGAACAACTATGGAGGAGTGAGGCCATCCACTGAAACACTGTTCGGCCTGTGTTTTCATTGCTTACTATAAAATTCTTATTTACTACACTGACAACCCAATATAGAATGCCGCAAGTTCTCGGTACAGTCCTTGTATAACCTATTGGAATACTTTGACCAGTATGTACTTTCTTTTGATGAAAAATGCTCACAGCCTTTGAATTACCCACCATCCTCTTATTATGCCTAAACTCTTCAGCAATGAGGCATTTTCATTAAAATGCCGACGAGCACCTCAAAATTCTTTCATAATTCATACTTAAGACATGCCACTGTTCCTTCCCTTCTGAAGTGTGTCAACTTGGATAAGCTGGAGCCAGTGGCCAGTGAGGAGAGGATGGTCAACAAGTCTATGGGACTTTTGGATGACAGGAAGTTCTGGGCTGGCATCGTTTTCCCAGATATTGAGCCTGACAGCTCTGACATTCCCACCAATGTCAACTATAAGATTCGCATGGATATAGACAATGTGGAGCGCACCAACAAGATCAAAGATGGGTAGGCATTAATGCTTCAGTTCTCTGTCTTTTTATTGACTGTTTATCTCTGTTACTGTTTGAATGATAAAAGTACTTGGCTTGTCAGAATAGCCTGGGTGTTTAAGCTGGCTGTAAACTTCTGACCAGCTGTCTGGTTGATTACACAATATGCTTCATGCTGATGAATTTCTGTTTAGTTCTCTTGTTGTATAGCTGTTTGTTTGTTTGTTTTGGAATGTTCTTTTAATTTTTTCCTCTGTTGATTGAAGGTACTGGGATCCTGGTCCCAGAGCTGACCCCTTTGAGGACCTGCGCTATATATGGGGTGGATTCTCCTACCTCCAGGATGTCATCGAGCACAGCATCATTCGCGTGGTCACTGGTAGCAAAGAGAGAACTGGTATCTACATCCAGCAAATGCCCTACCCCTGCTATGTGGATGACGTGTAAGTGGAACCTGTAGGCATTGTAGAGATACATCGACCTCTCTAAATTATCATGGGAATTTTAGAGGCACCAGTTTACCTACACTGTTGACCATTGTGGGAAGAAATGGGAATGCAGTGAGTCATAGTCATATGAGTGCAAGAACACGTTTGCTGAACCACATTTCATGAAGTTACATGTTCATGATTCAACTTCTTCCGCCTGCCCCAGGTTTCTTCGTGTGATGAGCCGTTCCATGCCCCTCTTCATGACCTTGGCCTGGATGTACTCTGTGGCCATCATCATCAAGGGTGTGGTCTATGAGAAGGAGGCCCGCCTCAAGGAAACCATGAGAATCATGGGACTGGATAATGGCATCCTTTGGTTCAGCTGGTTCATCAGTAGTCTCATTCCCCTCCTAGCAAGTGCTGGCCTTCTAGTTCTAGCCCTTAAGGTATGACTTCCATCCATGCCTCCAAAGTACCCCCATTAGTGACAGGGTTGAGTGGGAGTTCCTCTGAACTAACATTACAGTGTTCTCTTCTGCTTGGCTCCACAGATGGGAAATCTCCTCCCCTACAGTGACCCAGGAGTTATCTTTCTGTTCCTAAGCTCCTTTGGTGTGGTCACCATTATGCAGTGCTTCCTCATCAGCACAATCTTCTCCCGCGCAAACCTGGCGGCTGCTTGTGGAGGCATCATCTATTTCACTCTTTACCTTCCTTATGTGCTTTGTGTGGCCTGGGAAGACTATGTCAGGTTTGGCACCAAAGTTGTAGCTGTAAGTAATATTGTGAAGAGATGACATCACATCCACATTTGTGCTACCATTTTGTGTAGACACTGCAATACATTTTACTCCCTTCTTCCCTCAGAGTCTACTGTCTCCTGTGGCTTTTGGCTTTGGCTGTGAATACTTTGCACTGTTTGAAGAGCAGGGGATGGGAATCCAGTGGGACAACTTGCTGTCCAGCCCGTTGGAGGAGGACAGCTACAGCCTCACCACCTCCATTGTCATGATGTACTTTGACTCCTTCCTTTATGGGGTCATGACCTGGTACATTGAAGCAGTCTTTCCAGGTACGTAACATCTTCAAGTGGTAGCTATTAGCTGTCCTTGTAGTTCAGTGTTGGATTGTCACTAAATGTTTGGCTTGGTACTTTTAGGTCAATATGGAATACCCAGGCCTTGGTACTTCCCCTTCACTAAATCCTATTGGTTTGGGGAAAATGCAGACAAAACAGCGGCTGAACTGCGGGGCAAAAAAGGAAATGCAGCAGGTATGGAAGCACAGTGATGTACTGTATATTTATGTTAACATTGTATGTTACATGATGTTAAACCCATGAGCTTAATCTTATATTCTGAGTGCATTGCCATTCCTGTGAACTACTACCACAACTTTTGCACCCTCTGTACCAGCCGTGTGCATAGAGGAGGAACCGACTCACCTTCAGCCTGGTGTTTACATCAAGAACCTAGTGAAGGTCTACAGTCATGGGAACAAGCTGGCTGTGGATGGGCTGACACTCAGCTTCTACGAGGGCCAGATAACCTCCTTTCTGGGCCACAATGGAGCTGGCAAGACCACCACCATGTAAGCTGCCAGCTTTATTGGAAGTGGAGAAAATGGAATGTCTTGTTGGGTGTCTTCCATGGTTTTTCTCTTTAAAGGTTGACACCATATTGTGTTTCTTTGTAGGTCAATCCTAACTGGCCTCTTCCCACCAACATCGGGTACAGCATATATCATGGGGAAGGATATCCGTTCTGAGCTGAGTGCGATACGGCGAGACCTGGGCGTGTGCCCACAGCACAACGTTCTGTTCAGCATGTATGTGCCCCATTCCTAGTCCTAAAGGTTCACAGCATGGCAGTTTCCATCTAATTTTAAATCACTAACAACCTCAGACATGAGCAGAAGGCAATCTTGCATGTGTAACCAAAATAATTCATTTTTAATCACTTGCTTGATGTCTCAGTCGGAACAAAATGCAAATGCATATTTAGGTTTTCTCCAAAAGACAATTAGATATCCTTTTCAAAAGCAATTATTGTTTAACTTATTAATTGGTTATTTAGTGACTTATTTAAATACAGCTTAATCTGGGTTTGTTGAACGTTGACCTTGTTCCTTTTTTAACCAGGTTAACTGTGGAGGAGCACATCTGGTTCTATGCTCGTTTGAAGGGCCTCTCTGAGGAGGAGGTAAAGGCTGAGATGGAGCAGATTGTGATGGACCTTGGCCTGCCACACAAACGGAAATCCAAAACCAGCCAGCTGTCAGGTAAGAGCCCTTGTTTCCTAAGACTCCTGTGATAATAAGGATTGCAAGTGGCTGGAGAAAACCCCCCGGTGAAAGAGAAACCTTTCATTCAGATCTCAGTTGACTGTTTTGCCTTGAAATTTCAGGGGGCATGCAGAGGAAGCTGTCAGTCGCACTGGCATTTGTTGGCGGGTCGAAAGTTGTCATTCTGGATGAGCCCACTGCTGGTGTGGACCCTCATGCTCGTAGGGGCATCTGGGACCTGCTGCTAAAGTACAGGCAAGGTAAGAAGAAGGATCTTTTTGGTCATATATTCAGGCTACCATGGGCACAGACAGTCATACCACGATTGACTGTCATCCCTCCAGGTCGCACTATCATTCTCTCCACACACCACATGGACGAGGCTGACATCCTTGGGGATCGCATCGCCATCATCTCCCATGGCAAGCTGTGTTGCGTGGGCTCCTCGCTCTTCTTGAAGAACCAGTTAGGCACAGGCTACTATCTGACTCTAGTCAAGAGGGACCATGACCTCTCCCTTAGTAGTTCCTGTAGGAACTCGAGAAGCACTGTGTCATACATCAAGAAGGTAAAATATAAATATAGCATACAGTTAATTTTCCCAGCAAACAATGCTTTGTTACCTGCTGACGTTGGTTTTTGTTAAGTTCTCAATCGTTAACAGTGTTGACCAGTTTTTATTAATGGATGTTTCATGTTGTTGTTACAGGATGACAGTGTTTCTGAGAGCAGCTCTGATGCAGGCCTCGGCAGTGATCAAGAGAGTGAAACTACTACCATTGGTAAGCTTGCTCTCATCACATCTCTCAGACCATTTTCACAGAGATTTTGTTTTTACTGCCAACGGTGCTGATGCAGTATTCTTCACCCTTTAGATGTCTCCCTCATCTCCAACGTGATCTTCAAACATGTCCCTGCTGCACGCATGGTGGAGGACCTGGGCCATGAACTTACCTACGTGCTACCTTACGAATCAGCCAAGGACGGGGCCTTTGTGGAGCTCTTCCATGAACTTGATGACCGTCTTTTTGACCTTGGAATCTCTAGTTATGGTGTGTCGGACACCACCCTGGAGGAGGTAGGCAACCATTTCTGTTAGAGCCTTTTATTATGTTTGATGAAGTAGCCTTTTCTGGCTGAAAACATGTTTTTCTGTATTCATTGATGTTCCAAAAATTGATCCATCTTTCTGTAGATCTTCCTGAAAGTGGCAGAAGACAGTGGAGTGGATACCGAAATTGTATCGGGTGAGATATTATTATTCATTTCAGCTAATGGCCTCTTCGTTGGGTCTTTGTCTGGGCTTCTTCACATCAGTTCTTTACCTCTTCAGACGGCACCGTCCCAATTCGCAGGAACCGCAGACATGCCTTCGGAGACCACCAGAGCTGCCTCAGGCCCTTCACCGAGGATGATAGTTTCGACTGCAACGACTCTGAGGGAGACCCAGGTATCAATGTATTCATCTTCATCTTGAATCATTATGTGCTCTTCTTTGTGTTGATTGCGTTTTTTTAAAAGGCTAATCTCTGATTTAATGTGTGAAGAATCTAGGGAGACGGACTGGCTGAGTGGGACACATGGGAAAGGATCTCATCAAGTCAAGGGCTGGAGTTTGAAGAGGCAGCAGTTCGTGGCCTTGCTGTGGAAGCGACTGCTTTACGCTCGTCGATCCCGGAAAGGCTTCTTCGCTCAGGTGACCATGCTTGAATGCACTGTGATGAGAAGCAGCTTGTTCACTTCATGGTGTCCAATGCAGGTCCCTTCTGTCAGTTAACTCTGCGATGAACATCCTCCTTACAGATTGTTCTGCCCGCTGTGTTTGTGTGCATCGCCCTGGTCTTTAGTCTCATTGTTCCTCCTTTTGGAAAGTATCCAAGTCTGGCCTTACAGCCCCGGATGTATGAGGAGCAATTTACCTTTATCAGGTACAAGCAAAGGAATTCCTTTTACAATACAACAGCATTTCATTGTATAGTTCTGTTTGAGGATGATGTGGATATAATGACAATCTTAATTTAGGTCTGATGATATGTATAACCATTTAATGGCATATGACGTTAATATAATAATTCAATCATACCGAAGTTTGCATAATGTTTATTTTAAGTTATATTACTTGTGTTGCATTCAGTGCATTTAATATATATCATTAATTTGAAACAGCAATGATGCTCCTGATGATACCAGCACGCAGAAGCTGTTGGATGCCTTGATAGAACATCCTGGGTTTGGAACTCACTGCATGGCTGGAAAAGCCATACTGTAAGCTGCACTGCCACTCTGATGACCCGAAACCATAGCAATGGCACATCAGTGATAAACAAATGTAACAACACCTTACTGAGCTTTGTGCATAAAGCTCATATAGAGATTGAGAGAAAGCTGTGGTATGCTAAAGTCTTGTACTGAAGAGCTGCTGACACAATCTGTAATGCCACTGCTCTCTGATAGGGGCATCCCGTGCAAGCAAGCTGAGGATGACTGGAGCGTCCCAGATGTCCCAGGCAGTGTGCGAGACATCTTCCTCAAAGGGAACTGGTCCATGGAAAACCCCTCCCCTTCCTGTGAGTGCAGCTGCGAGGGACGGAAGAAGATGTTGCCTGACTGTCCTCCAGGAGCTGGAGGCCTGCCTCCACCACAGGTCAATGTCTGCATCCACCACCCAACCACTCTGACACACACAAGGATAGTCTTATTGTGGGTGAAGAACTAAGAGCACCGTCAGCCCCCTGAAAGTGCAAATCAGCTTATTTCCAGTACTTCCAAGCTGCTGGTTGAAATTCTTAAACAAGATTGAGTACGGTTCACAGAATCTCAGGGCTCAGTAACTTCAGTGGATCTGATTTTTATACCTTAAGCTGCAGGTCTTCATTGTTTCTTTAACTTTTTTTTTACAGATAAAACTCAGCAAAACTGATACTTTGCAAAATCTGACTGGGAGAAATGTCTCTGACTACCTGGTGAAAACCTATGCTCAGATCATCGGAAAAAGGTACAACACTCCTAAGCGAATAATCTAAAAACTCCAGCGTAACTTGCATTTCATTTTCAGTTTGACATTCTTCATACAATGTGCTGTTCTTTTACAGTCTGAAGAACAAGATTGGGGTTAACGAATTCAGGTAAAAGAGTGATTTGATATATGCTCTGTATGGAGCCTTGTGAATTTACCCTCTCTCATAATAATCTATCAGCTAATGTAACAGCTGGACTTGATAAACTGTCTGCAGGTATGGTGGATTCTCTCTGGGTGCCAGAAGCTCCCAGGTCCTCCCTGCGGCTGATGACATCACAGATGCAGTCTCACGTATCAGGAGCATATTTAGCCTTGAGCCGGTAAGGGGAGATTTTCTGCACTGACACTTTCTGCTGACCGCGTGGCTCAGTGGCCATACTGTGAGCATGTCTCTCGCCCTCTGTCATTTAACAGGGAATGGCAGCTGACCGCTTCCTGAAGAGCTTGTCTAGCTTCATCCAGGGACTGGACACACAGAATAACGTCAAGGTCAGTGAGAAGAAGGTCCAGCCCCCCCTTCCCATAGAGTTCTATATTGCTGGGTTTTACTTGACCCCTTCCCCCCCCAACATCCCTCATTACGTATTCTATAAGAATATCTAATTTCCTTACCATTTTTTGCTTTCTTCCCTGATTTTACTGGGTAGAACAAACACTCAGATTTGTTTAGGTTCTTGAAATGAGAACTCTGGTGGGTAGTTTTTCCCTAGTGAATATCACTATTAAAATGTCTGTGTTTCCAGAATAAGTGGAATACTTTAAAGAGGCATTGTACAATCTTGGTTATCTCAGGAAATACCTCTGGTAAATAACAAACAGATATGTAGAGGATCTAATGCTTTTATCATATCCAAAGTCAGAAACATGAGGTTTGGATTTTGAAGATGAGCAAAACGAGAAGTGTGTTTTTTTTTTTTTTAAACCCAGGCATTGAGCGCTCTTGTCCTAACTCCAGCTTACACTTCTTTGTGGAACTCGTTACTCCTGCATAATCCCTAATTTCTCTGGATTTTCACTCCCAGGTTTGGTTCAACAACAAAGGCTGGCATAGCATCGGGGCCTTTCTGAATGTGATAAACAATGGCATCCTGCGGGCAAACCTACCCGAGGGCAAAGACCCCGTTAATTTTGGCATGATGGCCTACAACCACCCCCTGAATCTCACCAAGGAGCAGCTTTCACAGGTCGCCCTGTAAGTCTGAAGGTTCTGTGTTTCTCCAGAATGGCTCTACGTGTAACATACCGTAGACGGTCCTGCTCTAGACAATGGGTTTGATTCAGATAAACTGTATTTGAAAACACTCTGTTGGTAGGTTCCTAATATTATGTTGGGGAGAGAAATATAAACTGATAACCATTAGTACTCAATATTTCATTGATTTGGGGATCTTTTCAGGATAAATGTTCTCCATTTCTTTGCACTTATGGAAACACAACTCTGTGTGTAATGTAACAGTATAGCTCAACCAAAGCTAAAGAATTACACAGAAAATAAAAATGTAGTGAAGGCCCTAATGAAAAAGCAAACTGAATTTTACACCCAAACAAAATAAAAAAAAAAAAAATGGCACAAGGCTAGTGATCATTTGCATTGGTGACGTATGACATCGCCAGTTACCGTACCTACAGTATATTCTACTCTCACTTTTCATTCCTGACAGGATGACTACATCAGTGGACGTACTGGTATCCATCTGCGTGATCTTCGCCATGTCCTTTGTGCCAGCCAGCTTTGTGGTCTTCCTCATCCAGGAGCGTGTTAGCAAAGCCAAGCACATGCAGTTCATCAGTGGTGTGCAGCCTTTCCTTTACTGGCTGGCGAACTTTGTCTGGGATATGGTGAGTCACGCCCCGGTCAGCCGCTAGTGTGTCACTGCACCGGCGTTGCCATGACACCAGTCAACAGTGACTCTCTGCTCAATGCCTCATCTGTTCCTGTTGCAGTGCAACTATATGGTTCCAGCCACGCTGGTCATCATCATCTTTGTGTGCTTCCAACAAAAGGCCTACGTCTCCTCCACCAACCTGCCTGCACTGGCTCTCTTACTGCTTCTCTATGGGTGAGTTTTCTCAGGAGCTAAGCCCTGCCCCTGGTACGATGGTACAGTCTCTCCCAAGTGTCCTAACATGTGATGCTTATGCGCCAGGTGGTCCATCACCCCCCTGATGTACCCTGCATCGTTCATCTTCAAGATCCCCAGCACAGCCTACGTGGTGCTTACCAGCGTCAACATCCTCATTGGCATCAATGGCAGTGTGTCTACCTTCGTCCTGGAGCTCTTCGGCGGTCAGGTAAGTGATACCGAATGGTGAATATTAGCCCCGCAAGTACTGAAGGGCTGATCCAGAAACAGTCTGTCTTCATATTCTCTCTGTCACCCCTTCCCACATTCACCGCTGCTTCTCCTCCATACAGGAGTTTGGTGGTGTCAATGATATCCTGAAAAACGTGTTCCTTATTTTCCCCCACTTCTGCCTGGGGCGAGGCCTGATCGATATGGTTAAGAATCAAGCTATGGCTGATGCCCTAGAGAGATTTGGTAAGGAAGTCATGGTCATTATTGTTTGGTGGCTCTGTTTAGCCCTATGACTTTCATCAATTTTTTGCATTAAAAGTGCTGTGAAGTATACTGACACGAGCCTTCCACTTCCCAGGAGAAAGTCGTTTCCAGTCGCCGCTGGCCTGGGATATGGTGGGCAAGAACCTGTTTGCCATGGCGTTGGAGGGAGTGATCTTCTTCTTCATCACTGTGCTCATCCAGTATCGGTTCTGCATTAAACCCAGGTAAGTTCTCCTGCTCTGTGGACACCTTCTCTGCCATCCACCTGGGAAGGCAAATCAGTCGAACTGTGACTCAAACTGTAGTAAAAAAAAAAAAAAAAAAAAATTCTGCTTTTTAGGGCATGGAACACCAAACTGAAGCCACTGGGTGAAGAGGATGAGGATGTGGCCAGGGAAAGGCAGAGGATCCTGAGTGGAGGCGGCCAGACAGACATCTTAGAGCTGCGTCAGCTCACCAAGGTCGGAGGCAGGGAATCGAACCTTGAGCTGAATGTTATTGTGACAGAGACGAGTTAAAGCAAAATTTCATAGAGAACAGCATTGCAATGGATCTTTGTATAAATGTATATTCCAACTGAATATGCAATATTTTTCATATATTAAATATATGTACAATTTATGCATATGCAACATGCATTAAAATAGTTAATTTCCTTAGTCAGGTCCTTTCTCAGCAAAGAGGCATTGGGATTTAGTGTGATCGTTTCCAGGTCCTGATGGTGAATGTGGCTGAAACACTGCTCTAAGCTGCGAAAGCCGCACTGTTTTAACAGTAGTGGTTGCTGTGTATGCAGGTATACAAGAGGAAGCAGAAGCCTGCTGTGGACCGTCTGTGTGTTGGCATTCCACGAAGAGAGGTATGTTCTTACTTAAGGTTCCCTCCTGTTTTACACTCGGAGAGCCTTTGGTGTGTGAGACCTCCTGTCCATTCATGGAAGTTGGGTCTAAATGGTATGTTTTTCCTCCCAGTGTTTTGGGCTGCTTGGTGTAAATGGAGCTGGGAAGACAAGCACCTTCAAGATGTTGACTGGAGACTCATTGGTGACCAGTGGAGAAGCTTTCCTGGCTGGGAAGAGGTGAGAATACAGCACACGTCCTGTGGTGGTGTAATCAGGATGTGTGTGTGGTACCAGCCCAGTTGTCCACATGAAAGATGACTGTTTTTTTGTTTACCACAAACAGCGTGCTGACTGAGATCAACGAGGTGCATCAAAACATGGGCTACTGCCCGCAGTTTGACGCTATCAATGAGCTGCTGACCGGTAGGGAGCACCTGGAATTCTATGCCCTCTTGCGTGGTGTCCCTGAAAAAGAAGTGTGCGAGGTAGGTGGGGCAGCTAGGCATGCCTGGGGGGTGGGGTCGGGGGGCACACTGTCATCTGTGTTTCCTGAATGATCGTCACTCTCATGCTGTGTAGGTGGCCGAGTGGGGCATCCGAAAGTTGGGGCTGGTGAAGTACGTGGACAAGAAAGCAGGGAGTTACAGCGGAGGGAACATGCGCAAGCTCTCTACCGCCATCGCATTGATTGGGGGTCCGCCTGTAGTGTTCCTGGTAAGTGCAGACCAGATAAATGCACAGGGGTCAGAGCTGCTGGTTCTATTTGAAAACCGGTGTAGGAACTTCAGTGGATTCTGGGAGACCTGTGGCTAATGACTTTGTAACCCTCTTGACTTTGCAAATTAATAAAAATATATAGAGAGGGAATTCCTCAACTTTGCAATTCTGGGCTTCTACCAAGATTCCAGCTAATGTGTGTGGTTTGCTTCCTTGACAGGATGAGCCCACCACTGGAATGGACCCCAAAGCCCGTCGCGCTCTCTGGAACTGTATCCACAATGTCATCAAAGAGGGCCGCTCAGTCGTGCTCACCTCACACAGGTAAGTAGGAATGATACAAGAAACCGTGCCCCTTTTGAATATTTTTCTTATCCCGATAAAATCATGCTGTTTTCTACCTAGCTGATAGTTCTAAGTAAACACTGGGGCTCAACAGAAACTCAAAGTCTCTGTTGCCCTTTGAGGAGGTGATTTTCACACCCCAGATCTGCTCAGTTGGCTTGCTTTGTGTAGCTAGCAACACTATCGATACCTACTAGTAAAAGTTCAAGTTAATCACCCCATCAAAGGTATAACCACAGTATCCCTTTCTATACCTTGTAATTTTATCTTCGGAAAACTACCTCCACAAACACCTGCTTCTGGCTGCTGTTTGTATTAATGGATTTAGGTCCAGGTCCGAGGCACTGTATTCACGAAGGGAACGAACGATTGACATGCATCATCCTCTTTGTATCCCACAGCATGGAGGAGTGCGAGGCCCTTTGCACCAGGATGGCCATCATGGTAAACGGCAGGTTCCGCTGTCTGGGTAGCGTCCAGCACTTGAAAAACAGGTGAGTCCGTTTTCAGCCTGACGTTCCATCGGAGTTCCACACACAGGAGCACCCGATGGACAGCTATAACATTGCTGTGCCGGTGTCTAGGTTTGGCGACGGATACACCATCATCCTGCGGGTGGCAGGACCCGATCCGGACCTGGGCCCGGTGATGAAGTTCATAGAAGGGGAGTTTCGAGGGAGTACGCTGAAGGAGAAGCACCGGAACATGCTGCAGTACCAGCTGCCATCCTCCCTCATTTCTCTGTCCCGCGTCTTCAGCATCTTGGCCAAGCACAAGGAGCGGCTCCAGATAGAAGACTACTCCGTTTCCCAAACCACACTAGACCAGGTGGGACACAGCAGCCCAGCCTCTGGGTCGGGTCGGCAGAAATACTTGTATAGGGAAGAGGAAAGAGTGGTGAGCAAGGTGGCCCTCAGGTGCAAAGCACAACACTTTAGAAAATCCACCAGTCTATGTCTTCAAATCATGTGTTCTGGTAGGGTTGTGGGGAAATTAAGAAAATGCATTGAAGGAAAAAAAACACGAGAAAGCCATTGTTCTGCATTTTCTCAACATTTCACCTTTTTCCCATTTTATTGAGTTTTCTTTTTTGCACTTTCTTAATGTGTTGTGCTTTGCACTTCAGAGCCACCATAGATGGGAACTAGACAAAAGACCCTACATAGAAAATGAAAATAGACAGTTCATAAGAAAAAAATACTTAAAGTAGTAAATAACCTGGCAGTATCTTTGCCAGTTGTGCAGGTTGTGTCTTTTGGAAGAAGTTCATATGCTTATCTTCATTTTTTATTACTTTTACACTTGCTAGGATGGGGGTGTTATGTTGTGTCTTCACTGTTATTGTTTCCTCTGCTCCTCAGGTTTTTGTTAATTTTGCCAAGGACCAAAGTGATGAGGACCATTCTAAGGACATTTCTGTGAGCAGGAAAGATGATGCCGTGGTGGATATTTCACAGTTGAGCTCCTTCCTACACGAGAAGGTGAAGGAGAGCATTGTTTGATCAGATGAGTTTTCCACTCTCCCTCAGCCGAAAACTGGAACTGCGAAAGCAGCTCTTGGACCAAATTGAGAGTATTTTTTGTGTATTGATGTTATTGTCCTTCTTATTGTTCCTTCTTCGGCGTGGGGCATTCTCAAGGAGGCCCGGAATGCAGAAGCTTTTTGCTGAAAAGGATAACAATGCAAGTCAATGCAAAAAAATTCCACTTTGGTGTTCACAAAGGAGGGCCTGGCGCCCCCTGTTGGTTTCCAAGAATAGCAAATATGAAACTTGAATATGCTGATTTGTTCCTCTGTTTATTGCACAGTGTGTGTGTGTGTGTGAACATGGGGGACCTGTAACACATTGTACCATGTGTATTTCAGCTCGCTCACTGCCCACCAAATTATGGGATATAAGGGATCTGTTCCTACTTTTATACAAAGGACAGATGTTGATGTTGAGGATGACATCATTACAGCAATGCAAGGCCTTTGGGGAAAAATGATATAATTACACTGATCCATTTGATTTTTTTTGTAATGTGTACTTTCATTAATATTTATATGAACATAAATATCTTAACATTTTATAACTCGTTCATTAATTTCTGTTGACTACGATGTAGCATG
>JAACJT020000013.1:6672808-6767452 GCA_009936485.2 Gymnarchus niloticus | reverse complement strand
GGAGGTGCAGGGGAAAGGGAGAAGCGAAGGAAGATGGTGACAATGGGAGGACGGGGAAGTAAGGAACCGAAAGATTAGACAGATATTCTGGAGCCAAACCATGCAAGGCCTTATAGGTAAGTAATAGTACTTTAAAGTCAGTGTGACACTTACCAGGAAGCCAATGTAAAGATGACAATGCAGGACTGATATGATCAAATTTCCGAGTTCCAGTTAGAACACTTGTTGCAGCATTTTGCACCAGCTGGAGTCTGAGTAACAACCCAGAGTTACATCCAGAAAACAGAGCATTACAATTATCCAATCTGGAGCTGATAAAAGCATGAGCTAGCTTCTCAGCATCATTGAAGGACAACATTTTCCAAACCTTAGCTAAATTCCTCAGATGGAAAAAAGCTGTTTTAGTGATATTCCTAATGTGAGCATCAAAGGACAGGTCTGGGTCAACTAAGACACCAAGATTTCTAACCAATGTGCTTGGTTAAAGTGAGCATCCATTAAGTTTTACATCAATCTGTACTCGAAGCACTCTAGGACCAAGCAGCATTACTTTTGTTTTATCTTGATTTAGGAGTAAGAAATTTCTGCCCATCCAGTTCCTAATATCTAATGGAAAATCTTCAATCTTTCACAGATAAGGTAATTCACCAGGTTCAATTGATATGTACAGTTGTGTGTCATCAGTATAGCTTGATGAGCACCATTTATGCTCCAGTTTCGTTGAAGCGTTTTTAAGTTCATGGGTATAGTCAGTATACCAAGGAGCATATTTCTTATCTTTAAGCATTTTCTTCCTAAGAGTCAAGTCAAGACTGCTATGAAGTGAATGATCAATATTTATCAATACTGTTCAAGCTCAGATTCATTTGTGGGCTTACCAATCTGGGAGAATGCTGGGGGAAGCCTGTTAATGATAGCAGCTGCAGTTTAGGGAGTAATAATGCGACTAACACTTGCTTTAGAGATGGGCAGAGTAGCAGATCTCAGTAGTACTTCAAATGTTAGTAAAGAGTGATCTGAGACTGCAGGATTTAGAGGGAGGATGGACACATGATCCACAGGGATACTATGGCTGAGAATCAAGTCTAGAGTGTGGTTACCTGAGTGAGTAGACCCTACTACATTCTGCACAACACCAACAGATTCAAGCAGAGAGGCAAATGCAAGGATCTGAGTCATTTTCCATGTGGATATTAAAATCCCCAACAATTGCAGCTTTGTTAGTAGTAACAACTGGATGAGACAGGAAGTCAGAAAACCTCTATGAAATTCATCTTCGTGATCTCCGCTTACCTCAGCTGAACATCATTAGCGCCAATGTGAATAACAATATGAAAGAACCTACGTTTATTACTAGCCGGCACTTTTAAATTTGTAGTGATGTCAGTCGCCTGGCCTCCAGAATACAATTGACTATCAACGTAGGCATCGTTATATTCATGTTTCGTAAAATAGAGTCGCCAATTATCAGAGCATCTTTAATGGGAGACTCAGTGGGTGCTTCACTGAGGGCAAAGAACCTGTTGGAAACGTGAACGAGCAAATGGTGCTGATGAGGGTTTGGCTTTGGTTTGTGACTATGCCGCCAAGTCGTCACCCATTCGCCTTGCTGCGAAGGCTCTAATGCCAGAACTGGGGGAGACAAGCTACCTGCCACGGACATATCTGGAGCCACTAACGCTGAATCTATGAAACTCTTGCCTACCTGAATCTCATGTAATGTCTGGTTCTGTCCCTTAACTCATCAATCTAGTGACTAGCCTACACTTCTCACAAGTAAACGTACCAGTAATGACAAGAGAAGAATAACTAAACATATTACATTCCGCACACGACAGAAGCCATTACTTACGTTTGTAAAGGAGAATTCCGGGCTTGCAGTGTATGCTTGAAGTTAAACTTGGCGGGTGAAATATAATAGGGTATTTTTTTTCCAGCTCACAGGAGAAACTGTCAGTAACAGAAGCACAGTAACTTTGAAATGTCAGCAATCCGGGGAATCAGCAATCCATCCAATTTCTGCAATTGGATCCTACTGTGTTCTGAATCATTACAGAATACCTCACCCAGTCATGGATCTAGCGGAATCAGTTGCAGTGCTGTTCCACAGATACCCTGGTCCCACATTGCCATTGATTTCATCACGGACTTATGCTTGTCCCAAGGTTTCCGCACGATCCTGGTCACCGTCAATAGATTTTTAAAGATATGTCAGTTGGTCCCACTTCCTGGATTTCCCACTGCCATGGAGATGGCAGAGATTCTTTTTAACCAGGTCTTCAGAATCTTTGGGATCCCAGAAGACATTGTCAGACTGGGGATCCCAGTTTACTTCAAGGGTTTGGAGGACATTCTGTTCACGTCTCAGGGTGTCCCTAAGCATGTCACTTGGGTACCACCCTCAGACTAATGGACAAACAGATTGGTGATTGGTGTATTCCTCTGACAGTACTGCTACTCCCAATAGGAGGACTGGAGTTGCTACCTCCCTTGGGCGGAATATGCTCAGAACTCCCTTGTTTATACCTCCCCATGACTTCCCCTTTCCAGTGAGTCCTAGGTTACCAGCCCCCATTGTACCCCTAGGAGCTCGAGGCCAGTGATGTTCCAGCTATAGATGACTGGTTCAGGAGGAGTGGTTAAGTATGGGGGAGGACCCATGTCCAGCTCCAGCAGGCAGTGCAGTCCCAAAAGCACTTTGCGGACAGGCGGCAAAGACCCACTCTCCTATTTCATCAAGGCTAGAGAGCAGGGCTCTCTACCTGTGAAATAAAACTCTGTCTCACCTCTAGGAAACTCAGTCCCCGTTACATTGGGCCCTTTAAAATCATTTGCTGTATAAACCCTGTCACATACTGTTTGCAGCTTCCCCCCAGTTCGAGATATTGCCGACTTTCCATGTGTCTCTGCTGAACCCTGTATATTACAGTCCCATTAATCCTCCTGCTGTGCCAGCCAAACCCTCCTCTACTGGATGTTGGGGGGGAACCGGCCTATGCTGTTCATGCCCTTCTAGACTCTCAGCGCCGGAAGGGTTGTCTCCAGTACCTGGTCGAATGGGAAGGCTACGGCTACGGTATGACCCTGATTGTTTGATTTCTCCTTCTGCCTCCTGTTTTGGTTCTGTTTGCTGTGCTTGTTGCGCTACCCTGGAATTGATCTATTGCCTGTGACCACGACTATGTTTTCTATGCTCCACTGGCTTTTGGAAATCCTTCTGTTTCTGAATTTGACCCTACCTGTATTGACTACGATTAAACCTTGCGAGTCTGCAATTGGATCCTACCGTGTTCTGAATCATTACACCACGGTACCTGTAGCAACAGGTAGGGCCTCATTACTGTAAAAAGATAAGCAATAGGCCTGCTTGTTGATATGCTTGGAGGTTATAATACAGGATTGCCTCAATCTGTTTTACATGTCTCTGTTTTGATCTAGCAGCCAATCAAAAACTTGTAGTTCAAAAATAGAAAAGAATGATACTGTATTCTTTTGTGAAGGTGCTTTCATCTTCCATTTTTCTCCTTGTAATGATCAACATTCCTGGCCTCAAAATCCACTCTTGGTAAGTGGTTTCAGGCTTACCACCACTGGCTTCCAGGATACCTTTTCTTCAAAATTTAACCTGTTCTACCCCACTTCAGGTAATTTAAGCTAACTATTGTCGGCTGAGGAATGGAATGACCCCAGCGCTTACTTAAAATCAAACATCAGCATGTAGAAGAACTCAACCTGAACCAGTATCATACTTCATATTTATCAGCTCCCATAGTCACCATTATATAAGCTTTCAGCCATAAGCAATTGTATTTTTTTTTTTACCTTCAAGAATCAGTGACCTGATTTTTTAATTCAGCTTATGTGGTAAGATGAGTCATGTTTTATGGCTAAGTGGCTAATTTACTAGTGAACTTCAGTGCATAAAATCTGTATTCAAGCTGTTTTCTGATCCATATCTACACGTTCAATTATTGCTGTCAAAGTAAAGTGCCAACAGACAACTTGAACACATCCTGATAACAGAACTGACAATTACTATAAGGTATGCCAGGTCAGAATAAACATTCTGTTCTGCACATCAAGTATAATGCTTACCTTAAAAACGCCACTCTCCCCAACAAAAATACATTCAAGAGTATATAAATATCCGAATCAGTTATGCTTACGTAGTCCAGAACCATCCTGTTTCGATACATTTCAATGATTTCATGTATTTAAATAGGTTTCCAATGATGTACTTCCACAGTATTAAACATGCGACAAATCTAGACATGCAAAGTTAGAGCACACAATTTAACTACTTTCCAGAGAAAGAGGTAGACTAGTAAACCGTAGGCCATGCAGAGTTTTTCAATTTTGTGGTGTGTGAGGTATACTACTACAAAGCGAATTTTATGTACCCAGAATTAACTTGATAAAACTGAGTTAACTAACCGTGATTGTCACAATCATCAATAAACGGTACTATGACTGTGAGCTACAATTTGCTGTACCCAAAATTCTGAAGTAAACCTCAAGAAACCTCGCTTCATAGTACACCCAATACCCTCTATTGCACCTCTTAACTTGAGGATGGGGGAACCTGTGTCAGGGAACAGGAGGTACACTTTGGAGGGGAAGGACATCAGTCCATCAGTGTGTGCACACACAAACACACTAATGTAGAAACAAATTCACCTGACTGCATTTTCTTGGACTTTGGAAGAAATCAGCACACTCAGAGAGACACGTAAACTCCAAACAAAGAAAACAGGGACAGGATTCAGACCTTTAAAAACTGGAGATATGCCACTGCTACTAATTCATACATAACCAAAACATCCTGTTTTAGAAGCTTTGTTCTAAAATATTTTAAATGGTAATATAAGGACACAAATATGTATGAAATACCCCCCCAAAGCCATATGCTTTGACCTCACCTTCACAAGCCATGCATGCTTCAGATGTTTGCACAAGAGTCTGTTTAACTTATTGCTCATCCTGCTTTTAAAATACGGCTAACACACCTTCAAGTGTTTCAGTACTTTAGATTTAAATGCAGCATTTCCAACTAATAGAGATGGATGTGTTGATCTCCTTTTAAAATTCATGTACATGTGAAGTTTCTGACCTCCACGTATGCCACATTTCTGTAGACTTATTTTTATTTCACAAACGTGCAATACAACCATATTTACATGCCAAAAGGAGGAATAAGACAAGACAACAAAGATAAAGGAGAATACAATATGAAAGAACAGGAGCGAAGAATATCAAAATATACACAACGGAGCTTAAGGTAGAGAAGCAAAAATAAAAGAAGTGTAGAAATGGATATATACAATCCTTCAGTCTTTCTATTCATCCTTTCTATATATTTAAGGCTTTGAAAATGTTTAACAAATTCACTAATAAACAAATTAAGGGAGGGTTTACATTTTTTCCACTTCCAAGTATGAATATGATATTTACCCAAAAGCAGAGGTGCCGCTAGAAAATGTGGGCCCTAGTAACGAATATACTATTGGGCCCCACCCCCAACCAAAAACCCAGTAACCTAGAAAACCCACATTTAATGCCCTATTGCCACCGCAACATTAACTGTCCCCTAATAATACAAACTGAACTCTCAGTAAATTTTACCTCACTGTTACTCACCTACTGCTATGACATTTATATCTTTGTGTACAAAAGCTATAATTAACACACTGCACTTTACATTGCATAAATATTCTATTCTATTACATGTACACTGTACAGATACCGTTGCAACAGTAATATTTATTTTTGTATATATTTTTGCTATATATTTATTTTCTTGGATTTAGCCCCCCTTTGTTTTTCTTCTTTCTTTTGTCTCAATTTAATTTAATTGCTAACCGTATAACAGTCTCAGGACGAATAAGGGTACATTTCACTACATGTTGTACTTGTATAACTGTGTACGTGAGAAATAAAGAATCTTCAATCTTGAATCTATTGGCTCTAAACAACTGTCACAGAAGAAATATTACTTTTCACCACTGGGTGTCGGTATTTACTAATTACATGATTTACTGTATTAGTAAACGTGTGTTAGCTAGCTAGCTTTAAATATATAATACATACAGTACATTCACTGAGCTCTTAATTATATTTGGATCATACATGTAATCTGATATGCGGTTGCTATAAAGTTACTGTGAGATGACCCAAAATTAATGTTGGCTAGTTATCTACGGGTGAAATGGATACCAAACTATATGATTCCGTGAACAAATACATACCTTTCTTTGGAAAAAACCGTGACCAACTGTCGACCCTTCTCCCTCTGAGCTTTCTCCTTTGTCTCCTTGATTTTTTGAAATCCCGATTTCATTTTCATTAAAGACGTAACAAATGTTTTAACTCTGACAAAAACCCCTAATCGTTGCCACAGTGTCGGTGACAGAATGAGTGGAAAGGGAGGGCGATTTTAATTTGTCATGTGGGGCTTGATATTCGTTAACCGCCTCTCTGCCTGTCACTTTCAGCGCTGCTTTGGCGATTCGCTTCTGTGGAAATAAGTAGCCTAAAGGTCGCTAGATTTTGGACTAGGCATTTAAAAATTAATAAACATAAAATAAATCGGCAAAGGGCCCCGTTAGTGCTGGGCCCCTAGAATCGTCCTAACTCCCCCCCCCCTACGGCACCCCTGCCCAAAAGTATAATAAGGTTAATTAAGCGTGAGTCCAAGTCACATTTAAAAACTACAACATCATTAGCAACTCGGGGAGACGTTCTGCAGACTTCTCTATTCCACTTCACCAGAAAGACGTGCGCTTAGGTGCGCGGGGCGGCCACGCGCAGAAACACGAGCTGCCGCTGACGTCAGCCATCGCTGCGAAGGCGGCCGTGTGCTGGAATGTGCAGGGAGCTGCGAGTCCCGGAGCAAACTCTCGGCGGGGGAGAAACTTTGGAGACGTTTAGCTTTACGAGTATCCCAGATATACACACTTGTTTAGTCTCTCGAAGGACTGGCGGTAAGTTTAGGGAAGAGGCGAAAAGAGGGCATTCGGACTTTCCGATCTAGCGTCGGCAGCAGAGGGGCAGGATTTAAAAAAAAAAAAAAAAAAAAAAAAAAAAAAAGTTGAGAACTGTTTCAAACATGGAGGGGATGGCTGCTTTCTGAAAAGGGGAGAGGCGCTGTCCAGGGCTGATTCGGCACCAGCGCAAAGCTCCCATTTCAGCACGGAGATCAGGACCACGGCTAACACACGCACGGCTACACGCTCGTCCGAAGTCGAGGTATTGAGAGCAGTAAAGCGACTTTCTTGAACTAATAAGTCGATCTTTGCACTTGAAAGGACTTAATAAAAAGCGCGATCGCTGTCCGCTGAAGTTGAGCACTGCCCAGAGCCTGTCTTGTCTTCCCTTTCCGGAAAGGACATGTTTACTTTGCAACTTTTCTAGCTAGCTTTTCAGCTATGCGAGGGCCTTGGACAGCGATTCCCCCCACCCTTAAGAGTTTCTGTACAGTCAGTACTGTTAGGAAACACTTTTATTTAATTTTCGTGTTTATTTGCCGCGCGGCTCATTAAATAATAATAATAATAATAATAAAAAGTTTCTGCCAATGAATTGAACTGCTTAAGTGTCGTGCGTAACTTTTTCCCCCCCACTATTTTTGTTAAAGTTTCTAGCTTTTGAAACGCGACGTGTAAACTTCGGAGGAGCTGAACTTGCCGAGAGGTGAATTTTCACAGATTTCCCCTTGAAAACTCAGGATCACGGCTTAGCCTGACTTTGTATTTAAATCAGCTAGCCGAGTAACACGAACGCTTGGCGACCGTGTACTCAGAAAGTCTCTCTTTATCGATAGTGTGACCATTGGAAGCCACTTTCTGAGATTTGCACTTGTCGGCCGAGCATGCAGTGAATGCCATCACTTTCTCAGCGGGCTGCCTTCCTCTGCAACAGCGACGTCCCAGTAAACACTGTTAGTAGCTGCGGTGTCGGCGGTGCTGGGGTTGTAAAATGGCCGAACACACATTTTTCATGCATGCAGCTGGCTGAACCACTAGGCCCATGTTGATTTGGCATGTAGCTGGAGGAAGTGCCGCACATCTTAATGCAGATATTTCCCATGGCTTATTGTTTTTAAATTTCTCCTTTTCGGTCGTGGTATATTACTGACACTACGTGACAAACTTTTCCCGGCATCTGCCAGCAGTTTATAACCTGACAAGAGGCATCGTTTGGGGAGGGATTTAGTAACACTTTCTGAAATGTTTCTGTTCAGAATTAGCTTTAATGTAGCGGAACGCAGTAGTCAATGCAGGAAATTGACAGCATATCCTTTACATATACTGTATATTTTTTTCGGAAATGAGATGGGTGTCGAAGTTGTCTCATTTTAAAGATATCGATCGGTCAGATTTATTCGAGCCACATTACATTTAAATCAATGTCACTTTTTCCCTCGGAATTGCAGATGTAGGCTAACCAGTTTGACTTAATGAAGCACGAAAGACAAAATAACCTGTCTGCCTTCTTGTTACTCCTATGCGTGTGTAATATATTTTTGAGTACTTGAAAATCACTTTATTTGCAATATTCCTAGTTTTCCTGATGTTCCCATTCGTAATCTTTAGTTAATCACTCCACAGCGCGAAGGGAACGATGCAGATTACGGGTCATTCGATCCGTATCTTCAATCACAGCGTAGCGTTGGAAAGATAGCTTGAAACTGTTTGGTCTGTTCTTTTAATGAACAGCTGCAACCGTCCAGTTAAACGTTATAAATTTTGAATACATTTTATATATACTATAAGGAAAAGATCACTATATCCACACTTGATGGGATTTTTCTTCCTATTATCATGTTATGAACTCTTGTTGATGGGCCATGGGCTGTCATTGAAAGTATGGCTGCTTGTTGATGCCTTGGGTCACATGACTGGCATATTACTGGAATTCCTTACACACCAATAACTAGACACAGGCCTTCTCTGTAAATGGTTGTGAGATCATCTGTGCTTGTCTCTCTCCTATGAAAACCTGCCCCACCCCCAACGTTCACCCAACTTTTGGATGCTGAGGCCGCTTTATGCCTTCCTCGTGTGAAATGTAAAATGGCTATTATTTTAACTCTACTGCGGAGTGCTTGAAGGATGAGTATTTAGTATTCAAATGTCTCTAAAAACACAAAAGTGAACTCTTTTGAGCTTCCAAAACTCAAGATCAATACTATTGTGTTTTTATGTTGCTTTAAGGAAAGTGTAGTATGGACATTGCTGTCTTAGGGCATAGGGGTTGGGGTTTTGAAAGTTGTTGAATGAAGGCTGGTAGTTCTGCTGGTGGATACTGCCAACAAGAAGTCCCAGTTGTCAGTTGTACATCAGGTTGGGACCAGTTTGAGTATACTTGTCTCAATAGTAGACAGTGTCACCTGAAATCTTATTTTTGGTGACGTTATAGGCAATGTCACCTAAAATTTTATTTTTGGTGGAGAAAGTTTGCAAGTTGATAATAAAATGCATTATGCATTTTTTTGTGGCAGTCTTAATGTTCTGATTGTGGACTATATTTTTCTTAAAGTGTGGGTTGGATTGAGCTTCATTAATTAATTGGAGTTGAAGGGCTGCATTTTGTCTTTTGCCACAGGGTCACTGGGCGTGATGACCTTCATTAGTGATCTTCTTTCCCTGCAGATCCAGGATGGCTGCCCAGCCGGTGTATCCCATTGGACTGGGCATGTTTACCCCCATGGTGGCGATGCCCGTTGCAGGGGACAGCCAGGGGGTGAGTGATATGGCTGCACCACAGCTGGTCATGCTGGCCAATGTAGCCCTTACATCTGAGGGCACCAGCTGTGAATGTCTGACGGAGGAGAAGCAGATGGTAGAACTGAAGACCGTCGAAAGCGGCAGCTACTCCGATAGCGAGGACGAGGCACTGGCGCGGTTCAGTGGGTTCGACAGCCCCGCTGAGGAATCCGCGGTCGTGTACCCCGAGGTCCAGCCAGCACCTGAATGCCAGGCGGTCGTGGAACGGGTGGCAGAGGAGCCAAGAAGCGATCATGAGGTGGTGGCTGAGCCCCTAGAGCAGGAGCAGTCTCCGTCAGGCATGGGTAAACGCAAGCGCATCCAGCGGCCTGTGGAACCTCCCAAAAAGAAGAAGCCATTCCACTGCAAGCCCTGTCAGTACCAGGCAGAGTGTGAGGAGGATTTCGTCCACCACATCCGTCGGCACAGCGCCAAGAAGCTCATAGTGGTTAATGGGGCCGAGGGTGAGGGCGTTGCCAAGGACTCACCGTCCAATGCCGATGGTGGCGAGGGGTTAGTGTATGCGAAGGGCGTGATTCGCTGCGAACGCTGCGGTTAT
The DNA here is from genome assembly GCA_009936485.2 of Gymnarchus niloticus. Taxonomy (NCBI): domain Eukaryota; kingdom Metazoa; phylum Chordata; class Actinopteri; order Osteoglossiformes; family Gymnarchidae; genus Gymnarchus; species Gymnarchus niloticus. Next base: position 6,757,129 of record JAACJT020000013.1, on the reverse strand, counting down.
AACACCAACCGCTATGACCACTACTTGGCCCACCTCAAGCACCACACTAAGGAGGGGGAGAGCCAGAGGGTGTACAAGTGTACCATCTGCACGTACACAACCATCAGTCAGTACCACTGGAAGAAGCACCTTCGGAACCACTTCCCTAGCAAGCTGTACACCTGTGCGCAGTGCTGCTACTTCTCTGACCGCAAGAACAACTACGTGCAGCACATTCGCACTCACACAGGTATGCACGCCGTCCCATGTGGCTAGGCGACAAAAATGAGCGTCATTTTGTGTACGTAGATTGAACATGTTTTGTATTCCCCAGGGGAGCGTCCATTTCGGTGCCCGTACTGCAAGTATTCAAGCTCTCAGAAAACCCACCTGACTCGGCACATGAGGACACACTCAGGTGGGTCTCGGCCCCGGAACCTGTGCTGACGGGACAGCAGTGATGAAATTCTAAAGTGAATAAGATCACACCTGGCTGTCAGTGCAGTGATGGCAGTTGAACCGCCAGGAGAAGAATGACATGGAGGGGATGACAGCCTAAACCCTTTTATTTTTCCTTCACATTTAATTGTCATTTCACATTGATAGGTTGGGATTTGGACTGGTGCTTGTGTTTCTTGTCAACACTTAATTTTTGCATTTTTACTGGGTCGGGTTTTTTTTTTGTCCTTCTCTCCTGGCAGTATTGCTTGCAGTGTCTGCATAGCAAACAACACAGGTGGATGGCCTGTGGTAGAGTTTAGCTTTGAGTTTAATTGCGCGGCCTTAGAACACTGTTCACACGACTTCCTTGACTTGTTCTGTTGAAGAAGAATGAAAATTGATACTTGTTATTTTGTTGTACTCAATGCATTCACGGGAGCAGTTGGTTTTGGATTAGAGAAACGGTAAATTGGTATGTATTGTACGTTTGTCCCAGTGTGTGGTTATCTGCAGTGTTTGTTTCATTTTCTTTGCATGAGTTGTTCATGGGTGCCCATACTATATGAAGAAAAAAAGATTTTCTATAACTTTTTTTCAGGTGAGCGGCCATTTAAGTGTGAAACCTGCAGTTACCTAGCTGCCAACCAGCATGAGGTGACTCGCCATGCTAGGCAGGTCCACAATGGACCCAAACCTCTAAGCTGCCCCCATTGCCAGTACAAGACGGCAGATCGCAGCAATTACAAGAAGCACGTGGAGCTTCACATCAACCCTCGGCAGTTCCTCTGCCCTGTCTGCAGCTATGCTGCCTCCAAGAAGTGCAACCTGCAGTACCACATCAAGTCCCGGCACCCGGACTGCTCAGAGATTACCATGGATGTGTCCAAAGTCAAGCTACGCGTCAAGAAACCTGACTCCAGCTCCACTTACTACAACGTTGATGGGGACGGACAGTACGTGCTGACGGGAATAAAAGAACGGAAGGGGCAGCTGGAAAAAAAATTTGTCAGGCAAGGAAATGCCGTCACAGATGACCAGCAGACACCGATAAACCTTTCGGTGAGGAAACCTGCCAGGCCAGCTCCGGCACCGATTGTGGAGAAGGAGCGCAAAGACAAAACCCCCAAGAGAGGGGAGCAGGTGCCGGAGAAGGCTGGAGCAGGAAAAGCAGAGAAAGGCTTTACAGAGGAGAAAGGAATGGAGAAGCAGAACACACAGAAAGTAGAGAAGTGTGAACGTGTGGTGAGGAGTGGTGGAAGAACAGCAAAAATGGAGAAGGCTGATTGTGATGGGAAACAGGCTGAGGGTGGTCTGGAAAAAATGGAGAAGAAAAAAGAAAAAGAGGCCAAGAGGACAGCCAAAGCCCCCAGGGCCGTAGATGTGGCCGAAGTGAAGACACCATCCAAAAGGGGACGGAAATCTGTAAAGCCAGCAAGTACAGAAGGGAAAGTTAAGATGGAAAAGGTGGAGAAGAAAAAAGCAAAAGCCGAAAGAGAGAGGGTGGACAAAGAGAGAACTGAAAAGGCAAGGGTGGAGAAAGAAAGAGCTGAAAAGAGAGTGGAGAAAGAGCGGGTCGAGAGGGAGGGTGCGGAGAAAGAAAGGACCGATAGGGAGAAGCAGGAGAAAGAGCAGGCTGAGAGGCAGAGGGTGGAGAAGGAGAGGGTAGAGAAAGAACAGGTGGAGAGGGAGGAGAATGAGAGGGCTGAGAGGGAGGAGAAGGAAAGGGCTGAGAGGGAGAGGGTGGAGAATGAACGGGCTGAGAGGGAGAGGGTGGAGAAAGAAAGGGCTGAGAAGGAGAGGGTGGAGAAAGAACAAGCAGAGACAGCTGAGAGGGAGAGGGTGGAGAAAGAAAGGGCTGAGAAGGAGAGGGTGGAGAAAGAACAAGCAGAGACAGCCGAGAGGGAGAGTGTGGAGAAGGAGAAGACCGAGAGGGAGAAAGCAGAGGCAAAGAATAGAAAGACAGTGAAGTCTGTCAAAAATGCTTTTCGGAGATCAGTCAAAGTAGTGAAGAAGAACCAAGACCAAGGAAGAGATTCTGAGTATTGGGAAGTTCCAAGAAAGACTGAAAGGATGGAAGTTCCCAGTAGTTATGGTAAGAGGAAGGCAGAAGATACGGAGCTATCTTCACACAAGCAAGAGGCATCTGAGCAGCCCTTTGTCTCCAGGAAAAGCAAAAGGAGGAAAGATGAAGACACACCCCTTCAGCGTGCCAACACCTTGCGTAGTAGGAGGAAGGTACTACCAACTTGCCAGGCCTCTAAAGGCAAAAATGATGGACTTGATTTGCCCACTGTTATCCAGCTGCCAAGAAAAACCAAAAAGGCCCAAAGCAAGAAGAAGCAGAGTCCAAGCTTGGTGGAGCCTTATGGAGCTGACAAGACCATTGTAGCACAAGAGTTCGTAGTAGAGAATCCTGCAATTAAGACCCAGGCACCAGCCATGGAGGCAGAGCACCAGGCATTCATTGAGACTGCCAGCACAGCTCAGGAGATCCCTGTCAACAAAGAGCAGTGTAAAGGTGTTCAGGCACTCCTTGGTCTTCTCAGGAATCCTGGAGAGAGCGTGACTGAGGAAAGAAGGACTGAAATGGAGCATGGTGAAGTGAGCAGTGCACCAAAGGACATTCCTGAGGCAAGGGGAAGTGTCTCAGAACCTCAGAAGGGAGATTCAGGTGGGCCAAGTTCTCCTCTGGAGCTCCCTAGGACAAGTCACAAGCCTGCTGAGACGGAGGAGGACGAGGGTATCCACAGCCACGATGGCAGTGACATCAGTGACAACGTCTCTGAGGGCAGCGATGACTCTGGGCTCAGCGGCTCAGGCAAGCTTGCAGGACCAGAGACCCCCACAGAGGAGGCCCCCCCCTCCGTCACACCCACAGCACTCCCGAGTCACACCTGCATCTTCTGTGACCGCACATTCCCCATGGAAGTGGAGTACCGGAGGCATCTAAACCGCCACCTGGTTAATGTGTATTATCTAGAGAACGCTGCTGCTGAGAAGCAATGACTGTCAACTGGAGGACATGTGATCAAATAGACTAATTTTTCTATTTAACCCCCTCCTCCCATATCGTACACTTATATCTCGGATACCAGCAACATTTGTACTAAAGGCTTTTCAATAAACAACTTTCTTTTCAGAATGTCAAATATTCAGCCTTTAGCAGCTGGAAAACAAATTACATTTTAGTTATTTTGTACTGATTCCTTTTTGTAATAATGCTTTACTGTAGCCATCAAATACTGAAGTGCTAGCTTTAAGGAGTGTGTCTGCACTGGATGTAATTTCTTGATGTATAATGATTAGGTCTGATCAAGGGTCACCGTCTGTTCTTTTCATTAGAACATTTTCAAGGTGTTTCTTGCAATTACAGTAAATTCACATTATTGGAAGTAGTGTCAAGTATGTAAATGATGTCTGTAGTGAAGTATTTGAATCCAAGTAACCTGATGATACACAAGTCCTATGTGGGAGCTTTGTTCTATCGTCCATATGCAGGGAGCTAATGGGTGCATAGATTGGGGTGAGACCCCTCAGAGCATTGGGTTGTGTCCTTGGGGGGAACAATGCAATGATTTCATGTTGTCATTTTGAGTTGGCGTGACGATACCCAAGTGCTGGAAGAATCTGGAATTTTGTCAACGTGTGTTATATCAAGAGGCCTGTTAAACTTTTGTATGGAGTGGACCAGCATGTAAAGAGTGTCCCCCCCAGCTCTCTGGCTGATGGGTTCCCCCATTCATCACTCTGTCTGTGGGCCACAAAGACAAAGTGCATTGTGAACGGACGCGTGACTCTCATAAAGGAGGAGCCAGAGATGGCCCCTTTTGCGCCTGTGGGGAGTTGAGATTGGGTGGACCCAGGTGGTCCACAGCCAGCAGGGCTGCAAAGAATGGGCCTCTGGCTCCTTTTGTAAGGCTTCTTCAGTGGAGCGTTTAGTGTCTGGTGAGTCAAAAGGCGGGGGAAAAGCAACTTGCGCTCAATAGACGGCCCGTAAGGAAGCATTGCCCCTCCATCCATTTGGTGAGCACTTTTGCAGCCAATGGTACTCCATTTGTTTCTTTTGTTTTGTTTTTAGAACAACCATAATGTTGGATCATTGGATCACTGTAGAACATTTTGACTCCATATGGTGGAACCCATAGTGTGAAGTTTTCTTTATCGTTGATGTTTTGCTTCTACAGGAAACTAGAGCCTTGTAACCTTTGGATAATATCATTGTCATATTCTGCAGCTAGTTAGATGGAGCCTGAGCTTGCCTGCTTGGTGAAAATACAGCTCCTCGGAGATGACTGCCAGGCAAAAGGCACGGCACTTTCACTTCTAGGTTAGAAGCAAGGGAACTAGCATTTGAGTTTGGCATCAGGAGGAGGAATTTGTAAAGTTGTTAGCCTGGTGATCATGCAAAGTGGAAAAACCTGTCGCAGTGTTTGAAAGCATCAGTTTCCAGAAATGTTCAGCCAATTCTATAGTAACTACAGTTTTAAAATAATGTGTACATAACAAATTAAATGCTTCAGTTGTTCTATGGAAAGTTAGGAATAGCTATGATATTGCTTTTTTGATGTCTTTGAAAATGTCCAAAGATTTTTAAAGCCTTTTTTTCATGTTGAGCACACTTTTTTTTTTTTTTTTTATTGCATGCCACACTCAATGGATTGCTTTTTGGTGCTTTTGACAATCATACTATGAATTCTTTCATTTTGAAGTGTCAACTTTTCTAGCTTCTAATAAATGGCAATGGGACAATGACGAGACAGTATTTAAACACTCACCTTTGTGGAAAATGATCCTTTACAGAGCTTTTTTGGTTTTTGGATGACTTATAAGCCCCTGAACCATTCCTCGTTGTGGATTTGAAATATCACTTTGTTTCAACCCTGTCAAAATGCCTGTTTGCTTCCACATTAATAGTCCTAGATGTTATTTTTGCCTTTGAACTATCTTTGTTTATGAAGATGTTTGTCAAATGTGTTCACCCCAGGTTTAGGTGAGGAAAGGTATTTATAGGTATCTGACAGTTTTTGTGAAAATGAGCTAAAAAGTGGCACGTTCTTTCAGATGCCCTTCTGTCTGGGATCTCTAGCATTAAATTTGGCTCTTCTGAATGTGCTCCCATTGCCAAGTGCAAGATGTTTAAATGTTGGTGCCAGTGCACCAGTCTGTTTTCAAAGAAAGCAGGTTGGTTTGGAGATGGCATACAACTCCAGGTCCCGCTCTGCCACATTTAACCTGAACATAGACATCAGTCAGTCCCTTGTGTCTTGGATGTGATTCACTGATGTTGTCTCTCGATCCAAAATAATCCCCTCTCCCCACATGCATTTCAGAAGGTTCCGTGCAATATTTTCTTTTGGGTGTGATACCAAAGTGAGACCTGAAAGAACATAAGGCCAGCTGTTCACTGTGGATCTCCTGTCCATGGACTATATGCAGCAGGAATGTTTTTGGCCCTCTGTACCTTGATCCCATTGAAAATGCACTCTTGATTAGATCTTTGTAATGTAAATGGTACCGTCTTTGTTTTCTTTATGTAAATGGAAAATTTGTCTATCAATATCATGTACACCTTAGGGGCTGTAGCCCATTTTCATTTTATCAGGCACTATTAACTTAGTTTTAGTTAATCTAATCAAACCATTTTGCAGTTTGTCCTCTGTAACAAAATCATCCCATTTCTTTTATGGAAATAGTCATTGTAACAGGTTACACTGATGTACGGTTTAAGCATTTAGCAGTCTTAAATGACATTACATCTGTATAATACTGCATTTAACATGTTCAAGAAAGGGATGCAGCATGGGTTATATTTTATTATAGTGACTGTTATAAACTTAGATTTTTTTTCTGATAAATTAGGGTTATCATTTTTCTTTTTCCAAGCCAAAATTGTAATTTACAAAGGAAACATTCATGCTATAAACTTCAGTTTCAAAAAATAAAAAGTTTTGGCTTAAACTTGAACTGTTACACTTGTACTTTTGGAGAAATGAATTGAGCATTAAGTCCCTTTTCTGGATAAATGTTCCATATACATGGGATGGCACAGTGGCTAAGTGGTTAGCACATCTGCCTCACAACCAACAGAGGGCCTCTCTGTGTGGAGTTTGCATGTTCTCCCCATGCCTGCATGGGTTTCCTCTGGGTACTCCAGTTTCCTTCTACATTCGAAAGGTTAGGTTAGATCAGGTCAATTGGCTACTCTAAATTTCCCATAGGTTGTTCGTCTCTGTGTTGGCCCTGCACTGGATTGGCAACCTGCCCAGGGTGTACCCCACCTCTCACCTGCAGTCAGCTGATGACCATGACCCTGACAGATAAGTGGTATGGATGGATGTTCCATATATAACATCCCAGTGAAATCAAGTGTGGACAGCAGTGGGGGCAATTAAATTCAGCTAAAAACTGCTAGTAATCGCTGGGGCACTTCTCACAATGCTTGGGAAAATAACCCTAAGGTTAGCTGTACAAACATAAGAACTAGCCAAAGCCAAAACATGTCATCTAAACCCATCAATTACTTAATAAAAAAAAGACATATGTAGTTCACCCCACCACTACAAGGGGATAAAGAATGATTACGTTTATCCACGCTAAAATTTTGTTGTGCTTTCTTGGCACAAATTACCACTCGTTTGTATGCTTTCAGAGTCTTGCGACAAGCTGTCATGTAGAGGTGGAGATCTATGAAGGAGCTCAGCCAGCTTTCGCTCATGTTGATCCATGTTGGTTGCAAAACTGTGACAGGACAATGGTTGCCAAACAGACTATGTAACATGTTTTGACCAACTGTAGAAACTGGGTGGACTCAACCCAAATAAGACATGTACACCAAATTATACAAAAGAATGGTCACAGCATTAGATAAAAGGTACACAGTCAGCTTAATAATGAGGTTACCTCTCTCCATAACCCTGTGATGGATTAGCATTCCATGCCTTGCAGCCTGTGATGACCCTCTTACGGAAAATATGGGTGGATGAAAACACTGTGGTTGAGGGACCCCATTATATCCCAAGATGTTATGGAGACAGCAAGTAAATTATGGTCCACAGGACTGCAGAAGGTTGCATGTCTCAGTGGCACTTGCTGGATGTGACAACCATGAGAGAGGAAAATGCTCTGGCTTTACAGCAGACCAGATATTTTACTCTTTGACCTTCTGTGCCTTCATAAAAGCTGACAATCCCTCACACTCCAGCCTGTACTACGAAGCTCGGTGACAGCTATTTCTTCTTCCTGAGCTTCAATCGCTCCGCCCCTTCTTCTGATAGGCTGTTATCCACAAGGGATGGAGGCTTTTTGGGTTTGTAGGCAGGACTCTTGCGGATGCGCTCTCCCTTCACGTTGACAATGTATGGGAGCAGTGGGGGCACCCTCAGCGACAGACCCACCCCTTCAGGCACATGGACCCGAACGTGGAGCTTGTCACCTTCCTGGCCTGTCACAGCCACCCAGCCTGATGGAGAAAGGGAGATATTCATCTGTAATGTGGAGATTTTTCCAAACAAACAACATTTAGAGGCAGCATAGTCGCCCTTAACAACTGGTTGTGCAAATTTAACCCTTTAATGTATCAGGCTTACTACAGTGGACAGCCATATAAATCCCCTTGTTTTATATATGGATGGTTTTCAAGTTAAAAAGTTGAATTTAGTCCTCTTTAGGAAAAGTTGCCCCAAAAGGAGCAAAGGTTTCAATTGCGATTCACTGAGTCTTACTGGTACTCAAAACACATCAACTGGAGAAAATCACTCCAGAATATTTTTTTAATCCTGAAAGAATAGAAAAGAATAAAAAAGGTCTCATTCAATCATAAATAATGCATGAAAAGGTTAAGGTTTGTTCAACCCAGCCTCATCTATCCTTTGAGTAGGAAAGCAAGGCTTGTTTTTGATTGTTGTAGTCCAAGCTGTTCTGATTCGAGGGTTACCTGCAGAGGACACCTTGATATCAGCAGCAGCCTCCTGATTCCCGCGGCCTCTAATCTCAAACTCGTGTGGACGAAGCAGTGGAAACTGCTTCATCCGTTCTTCACCTCCAGCTGGTACCTGGCAGTAACATAAGCCCCTTAGTTTGATTTACAAATTAACTAATGCCAAATGCATTTCACCACCACAATTATTCTATAATTCAGGTGCATTCACATAAAAACCATCCCAAAAAAGCCCAATTTAAAACAATTCAATCCCTTAACTACAACTATTTTTGATGACACAAAGTGTTCCATTGTGATAATCAGTGTGCAAACTAATCAAAGAATAATGGTTTTTAAAGCAAAGCTAAAACACCTGAAAATATGTTGTAGGCAAGGAGCAATACATGGCAAGGAATCTTCCTTTGAAGCCAGACCTCTGGAAGAATAATTACCAGTGACAATCTCACCAGACACTGGTTTTTATTTGCATACAATATGTTAGCCATAACAGCCATTTCCATGTGACTAACGATAATTTGCATAGTTGTTTTGCAGTTCATGCAGGCGTGCATAAAGTTCTGGGCTTCACACATTTGCCGTTGTTCTCAGTCCCTTACTTCCTCTCTCTGTCATATCACGTTCCAGCATAGGCTGGAAATATACAAGGTACCGTAACACCAAGGCCTGGTCTGCCCTTCAGATTTGCTCATAAATGTTATCTTACCCTGAGCAGAGTTTTCCCAGCATGCTTGTGGTAGATGTCATTGGCTTTCTCAACACTGGTGATGTGAACTGGGATCAGATTGGAAACGATGACAGAGAGCCAGCAGGATGTTTCGCCCTAAAAATGAAAAGGGACACCAATGTAAAAGCCACATATTAACAGGAAATCGGGGGGGACATAAAAAGGCTCTCAATGTTTAATATGCACCATACATAATATTGCACACAACAAAACTACTAGTATATGAGGAGCTCTGCAGTGTACTGACCTTCAGATAATCAATTCGTGCCAACGCTCCCAGGAACAGCACCATACCAGGCTTCAAGACAAAGGTCCTTGGTACAATGGCATGGGTGGGTACTACGGTCTTTAGCTCCGGTTCAGTAAGCAGGCTAAGGATCTGCATGGCAAGAACGCCTGGCGTTAAAGGGGGCTCATGGCAACGCAACACACTGCATTCAAAGTTAAAAGGAACAGATGCGACAATTACACCGTCAAAATAACTTCAAAAGACTAGTAGCACAGTAACAATCTACACCCTTTGTAAATATAATACAAACCAGAGCGATGTCAAGTTTTGTATCCAACAAGCCCACAGGAGACAGTATAGTACTTTAGATGAGCCCATTTTTCACCCACTCTTTGCATACCAATAAAGAAAATCATTTTCACTATATATTGCAATTATACTTAAGTGTTAGTTTTTTTTGCAAGCTTGGAACACTGTTGCTGTAAAGATATACAGTACAATGCTATAGAACCAACAAGAAGGCTAACTATGTAGCATCTCAACAATGGTATGATCCTATGGTAACCATTCACCAAGAGGATGGCTCAGAAAGACCAGCTCAGGAGACTCACATCACAATCTTTCATGATGCCTGGTGTATCATACAACCAGTGGGCATCTTTGAGCTCATTGTGGGTGAACTCCACCATGCTGCAAGGTTTGGAGCGTCTACCCTTCCTCTCATCCGCATCCCCCTCAGCTTCTCCAAAGCTGAGTTCTTCAGGATTGAATTCCACGACGCCAGCGCGTTGCCATTCCTGTGAGTTTTGCCGAAAGGTTCTGCCAACACGGCCTGAAAGTACAATATTCCACAGGATAAGGAAGCCAAAAGGCAGAGCAGCAACTGCTTCAGTTTTTCAAGATCCTAGACCTGTCCCAATGTTCAAAGCCAGTTTACCAGTCAATATTTATGCAAACACTACCTGAATCACACAGTGGTGCAGCTGAGGCCTTGAATCTTACTGATGGCACAAGCTAGGTGACTGATTCACTAACTGACTGACTGACTGACTGATCAAAGTCAACTGCAGCCTTAACTGGTGGAGACGGCAGGTCCATTCCATATGTAATGTTGGCAAAATCTACTCCTGGCAGTGATACTTTAAATGCAAATCCATGGTTACAACTTAGTAAAGAGGTATTTTGTTAAAGTCTTAAAGCTAGAAAATAACCCCCATGTATTACTAAAGCAGCCATAATATAGGCCTAGCTATTCTATTGCAACATTGTGATCTCTATAACATTTGCTGGAGAATGAAGTAATGCTGTATCATAAAAGACTGCGAGAAGCTCTTGGAATTCTTACATTAGCATGACATTCATTCAAACAATTGGCCCTCAGAATGTTCTGTATGGTCAGCTGATGATTAACTATTCACTTAATTTACTACTCATGGTCAAAGCCTGAATAGTGCGTACAGTGTAGCTGTTCACTCCAGGCTGGCTATACACTCACCTACTAAGTAGCCCTGCTTGCTGAGCTGCTGCAGTCTATGCATCTCTTGTGGACTCATGGCTGCCTCTGGCCGCGATGCATTTCCCTTCAGTCTCTCATGCCGTCTGAACATGCGGTAGGGAGTAGGATTGATAATGGGAAATTTCAACAGGTTCAGTGTTGTTCCTGCACAGGGAAGGATTTAAAAAGTAACCATAAAATAAACAATATTAACATTTCAGAGACACAATTTGAAACGTTACCCACTGTTAGGTACCATCAATTGATTATTAATTAAATTCTTCAAAAGGTTTTTTGAATAAAAATGAGTCCAAGAATTGTTTGATGGATAGGGGAAGAGGCAGTTAAAAACGGCTGCATTTTTTAACAGTATGAGCCTGCTGAAGCCATAACATATTGAACAGACCATTTAAGGGCAGACGTCATTAAAGACTGCATGCCACACTCACCCGGCCAAGGTGAAATCGTGGCTTTGTGGATAACATCTGACGCTTTAGATTTGCAATAGTCAGATTCCAACAACGTGTTGAACAGTGTGGACTTCCCAGCATTGGCAGTCCCCACTAAATAGACGTCGCCTTTATACTTCCATGAGGACTGAAGGCTTGAGATTAGATTTTCAACTCCATAGCCTGTTTTGGCACTGATGAGATGGACATCTTTGATGTTGTTGCCAGGAGAAATGCCCATATCCGTGCAGTACTGCAAGAGCTGAACCTTCATTCGTTTTAAGTAGTTGTCAGAGTCCCCAGGCAGCAGGTCAACTTTGTTTCCTAGCACCACAATGTGTTTATTTTCTCCAACCAAATCAATTAAATCCGGTATAATAGAGTCCGGGATATCGAGGAGATCCACAATTAACAAAACTAAAGCCTTTTCCTGTCGTATTCGACTAACAATGCTCCGATACTCCTCTTTTGACATTTGAACACTTAATGCCTTCTGGTGATGTACCAGCAAATAACAGCGCTGACATACAGCTTTGTGCAGATTGTTTTCCTCTGTTAGACGTTTGTATTTTTCACTGGGCAGATATCCAGGCAAATCTGAGACAGTGCAGTGCATTACAGCACCACAACCAGAGCAGCACGTACTACTCACGGGCACCTCTGCATCTGGTGTGCCGTACACTCGCTGCTTGCTGGGGTTAGTCCTTGGCTTTACTAAGGAGTAACCAGCATCATGAAACTCAATGTCTGGCTCCTCTGTAAGTACGGCCTTTATTGACTGCAGTTGTAGCTCCAGTGCCCTATGTCCCACCTCAGTGCTGGATTTCTTTGGCTTCTTTTTATCAATGGCCATCGCACTGTCCACTTGCGCAGAGAGCTCAAAAGGGACTTCAAAACCACTGGCCTCTTCTGTCTCCGAGTAGTCCAGAAACACGAATTCTTCCTCAAATTCTGGTTCTACGGACGTGTACCTCTTTGACGTCCTGCCATTCCACATAGGTCCATTGGATGCATTGCGTACCCTTGCGTCAACACAGTAGAATCTGCGGTTTATTGTCGAATTAATTTTAAATGCCAACGAGACGTCGCACTCGCCCAGCGACCTGTCCCACTTGACTCCATTACTCAGCCGGAGACACGACACGAACGGCTGTCGCGAACATTTGCAAGGTGCCAACAGCTTCAAAGTAACCTGAAAGAATCTTTGCATTGCGGTAAATAACACAATAACTCTAAAGAGTAGTTCTCCATACAAGTAACACACAGCCTTGAATATTAACTCAACACGTGTGGAAAAGATAGGAAATAACTTTTTTTTTTTAACATGGGAAAGCTACCTATGAGCTGTCTTCGATGTCAACGTCACCAGAGATTACGTCGTTTGTGTCATAAAGTTCGGCGTTACACAAATAGTTAAAATTTTTTTTATATATATTTATAATATGTCACTAATGTGCCAGATTTAGAGGTAATTAAACCCACAAGAAAATTGTAACATTTATATGACTAATTAGATATCCAGCTGTTATTACAAGTGGACAGGAAATGACGCAGGGCGACGTCGATATTCCTGCGCTTTTGCTCTTTGCCATTGCCGCTTTTTTTGGGACTGTAGTCCAGATTATGTTTCAACCAAAAATCCGAATGAGACAATTAAGACTTTTTTTAAGATTTATTAGAACTTCAGTGATACAGCAGGATCACCGCACAAAGTTAAATCGCTGTAGTATAGAAAGTTAAAACATAAAAGGATTAACAAAGGAAAACAGAAAAATAACAATGTTTTTGAGAAAAATGTTGTATTATAAAAATTTATTCTAATTTATTCTAATTCTTTAGAATTATTAGAACAGCATATGGTTTGTAGATATTGTCGAAATTCGTTTTCAAAAATAATAAACATGGGTGCTCTGTTGCAGTGTACTTCTGTGTATATGGGATTTTGCCAAAATTATAAGATTTATAAGTATTCTTTTTATTTAGAATGACAGACACTAATAAGCTCTTCTTTTTGATACATGTGATACAGTACAGCAGATCAGCACACAAAGTTAAAACATAAAAGGATTAATAAAAGAAAACAAAGAATAACGTAGGGGCTTCAGTTATAAAAGCAATAAATTAAATTCTTTACAAATATTGAGTCTTTATACCTTTAGAGTTATTACAACAGTACATAGTTTGGAGGGATTGTTGAAATTCGTTTTCAAAAATAATAATCTGCCCCATTACCACTACTAACCACGCATAGACAGGAAATGACGCAGGCGACCGTACACAGGAAGTGACGCAAGCGACAATCGAAGTCTTGAGCTTTTGATTTTCACTGTTGCCGCTGTTAACCACGCATAGTAAAGAACATAAAGAACCACCGACGGGAGACGCGAGCAGGCGTATCGGTTGATTACGTTAGTCCTTGAGGGGAATTGCTATTTATTAACATGTATGATCAAGATGAGGGTAGGTGTTAATGTACTGTTTTCATACGGGTTATAACTAGCTCAGCGTTAACATGGCGTCAGGATAGTTTTTGAGGCTAGCGATTTACAGTCGTCTTATTATTGCATTTCTGTAACATTGTATCCCCATGATGTTTGTACCGTTTATTAGTTAGCTTAAAGCTTATCGTTTTAGACATGCAGCTGAATAACAATGGTGCTGGCAATCTCGATAAATTCTTGGCATCTTCTAGTATTTTGTTAATGGCAGTGATGGCATTGTACTCTGTATCCGATGGAAAGCTGCTTATATTGAACTAAAGTTAACTAAAGAGGAACCCGTGGATGCTCACGGTGTAATTTGGAATATGTAGCTAAGATATTTGCATTAAATTCCTTGTGCATTCTGTGAGCAGTAATTGTGTAACATGGTTCTTTTGTAGATATTCAATATGATGAAGATGATGACGAAATTACCCCCGATTTATGGCAGGAGGCTTGCTGGATTGTCATCAGGTGATGGGACTCCCTTTGTAGCAGTTCTTTTTTGCGATTCTAGTAAGCTTGAGCTGTCGTTGCTATTTATTGTGGCCTGTTTCTTTGGATGGATTTTTGGCATTCTTCATCCAGTAACAATTTGTCTGATGTGCAGGGAAGCCAGGTGGGCTGGTGGTTAGCACCATTGCCTCACTCCTCACGGGTTGGGGGGTTGAATCCCACCTCTGCCCTGTGTGTGTGGAGTCTGCATGTTCCCCTTGTGTCATGCAGGTTTCCTCAAGTAGTCCAAATACATGTGATTAGGTTAATTGATTTCTCTGTTTTGGCCATAGTGTGTGTGTGTAGATGTGCAATGCCTGGGATAGGATTTGGGACCCCCATGATCCTGACTAGGATAAGTTGTTAGAGGATGGATGGATGGATGTGTGTAACTGGTACCAGTGTATAAGCTGTTTCTAATTTCCATAAACTTCTGTTTTCAGTCACAGCTGTGTCATGTGGCTTGTAAAAAAAAAAAAAAAATACTGAGGCTTAAGGTGCCATGTGGTGTGTTAAAAGTACTTTTGTAGAATTCGGTTTCCGCATTCTCCATTTCCTCAGCTCTTACTTTGATGAGAAGGGTCTCGTACGACAGCAGCTCGACTCCTTTGACGAGTTCATCCAGATGTCAGTCCAGAGGATAGTGGAGGATGCACCACCCATTGACCTACAGGCCGAGGCCCAGCACACCTCGGGGGAAGTTGAGGAGCCGGTGCGTCTGCCTAGATTAGCAGCATGACCTCCGCGGGTGTAAATGTACACTAAGTGGTGTCTCAGCTACTGATGTTTCTGTGATTTTTGTTGTTTCTCCACAGCCAAGATATCTGCTTAAGTTTGAACAGATTTACCTTTCCAAGCCCACACATTGGGAGAGAGATGGGGCACCTTCTCCCATGATGCCCAACGAGGCCAGGCTACGGAATCTCACGTAAGTTTAGCGTAGCAAGGTGTTGTGTTTTCATGGCTTCCCGTGTTGAGTAGTATCCTCTTATGGCACATGCTTTCACAAGCTGTTTCCTCAGTTCAAAATTGCCTTTGACAGCCTGCTTGGGTTCCTTACTCCATCCTCCAGAAGGCTGCAGGTGACTTGCTGTTTGGTGCGTAATCATGAGCGTTCACAAACAGGTACTCTGCCCCACTCTACGTGGACATCACCAAGACGATCATAAAGGAGGGGGAGGAGCAGCTGCAGACACAGCACCAGAAGACCTTCATTGGCAAGATTCCCATTATGCTTCGCTCCACTTACTGCCTGCTGAGTGGCCTGACAGACCGTGATCTCTGTGAGCTGAACGAGTGTCCACTGGATCCTGGGGGCTACTTCATCATCAATGGCTCTGAGAAGGTGGGCTATGTTGAATTCAGTAGCATGTGCTCTGCTCAGGTTGCACAGTGGGCCCCATGAACTATAGTTCTTAATGGTTTACATGTCTAAACAGAGCAGTTACATACCTGAATAGTGTCTGCTCACCGGGTATTTGGGTATGGATTGGTGCTCTTTGCAGTGTATTCTGTAGTATCTGTTGGCTGTCTCTGCTCTTTGTGTGTTGTGCAGCATTGTGAGCTTTGCTTTTTTCTCCTTTGGGACTGGTAGGTTCTCATCGCCCAAGAGAAGATGGCCACGAACACAGTGTATGTGTTTGCCAAGAAGGACTCCAAGTATGCCTACACGGCAGAGTGTCGCTCCTGTCTGGAGAATTCTTCTCGCCCCACCAGCTCCATTTGGGTCAGCATGATGGCCAGGGGAGGCCAGGTGAGGTTTGAAGGCCTTTCAGAGGAATGTTTTGGGGTCATGCAAAGATCACATGAACAATGGGTTTATTTTTGTCATTCAATGTGGGTTTACAGTACCAATAAGCATGTTCAGTTGGGAAATGGTGTGCCTTAAAAATATTTGATTCCCTCCAGTACAGGTTTGGGCTTTGGTTATTAGACATCATCATGAAAGTTTAGAGTGAGCCAGTGGGTTGCTGTAGCAACTGCTTTGAGAACCGTTCCTTCTCCTGATTGCCAGGGTGTGAAGAAGAGTGCCATTGGTCAGAGGATAGTCTCCTCACTCCCCTACATCAAGCAGGAAGTCCCCATCATCATAGTCTTTCGTGCTCTGGGCTTTGTGTCTGACAGAGACATTCTGGAGCACATCATCTATGACTTTGATGATCCAGAGATGATGGAGATGGTATGAGTCTTCATGTTCAGTTGCCAAGAATGTTTGTTATGAAACCTTCTGATGCCCCTGGGAGCTTCTTGGCGTGGCTCAAGACTACTTCAGATGGTCATTCTCCTCTCACCAGGTGAAGCCCTCACTGGACGAGGCCTTCGTAATCCAGGAACAGAATGTGGCTCTCAACTTTATTGGCTCCAGAGGTGCCAAGCCTGGTGTCACCAAAGAGAAAAGAATCAAGTATGCCAAGGAGGTGCTGCAGAAAGAGGTTCTGCCCCACGTCGGTGTCAGCGACTTCTGTGAAACCAAGAAGGCCTACTTCTTAGGGTGAGTTCCTGGCTGGAAAACAGTTTCACCTCCCGTGTGTGTGTGTGTGTGTGTGTGTGTGTGTGTGTGTGTGTGTGTGTGTGTGTGTGTGTGTGTGTGTGTGTGTGTGTGTTTTCGTTGTTCGGGGGTTGACCCCTTGGGCACAGGAATACTGTTTGCCTGAGCACGCACATCTTGCACAAACATCTTGAGTGACCCAGGGTCACATTCTCATAACAAAGTACATAACATGAGCAACTTCATGCCTAAGGCCTATGACATAACATCAGTCCCAGAATGCCTTCCTCCTGGCCAAACTCCCAATTTTCCTTCCACTGCGTGCGTGCGCGTGTGTGTGACAGAAGTGATGGCAAATTGTCTGGCTTAAAGCAAGGTTTGGGGTAAAATACATTTTTGTTTTGGCATTTGCATGTCTGTGTCCGTGTGTGCATAACAATAGAGAATGTAACGAGGGACATGCAGGTGAGTGAATAAAGATGAATGTATAGATGAATTCTTTTGCACACTGACTGGACAAATTTAATTTTAATGGTTCGGATTGTTATAACTTTATTTCATATCAAAAGCTTGAATTCATGCATCTTCATAGCATATGGTGGGTTGTGTCTCATCATGCTGTTTCTTGTTGCTTAGTTACATGGTGCACAGACTCCTGTTGGCCGCTCTAGGCAGACGGGAGTTGGATGACAGAGATCACTATGGTAACAAGAGGCTCGATCTTGCTGGACCACTGCTTGCATTCCTGTTTCGCGGGTGAGAGCTTGGAGCAGTCTGTGTCATGTTTTCTACCCAGAAAACGAAGTTAATGTGGATTAGATCCACCACCTTGCATGTGCCCACGTGCAATCATTTCATCTGACTTTCTTCTGCTGCAGGTGGGGGAAAAGTTGCATTCTATTAATTCTCATTTCAGCATGTTTAAGAATCTGCTGAAAGAAATCAGGATCTATGCCCAGAAGTTCATTGACAGAGGCAAAGATTTTAACTTGGAGCTGGCCATCAAGACACGTATCATCTCCGATGGGCTGAAGTACTCCCTTGCCACAGGCAACTGGGGTGACGTCAAGAAGGCGCACCAGACGAGGGCTGGGGTGTCACAGGTAATGTCTTGACTCCTGCTGGGTTTGGGTGTGCGGAAATGTCCTTTTGTCAAAATGGTACGTGCAGCCTGGTACGACTCAATGGCTGGTCACCCCTGACGTGGTCCAGAGAGCCTGAGATCTCCCCACTCCCCCGTCCCTTCCAGGGGACTCTCTAGTCCTGATTGTAGCATAATTGGAGGAAATCGATCATCAAAATTTTTATACCTCTTTAGATGCCCCGAGAGGATTGGTTGTTTTTCTTTTAGTTATTGGAAAAATTAAGTGTATTATAAATGTGCTGATTCTTTAGATTATTTTTATGAGATCCCCTTCACATATCTATAAAAATCATTTCTTTTGAAAAGATGAAATCTGTCTGAATCTGCAGGTGCTAAACCGACTAACCTTCGCCTCTACCCTGTCCCACCTGCGGCGAGTCAACTCCCCCATTGGCCGGGATGGCAAGCTGGCCAAGCCCAGACAGCTGCACAACACGCTGTGGGGTATGGTGTGTCCTGCAGAGACCCCTGAGGTATGCTGGGGGGGCTCCTATCCCACGGTGTGACTTCTGGGTCTGTAGAGCAGCGGTCTAGATCTGACATGCTTTTGTGGTACAAGCTAACTCCACCTGTCTCATTCCCCACACTACAGGGTCATGCTGTGGGGCTGGTGAAGAACCTGGCGCTCATGGCCTACATCTCTGTAGGCTCTCAACCTTCCCCCATCCTTGAGTTCTTGGAAGAGTGGAGCATGGAGAATTTGGAAGAAATCTCTCCAGCGGCTATTGCCGAGTGAGTGTTGGTGTGGCCAGCAGGGGGCAGAATCTTCCTATAATTGTATTGTATGCTTATTTGGTCATAAAGAATAACAGGAAGCATGAGTATTATGAGTGTTATTTAAAAATATATAGTCCTTTACAAAGCATGTGCTGATGGTAATTAGTGTTCATTTGAAAAGTTCTGTAATTTTTAGAGGCTTTTGATTGGATGTTTTTCGGAACAGTGCTACAAAGATCTTTGTGAATGGCTGCTGGGTGGGTATTCACAAAGACCCCGAGCAGCTGATGAACACTCTGAGGAAACTGAGGCGTCAGATGGACATCATTGTGTCTGAGGTAACACTCCCAAGCTGTCCTTCTAGGGCTCAGAGGTAATCCTGCCTCGCTTTCCATTTGTTGACTTTGAGTTGTACGTACCAAAGGTGGACATAGCCTAGTTTGCACGACGTGCTTCATGATTGCCACTCTAGTTCCGCCGCACCACTTCCTGTCTGTCATCTCAGGTGTCCATGATCCGGGACATCCGCGAGAGGGAGATCCGGATCTACACGGACGCAGGAAGGATCTGCCGCCCACTTCTGATCGTGGAGAAACAGAAGCTGCTGTTGAAGAAGCGACACATCGACCAGCTGAAGGAGAGGGAGTACAACAACTACAGGTGTGCTGCCGGTCTCTGCTAGGGGACAGGAAATGGCAGTGTACACCTGTCAGTGGTACAATGCAATGGAGGCGTAAATAAAAATGACAAGGCTTATGGGAAAAAGTAGGGGTAGGACAGACCATTCATCTTCCAAACCACTTAATCCTATTCAGGGTCACGGGGGGCAGGAGCCTATCCCAGGAAGTCTGTGGCTCAAGGCGGGGGACACCCTGGATGGGGTGCTGACCCATCACACTTTCATAAAGTCAAAATGTTAGATTTATTTTGGGTTAGAGAGGCTTTTTAAGTGGCTCATATTTTATCACTAGTGTGCTGTTTATACACTTTGTCATCTTGCTCATCATATTTATGGCAATGAAGTAGATTTGAAAGATTGCATAATAGCAGAACTTTGTGTGCTGGTATGCAGAGTGGAATTGAAGTGCGGGTGAAATGCTTTTGTTACCTAGGCCAGTAAAATAGGACGCCTACATAATTTGCGGACAGGTGCTATGTCTGGTGTCCGTTTTTGTGCTTTGAATTTAGTTAATCTGAAGAAATGTCCTATTCTGTGATACTCTGGCAGTGATGCAGTGCAGCAAATACATATTATAATATAGACTGTGCTGATACAAAATGATTCCGTGAAAAATTGTACAGCACAGAATTTTCAGATGATGCATTTAAAATTTTTCTGTGTAATACCTTTATGTAAGGACCCCAGTGTGGTACCCATGACCCCCAGTCAATATATTCAGCTGTATAACTGAGTAAAATAGTGAAGTTTTTACAGGAAATCTTACCAGCTAAGTTACATTTAAATGTGCTAATTTCACCCTTTAGCTGTTTGACTACTTGTTGGTTTTGACTCTTTTGCTAACGTGGTGTCCAATTGTCCCCTAAATGCAGCTGGCAGGATCTGGTGGCTAGTGGTGTGGTGGAGTACATCGACACGCTTGAGGAGGAGACGGTGATGCTGGCTATGACTCCAGATGACCTTCAGGAGAAGGGTGTGGCCTACTGCTCCACTTACACCCACTGCGAGATCCACCCCTCCATGATCCTAGGTGTCTGTGCCTCCATCATCCCCTTCCCTGATCATAATCAGGTAGTGGCGTCTACTTGTTCAGCTTGTTTCCAATTAAGTCACGTCTCTTGTTTTCTGAATTATTCTCAAGCCAAGGGTGTACATTAGTTGAAAGATGAAATATTGGTATATTTACACTAATATGTCGATCTGCCAAGAGGATAGGTTTAGGAAAATGTAGCTGATGCTTCTGAGAACCACAATGTTGTGCTATACATCATTCGAGTCAGACTGGACAGAACAGAGGTTTTTCCTTGTGAGGTAATGTTTTGGTGGTTCTTGCCCTTCCGTAGTCCCCCAGGAACACGTACCAATCTGCCATGGGTAAGCAGGCCATGGGAGTCTACATCACCAACTTCCACGTGCGCATGGACACCTTGGCCCATGTCCTGTACTACCCACAGAAGCCTCTGGTGACCACGAGGTCCATGGAGTACTTGCGCTTCAGGGAGCTCCCAGCAGGTATGGATTTACTGCTAGTAAGGGTTGTGTCTCAGTGTGGAACCCAACAATGGTCATTGAGGGACTCAACGATTACTCGTACAAAGTAATATTACATGGTTGAGTGGAGAGGTTATGTATTTTGCTCTGGGGTGTAGGAGCTGGATTTTTTGCAACCTTTTGCTCAGAAGTCGAGTTGCGTGAACTTTGTAGTCTTCATATTCCACCTGTGTCTAAGGGGGCTTTGAGATGTTTTGTTAACTCTTCAGGTATCAACTCCATTGTGGCGATTGCGTCATATACTGGGTACAATCAGGAAGACTCTGTCATCATGAATCGCTCTGCTGTGGATCGCGGATTCTTCCGGTGAGTTCCTTGTGCTTGGAGCACGGGAGAGAAGGCACGCATGGCTTTGTGTGTGGCTTTGGTGTTATTCAGTGGTCAAATTTTGTGACTTGCACTGGTCAGGTCTGTGTTCTACCGATCGTACAAGGAACAGGAGTCCAAGAAAGGCTTTGATCAGGAAGAGGTGTTTGAAAAGCCGACCCGGGAAACTTGTCAGGGTGAGTTCAACCGAAAAAAGCATTTTCTATGAATTTTAGTGCCTTTTCCAGATTGATTTGATTTAGTTTTATCTGAAAGTTCTGTATTGAGGTCTACTCATTTTTGTACCAGTCTTGCAAGTGGTAAAAGTGCAAATTATACGAGAGAAATTTTGAAATTCACATAGTTAAAGGCTGTGTAGGTAGTTAAACTGTATAGTTGACCCTTGAATTTTAATGCAGGCTGTTGAGAATCAATGGCACAGTATGTGATTGAAATGCAAATGTATCCAGCGTGACAGGAAGTAAACCCCCTGCCCCCTTGCAGGCATGCGACACGCCATCTATGACAAGCTGGATGACGACGGCTTGATCGCGCCAGGTGTCCGCGTCTCTGGCGAGGATGTCATCATCGGCAAGACAGTGACACTGCCGGAGAACGACGACGAGTTAGAGAGCACCAACCGCCGCTACACTAAGCGAGATTGCAGCACTTTCCTGCGCACCAGCGAGACTGGCATTGTGGACCAGGTCATGGTCACGCTCAACCAGGAAGGCTATAAGTTCTGCAAGATCAGGGTGAGTCCTACCACCAGAAAAGAGGGATGGATTCGTAGAAATCCTGTGCAAAGCGTCCTTTTAAACAGATGTATGAACCCAGCTGGTGTTTGAATTTTACCTTCAGTTGAGTTCTGGGTTTTGTCTAGCACAGTCTTTCTCTTAAGCAGGCATGGCTCTCTAGCGAAATGCATTGGAAGTGTGTGGGGTTACAATCCATTGCAGTATTTATTTTCACCTAATGGTGGCAGCACTCTAGGTTATCAATATGTGGTACCATACTCTTGCTTACAGTGGCCCCTGAGTGCACAACACAAAAAAAAATTGTCCACTCAGTGTTCCAGGTCACGGGGGAAGTTTACCTTGGAAGTAGTAAACAAAATGATAAACTTGAATGTGGCATAGCTACATTATCTCCCCCACATCTGAGCTTATTGTGCTCAACTCCATGTTGTGCTCGTTTTTGCAGGTTCGCTCCGTTCGTATCCCTCAAATCGGAGACAAGTTTGCCAGTCGGCACGGACAGAAGGGTACCTGTGGTATTCAGTACAGACAGGAGGTCAGTGGCCTAATCAAATATTTTCTGAAATATTCCATCAGCTGTGAATGTACTTCTACAGTGTGTTTAGTCATTTGTGCATATATTCACAAATATCAGTGCTTATGATTGTGTATATAAAGTGCTGTACTTGGTAGCAGTGCCTAGTATGAATTTTAAACTTTTCTGTATGAGAACAGCACCTGGAAATGGAAATATGGTCTGTGTCCATAACATTAGGCCTATTTGTTTAGGAGTGGATAGTTGAAGTGGTTTTTTTTTTTTTTTTTTCCCCCTCTCTCCTTCCTAGGATATGCCTTTCACATGTGAGGGAATCACTCCCGACATCATCATCAACCCCCATGCCATCCCTTCTCGCATGACGGTCGGCCATTTGATCGAATGTCTGCAGGGCAAGGTGTTCTCTTTTGATTAAACCGATCTGTGCTATCAATAATAAGGTCTCGATCTTTGCCGAAGTTGTGGGATTTTGAGGTCTGTTTCAGTTTGATTCTTTGTCTTCGGCCTAGGTGTCAGCAAACAAGGGGGAGATCGGTGACGCCACACCCTTCAACGATGCTGTCAACGTGCAAAAAGTCTCCAACCTGCTGTCTGAATACGGCTATCACTTGAGGGGCAATGAGGCAAGCCCCCTTTCGCTTTTCATTTCCATCCTTACCGCTTGGGTGTCTGCTGGCTTCACGTTAACCCTGATTCCTCCCCCCCCCCATTCACAGGTGCTTTATAACGGCTTCACAGGTCGCAAACTCACTTCTCAGATCTTCATTGGACCCACATACTACCAGCGCCTGAAGCACATGGTCGATGACAAGATCCACTCCCGAGCCCGAGGCCCGGTCCAGATTCTCAATAGGCAGCCTATGGAGGGTCGATCACGGTGAACTATCTGTCGGTTTTAAGAGATGTGAACCTGTTTTGACACACTATTGTTGGGTTAGGCCCCAGTCTGTCTAAACTTGGTTCTTCCTGTATTGTGTATGGCTGTTGTGACATTTAAAAACCTTACACGTTCTCTAACCTGTCCAGTGTTGGTTGCGCTGTGTTTTGTTGAAAAGGGTACATTGGCGGCTTGACCCTGTCCTAGTTTTCCTGACTGAAACTATTTATCTCACACGCAGTGATGGAGGGCTGCGTTTTGGTGAGATGGAGCGTGACTGTCAGATCGCTCATGGAGCAGCGCAGTTCCTGCGGGAGCGTCTGTTTGAGGCGTCTGACCCCTACCAGGTCCACGTGTGCAACCTTTGTGGCCTGATGGCCATCGCCAACACACGGACGCATACCTACGAGTGCCGGGGCTGTCGTAACAAAACACAGGTTTGCGCTATTGTGCATTCCACAATTTTCACTTCACTTTCATTCAGCATTGCCCAGATTATCAGCACTGAGTACAGAGCTGATTAAGTAAAGATGGCTTGCAGGAAAAGTTGAGTGATTTAAGATGGCTTAAATGAATGCTAATGTTGCTGATTGCTAATTAGACTCCTCCATCTTTTTAGATCTCCCTGGTTAGGATGCCTTACGCCTGCAAGCTGCTCTTCCAGGAGCTGATGTCAATGAGCATTGCCCCACGTATGATGACCACCTAGAGGACTTGCCATTCCTAGCCTGTAGAAAATACATGGCTGTGAAGAGACAACGACAGTCATTACTGTGCATAGCACAGACCTGCTGGATTGATAATGGAACCTAGCTGTTAAATTGTTCTTCTACTCGTTTACTTTTAGGTAAAAAGTATTTGAACTTGTTATTGTGGTAGAAGCAGGAACAATCTTATTTTGTAATATGAAGGAACAGTAATAAAATTTGTTTAAATTTGTAGTTGTTATCTTGCTATTTTAGAACAACTTGTTGGGTTAGAAGTCAAGACCAACTTACTCAGTTTGGTCTTTTTTTTTTTTTTAAACTGGTGGTTGAGGGTTATCACTCCACTTGAACAACTGAATGCCACATATTAAAGTAATATACAGTGACCAATAATGAGCAATGAGCAGTATATTCATTAGTATGTGTTTTAAAGCATTACAAATACAGCTCTTGTGGTTGCATATTCGGGCTTGCTTTAAAACAAGAATGAAGTTAACTTGTGTAAAATAGCTACTTTCTACAATAGGCATTTAATTAACCATAATAGCACCAGTAAAGTTTAACAAGCACTAACGACTCAAGTTAGGGTGAGGTTGTGTTTCTTCCTTCTATACAGCATATTGCCTCCTTTAAAAAAAAAAAAAAAAATCAAATGAAACTCCCTCAACGTGTCCATCAGTGAGAACACGCCCTCTGTTCCAACCTGGAATCCTGCACGTTCCTACACAAATCCCTACTTGAAGTCTGTTTTTAGTAGACATTCCTCTGCCATCTCTCCACAGATCACCTCTTAAACAAGTGTTTCAAAGGAGTTGTCTAAATCAAAAACTGTTGAGTAAATGGGGGGAGGGGGTGAACTATGGTTGTATTGGGTAAAAAGAGGAGAAACAGGCTTTGCTATGGACTAAGGCAGTATAGCGTGTACATGCTTATGATAGAGCTGAGTGTCAGAGTAGCTGTGCATGATGAAAGGCAGAGGTTGTCATCCTTAGGGTGGGAAGTAGGGCTGCAGAGGGTCCTCCGCCTGTGATGCATGCGTTGGCTGCTTCACAGTTCGTCATCATTAGCTGTGGAGACGCAAGAAGTGGATCATGTGGTCAGACAAACTGGTGCACAAACATAGCTATGGTATGCTGACTTTAAGTAGTAACTCTTCTCAACTGTCTCTTTGGCCATGTGACAATTTGTAAAAAAAAAAATAAAGCACTCGTTCACAAGAGAATGATTCAATGGACCCATTCCGGGAGCCCTGCGGACTGTGATGAAGACGTTTCCAATTGTACTGGACTTCCACCAGGATCAGATCAGATGACTTCCTAAACAAAAAGGTTAACAAAAAAAGATGGAAAGTCTGCAGGACTGGGATCAAGGTCAAGCTAAACTCCTCAGCAGTGCTGAACAGTCCATCACTGAGTGATGGAGTGCATTACAGAACTGATAGAAATGTGCTCATGTTTGCCATTTTAAGACCTGATGGGCTTGTTTTCCTCCTGCCCTGCATATGTCAGTGTCCACAGCTGTAGAAGCAGACTCCTGGTCAAGGCAGCCATCTACCTGACTGAGCACGTAATACAGCCCCGGCCCTCACTTTGAATTCTGGCATGTCTAGGCACGATAAAGTGGTGATGTGAGGCAAACCAAGCCACGTTGCCTCAGCCTCAGGGAACCTTCAGCGTGGTGCGAGTGGGTCGTGCTCACCTTTCTTGGGAGGGATGTCGGCAACAGACCTCACCACATAGATGCTGCCTGCCGCCGAAGCCTCGCCTTTGGGATTAGTGGCGTGGCACTCGTAGGAGCCGGCATCTTCCAGCATGACCGGGGAAATCTGAAAGGCGCAGACTTTGTTGCATGATCTGATTTCAAGGCACACAAACAGATGCTATGCATCTGATTAACATGCCATGCCAAAGTCACAAGCAAACAAAGACAAACCAGTTCACATCGTTCAAGCTAATACTGCTTGTTTATGGAAGCCTGGTGTTTACATTCCTATGGAAACACCACTAAACCCATACAAGGCTAGCTGTGAGCACAACTGGTCCTTGGCAAACCAGAACGGACGGCTCAACAGACCCCTGGAAGTCAACTCCTCTCAGCCTCTACCTCCGGGATTTGCATCACCTCCAGTGCATTTTGGACAGGGCATGTGAGATTTAACATGGAAAGGTAGTAAGACCACCAATTTCTACCTTTTCTAGTAAAACACAGCTTTTATATTTACTACATACATTTTATCATGTTTTATTTTTACAGTCAGGATTAGTGTGAGAGGAAGAGTAAAGGTTGTGAAGTATGGTAGTTTGGTAGGTGAATTAAGTTATTTAATCACTATGTCACTTGTTGTCTGTCTTAGCAGTGCATCTTCTGGCAGGTAACCCTTACCAGTACCCATCCTGTGACCTCATATTTCTCAGGACCCCCCCTGGTCTGGACAGCCAGGTTGTCCCTGTCCCCAGGAAGCAGCTCCATCTTCCCACCATTGGCAGAGACCTGAAGAAAGGCAGCTGCTCACCAACAAAGCAGGACACACTTCATCCTGTCTCTGGAGCCCCAGTACTCTGAGTCATTTACTGAGGACAATTTGTCCTCTTGAGGGACAGATGTTCATCACTCACCCAAGATGATCGCCTCTTGTTGCAGCAGACGAGAGCACAGAGGAAGATGAAAGGTGAGGACGGTGTATGTTTGATCTTTGGTGGACTAGATTCCTTCAAGTTATCATTTGTTAGAACAACTAAGTGGTTTGTAACAGTTCCCAGGAACAAGCCCACTTGCCCAGGATATAGTCTGGCTAATGAGCCTCAATGAATGAACAATGTTTAGGATTTAACATCAGAAGGAATTATGGGTGTACTGTCAGATCTCTCCCCTCTGATAGTTTTCCCAAATGTGGTCCCAGTTCAATGAATCTATTGTCTGCTACTCTGGGCTAGACTGTAAGCAGCGGATGTACAATCATTTTTGACAAAGAAAAGCCACTGAGTTGTTATGCTCTAGGCTCAGATAGACAGGTGCCCCAGAGTAGTGTCAAACTAAACATGACATGGTATAGCATGAATATGAATCTGATCAGTTCAATAATCCATTTGTGCCTTATTGTTTATTTTATTTTTGCATTTAATTGTAATGGTGTTTTTCTCTGTAGGTGGGTCCCAGCTAGACACAGATCAAGGTCTGGGAGAGATGGGCAACGGCCCAGGGCACCATCATTCAGGTGGCGTCATGGGACACTCACATTGTTGCTGCATGGGATGCCCCCCAGTCACACATATATACTGCCACCCACCACGTAGTCGCACAATTTTCTTGTTATTTTTTTTTTTTTCTCGGGGGGGTGCACAGGGTGCCAAGTAAGACAGAACCACCAGTGGTCGCAGCATACCAGTTATAGGTTCATGCAGGTATTTTTCCACTATTAACTCTTTGAGGGAGAGCAAGGGAGTACAAAAAATTAAGGGCTATAACCCTGAAAGCCCCATCTTCAAATGTTGATGTCACTGGAGTATGGAGCTAACAAGTGGGAAGCAGAGGATCAGTTTATATCAGGACTGACCTCTCTCTTTCTCCACCAGGAGACGGAGATTGCTCTGGTGTCCTGTCTCCTCCCTTCCCCTTCCTGCTTTTGTCCCCTGAAGTGGCTGTATGTGACATGACGCTAATGAACCACATAGATAATGTGAGCTGTGATCTGGGAACAGGTCCAACCCATGAGGGCGGGACATGGGACAGTGCAGACCCATAAGGGCGTGTCCTGGGAATGTGTAGAGCCATGAGGGCGAGCCATAGGACAGTGCAGTGTCATGGGGGGAGCCATGGGGCTGTGTTGAGCCATGAGGGGGGGCAGGGGAAAGTGCAGTGCCATGAGGGGGGGCATGGGGCCGTGTAGAGCCATGAGGGAGGGCCATGGGACAGTGCAGTGCCATGAGGGGGGGCATGGGGCCGTGTTGAGCCATGAGGGAGGGCCATGGGAAAGTGCAGTGCCATGAGGTGGGGCATGGGGCCGTGTAGAGCCATGAGGGAGGGCCATGGGACAGCAAAGTGCCATGAGGGCGTGCCATGGGACAGATTTTACCCCATTCTTACACAGGGTGATCTCTAGATGACACTGCAGTAAGTGCTTTGTGCCCCACTCCATTTCCTGACACTCTAAAAGTGATACAGTCAGTGCTGTGACAAGCACCATGTAGGCCTTCGCATTAACTTTGATAATTCCCGCCATTTACACTTCCGTACTACACTGCCTCAGGGGTCGTCAGTGACCCTCCGGTCGGCACATCTTGAATCACTCTGCAGTTTTCTGTCTCTGAGAACCATGCAACCACGCAACTTTTGACCCAAGGGGATGCACCCCTGCCTGGTTCCCATGCACTGTTTTCCAAAACACATCAGTGTTGCTGTCATGTTCTCTTCAGCTGAACACTTTAAACACTGCACAACAGTTTTAAATGTTAATGTTAAGACTTTAGTACACCACCCTGTCAACAGCATGTTTCCTGTTGTCACAATCAGGTCCTTCATTTTACTGCCTAAACAATTTAGACTATTATAGTTTCAATTGCTACTATTACATTGCATACCAAAAGTATGTACATTTCAAGCTGTTGACTGCTAACTATAGTGGCAACAGTTTTGGAATTATTACATAGTTTTTACCTTCATACTTAAAATTTTCCAACAGTTATAATATCTTTTTTGGTAGCTGTAATATTTAATTACACAATGAACAAATTTAGTGACTCCAACAACTGTCCATCAACAATGCCCACCTCCTCTGCAAGCTCCCTTCTTCCCCACTGGACACATACCTTCTTCCAAGTAATAACAGGAGTGGGAACACCAATGGCTTCGCAGCTGAGGTAAACCTGTGAGCCAGTGATGTTCCAAACTTCCCCCGGGGGCGTCACAATGACAGGCGCTGTAACCAATGGAATGGAATTCTTTAAGCTAAAACTTTCTGCATCCTCAGCCTTAAGATATCAGCTGTTCAGAGAAGGTTTAAGGTTATAGACATCAGAAAAATTTGTCTGCTCAAGATTAGCAATTAGGAAGGACATCCTGTTATTCTGAATACACTCATTCTTTAAAATAAATAACAAAACCTTTATTAACCCATTCAACCTCTTTGATGAGAAAAAAATGAGAATATTTGGAATGAGTCCACAGGAACATCTACAACCAAAATGAGGAATCATGTCCTCTCACTCCTGACCCTGGCTCTAGACATCAGGTCCTCTTGCCCATCTTATTATTAAGTTTTAGTTATATAGCACTTTTCATACATACATGCAGCCCAAAGTGCTTTACAGGAATACAAAAAACAAGAGTAAATGAATTATAATAAGAGAAAAATAAAATAGAAGTAAAATAACTCAAAACAAAATATAGGCAATAGAGATAAAAAATACAAAAAACAAAGGCAAACATATAAAAAACAGGATCCTGTGCAATGAATGTATTAAAAAGTTGCAGTAGATAGAAAAGAACAGGGTGACGTAAATGGTAAAGTAGCAAAAAATGTGATATGACACATCTGATGGAGCAGGAGGAGATTTCATGGAATGTCATTCTATAATGGTTTTTTTAATTGGCAGAACCTATTCACTCGATGTTATGCCAGCTTGTAGTTATAATGAATAGTGAATGTTTGCTCAGGTAAACACTGTGGGATTTGCTTTGCACCAACAGCCTGGACTCTGTGTCCACAAGCACAATGCTGCTGTTTGATCAGCAATTAAAACCTTTTCAGCTCCCAAATCCCTCGAGGCTGGAATTTCACATAGCCTGTCTGTTCAGGGCTACGGGAGAACCATGAAAGATGCCTGATGCATTCTCATTTCAACCTGGTTTCCTTCAAAGTCTCGAAGGTCCCCTCTGGGTTCTCGTACTTCTTTTTATCTTTGCCTTGTAGCACGATCTAACTGGAAACAGTAATGAACTAGGCAGACGTTGGCCAGCTAGCACACATGAAGGAAGAAAGGTGTTCAACAAAAAAAGAAGCCGTTTGCACCCTTAGGAATGGAATGTGACGTATTCACACCTGGTGAAAGAATGGTTGCCAAAAAACTGAATGTACTGTACAAAACCTAAGGAACAGAACTTCCTCAGGAAATTGGTTTGTCCACATTAACCAGGTCCTGAGCCTGCCTGGCTAGTCTCCAGCAAATTCCATATTGCCTTCTGCTTAAGCTTATAAAAACTCATGTAAATTATTTCTCTTAATATTATTCATAGTGATACTTGGAAATAGTTTAGCTATCCATCCCTACATTTATCACTTTACAATGCCTAATTGAATCAGGGTGACCCAAAGACGTTCCCAGAAAGAGTAGGAAATAAGGCAGGGCATGCCTTGAACATGACATCAGTTCTATTACAGGACACACAAAAATCTTTAGACAGCAGCAGGAAACCAAAGTAGTCATAGGAAATCCATGTAAACACAAAGAAGATATTTAAAGTCCAGTCTCTGGTTTCAAATGAATAACCATGAATATATCTGTTGACACACCATACTAACTGAGAAGTGTTCTTATTAACCAAAATGATTTGACTCAACATTTTGGCCATAATTGTCTCAGGGTATTAACATTTTAAAGAAAGCCAGAACCTTGAAACCCAGAATGGGCAACCTCCCGAATTGAGGGGCTGCTTAAAAAGTAAAGTGCCTTTGAAACACTGAGTAGACGCTGTGCCACCAAGGTGACCTCACCGAAATCATTCAAGGGGCTGGAGAACAGAGGCAGTTACAAAAGATAACATTACTGTCAATTAGAAATAAGATTAAGACTTTGACAGTCATAAAAAAACAGCTCATACTGCAGGGACGGTATGAAGGAAAATTTTTAGTGGTTTTGAAACCTTGAGTGTTTCAAATCGCGGTATACCTTGAAAGTGGAAACCAGCCCACGCGTAGTTGGCATGGTGGCTCAGTGGGTAGTACTGTTCTCACACACCTGCAGGGTTGGGGGTTTGAATCTTGCCGTGTGTGTGTGTGTGTGTGTGTGTGTGTGTGTGTGTGGAGTTTGCAAGTCCTCCCCGTGTCTCTTGTATTTCTGGCCAAAAACACAAGTGGTGTTTCTAACTTGTTCACTGTACATACGGACCAACATTTTGTCCAGAGTGCACCCCATCCTTCTGCCTTGTGTAATCTGAGATATGCTCCTGGAGCCTGATTGGGGCAAGTGATCAGAAGATAAATGGAAGTCTGATTTAAACAGACATTGCAATGTTGCCATATAAAAACTGTTGTCTGTTTGTGTCCTGATGATGAACTCTAAAGGCACGTTCCAGATAAAATCTTCTGACATTTGCCAAATATTACAAAAAAGAAGGCGATTTGCAGTGTTTACTGTGGCGCTACTTAGCCAGCATGTAATTTAACAAATAATCTGTATGCATTTTTTTCCCATCTTCTAGCTCCAGAATTTACAGTTACTATCCAGCATACTCCTGCACTTGTGCAGCTCAACTAGGCGTGCACCTACTTTGGCTAATCAGTACCTCATAAACTGAATTTCCTTCTCAAGTGCCCAAGTTAAGTGAGCTAGTGGTGAAAATTAAAGCGTACATGAAATGGCTGGGGTGCTTTCCAGGAGAGGTTTGAGAACCAAAGTTATGTTGTTCGAGCCATCCAACCAGATATCAGTAATCTTTCAGAGAAGGAAGGATTTTTTTTTTTTTACTTTTTTGTATTACTGTTTATTTGTCTATATTCTGATGTTAAGCCGGGTTTTTATTTCTGAGCAAATATGCGCTTTCTGCCCAGGTAAACGGCTTTTTCTCGGGCTGCCTAAGACGTTTGCGCAGTACTGTTGTAAAGAACAAAGAAATATATAACATAAATGATCTCACCTTGAGAACACTTTCCTTTATTCTGCACCTTGATCTCGGGTAGCTTCTCACTTGCTGCTTTGAGACTGGCGGCTTTTAAATCGCAGCCAGTTTTGTACGTGACCCCATCTGTGCCGCACACTTCATAGAGACTCTTGCAAACGCAGACTCCCCGTTTACTCTTTTTATTTCTGTCGCTCTTCTTACACTCGAGTCCGGGCGCGCATCGCGGGACGGCTGAACCGCGTCCCCCGCACGGCTCACCCTCCCCGGCGGCGCAGAACGAACAGCACCCACAGGAGTCGGGCAGCGTCCCGAACTTGCATCCCTCGCTTGGAAGTGCTTTGCAGAGGGTAGGGTCGCAAGGGTCACAGCCACGTTGAACCTGACCCAATGCCGACGGTACGCAAGCAAGCGAAGCCGCTAAAACGAAAAGAAGCAGCATCTTAAAAGTTCACGACTGCGCCTATGCTGCACCGGGCGAGGGGACCACAGCGACTGAAGAGTGCCGTCTAGCCGGCTGATCCGCTGAATGTCGATGCCGCCCAGAAAATTCTCCCCGCCTTCCAGTATTTACAATTACACGGTGCGAGCATTAATGGCATCGTTGTGTATACATCTAATTATTGCATTAGAAATGCAATGCCTACCTTCGTGTAACACGTGTTTTGTTTTAATAATAAATGCAGTGCAAAGCTGTACAATTTAATTATTTGCACGTAAAATATTGTAACAGTAAGCGATATCTTGTCCCATTTCAGCAAACTCGTGTATTCTAAAAAAATACGTTACAATATAGTACAATTTAGAATTTGCATATCTGAAGAGAAACAAAATATTTTAAACTGCCTGAAATAATCTGTCATTTCATTATAAGAATACTTTATAAAAAAATAATTTTTACATTTATAGAATACAAAATAAACTACGTTAATAAGTACTTTACAATCATAAAAAATTAGAATCTAGTCTCATGAGAAAAAAATATTTATTAAATACACTTCAAGCAATGACACTAAATGAAAAGGCCAAACAACCAAATGAACAATTATGAAATACATTACAAGTATGCTAAAGTGTTTTCAAAACATTTTTTTCCAGATTCAATTCCTGTGCCTGCAGCAACGTCTGGGGACCTGGATTGATTTCCTTAGAACATCAAGCCCAACAACTGGGTGGTAGATCATTGTACAAGGGCATAACTGGATGGGCCGAAGGCCACAACTGGTAATTAAATACATACTCAACAGTATGTAAAATAACCAGACAGCTTTAAATTTGCCATTAAACCAGGACTGTGAATTGAAACCCGGCATTGAGTGAATCTTAAATGTTATTTTATCCAGGTCAGAGTCAATTATAGAGCACCTGATGAGTAAGGAAACCAATTTAGATATATGATAAGTGGAACATCCTTACCGCAGGGCAGATGTTGACTAAAAGCCCCTTAGTAGTGGGTCTTGCTCCACACCACCTCCTGCTGGTGGAAGTCTGCTCTACTTAAAATATTTGGTGACAAAGGCAGTGGCGATGTCCCTGTATGGTGTGTCAGATTCTGAGCGAGTGGCAGGGACCCGACAAAGCCGGCGGAACCGTGGAGAGCGCAGTACCAGGTTGTGCACCAGTCCCACACAGCTGGAGCTCAGCCAATACAAGGCCATTGACTGTGGGTTCAAAAGTTAACGGTCAGAGATTAGAGCAGGAATAATGTGACAAGTGATAGACAGTGCCTACTACAAGAGAGACCAAAAAACGGACCGGAAACTATCAGCAAATTAAGTGTATGCTAATTATATATTTTTACAGTCAAATGTCCTATACTAGGATACGGTGTTAAACAAATATGTGCAGGCATGTGACAGATTTCACTAATTATTTAGTTGATGGTGGCTTAACATGAAGTCTTCGCTGAAAACAGAAATGCTTTGGAACTCACAATTCTAAATGCTTGGCTGACTTGACTTTGTGGACCTGGCATATGCAACGAGTCAGTAACAAAAACTCAGTAGACACAACACGGCGGTTTTGACTATCTGGGAAATGGCAGGGGCAGAAGGATAGGTTGGGGAATGAAGAGAGGCTACGTCTGCTGGGGGGTTTTGGAGCAAAACATTCCTGCCTGTAACGAGGACGGTTCCATTGCTAGAACATGAAAGGGATATGGAACCATGCATGCACACACAATCACAGGCTCGGAGCCAATAAAGGAAGTTCGGTGCTTTTATTTATTGCTTGTCATCTTGCAGAACGGGGAGGACTGCAGACAGAGCACCAGCCCTGCAGGGCCGTTTTGTCGATGAAGCTTGGAGATAAAAGAGATGCAAGGATGTGTGGCAAGACGTACAACAGGACTGCAGGGCCTACCGAGGGCACGGTGGCAGCGATTGGTATCATCGCCACGGAAAAACCACGGAAAAAGTTGGTCGCAAACTTCTGGAACTTAGACGCCTCCAGCTGTCTGAGAGCAAATATCTGTGGGATGGGAGAGGACAATAGGAAATTAAAAGCACCCCCCCCCCCAAACAAATACAACCAAAACTCCCCCAAATCTATGTAATGTAAGCTTTAGATTACAAATGCAACTAACAAGTTTAGCTGAGTTGTTTAATCAGGGAAACAGCATTGTTTGCTGCTTAGCATGTTAACTCATACATGACAAAACCTATTAAGGGTGTCTCATCCAGAGAGAGCGTGCTATGGAATACAGCGGTGGCCAATCAGCTGCCTCACCTCTATGATGATGAGGTTAATGATCCCCAGGGACACGGGCATCACCCAGGTGGAGTCAGGCAGGGTGAGATCCGGGAACCAGAGAGCCCCTCCTGCTGCCAGCTCCCTCTGCAGAGCTGCGAGAACAATTCACCCAATCAGTTAAAATCATTGCTATAGGCTATATGTAAGCAGGGAGAAGTTTTCGTACCAAATGTTGTCCTGCAATTTTTTACCCCCCCCCCCAGTTCTTTGAAAACCTCTGGAGCAACGTCAATGCTCAACTGTTTCCCAGTAACTATATTTACCAGGAGAGCTTGAAATGTATTGTGTAGTCGTACAAGAACAACAAATTGGTTTGGTCATTTCGGTTGAGTGGGGGGCGAATTACGCGAGGAGCCAGGGGGGAGGGGCCTCACCTGAGGGCGAGCCGGCCAGCCCTGTGCTGAGGTTGCGCAAGGCCAGGGAAAGACACACCCACATGGGCAGCTGCACCCACACCAGCAGGCTGGCCTTAAACGGGTGGCAGTTGTCCCGCACATACAGTTCCGACACGATCCGTCGCAGGTTCTTCTTGAACTGGTACCTGACAGCCAAGAGAGATGGCTGAGAGATGAGGCTGAATGTGGGTACTGTTCTGATTTAACACTGCCATTGCAAGCCAAAGTGGTACACAAGTAATGCCAACCACCAGGCCCTGACCTTGCTAGTGTGTTATACACTCGACTGGTGGGACTTGAGAGAGAACAGAGACATATGGAGGAAAGGTTCTCCTAGGAATAATGATCAAGCTAGCTAAAATGCAGAGAAGGTTAGGATCATTTGTAAACTACACTTCAATCACAGAAGCTGAAATATATCAGTCAACTGCTTCTTAAGCACTGGTTAAGGGTCACCTCTTACCGACAAGTCTTCTCTGACCAGCCCTGCTGTTTTGCTCGTACAGAGACCTCATAGCTCAACTGTTTGGCCAGTTCTGCAATCTCTGCTTGCAGAGCCTCAACCTAGCTGAAGGCAAGAGCACAAGAGGTTATTTAGTCTGCTACAGCACCCTGAACCAAGATGACGTGCCTGTGAACCATCTCGGACATCAAGCAGGGAGGCAGCAGACACCAGGAAACAGAACAAGCTCATCAGGAAGGTTGTCTCAGTGCTGGGAATCAGCCTTGACCTCACGGAAGAAGTGATCCTTCATTACAAGCAGCTCCTCCCATCTGCTCTCAAAGATTGTTTTGGCACAGAGGAAGACTCCCTAGTATGAACAAACACTCACTGGTCCTTCACTCGTGCTCCCAACAAGGCTGATAACACTGCCAGAAGCTAAACACTCTAGCTTTGACCGTTTATCAACGCACCGCCTTAAGTGTTAAATTAACTTCTTGTGTAGCTTTTGCACATTACCACTTTTCTCCCAAGTTTGCACATTTATGCATCCTGTCTGTACATTTTACTTATCCACATTTGCACATTTATTGGCATCAGTACAATTTACTTATATTCTAATTCATTTTACACCTTGTCTTATAGCAGTCTCTTATCAGGATGTGAGCTACGGTAACATCCTAGTTTCTCTCTAGAGATCATTAACATCTCATCTCTCATGTCGTGCAAAATGAGTCAAAAACTGAGAATTGTTCACGATCCTTTTCCTGACTGATTTACCCCCCAATTTTGCCATGAAAGCTCCAACCATGCATTACATCTAAATGCATTCCATACATGTTCATTGGGCCACATTACAAAAGTGACAATGCAAGATAACATTTACAGTGAGACACTGTCACTTTCAGCAACACAGGACCGTGCAGTACCAAGTCCCCTACTCCACCATCACACAGGCAGACCATCCAGCAGCTGACACAGCCTGAGTTTGAACTATGGCCTGAGATTTAGATCCCAGCCTGTTCTGAAGAAAACTGTGCAAATACCCATAGATATTATGAAAATATTCAGCAGTAAATGAGCAAAATACGGTAATACCAAACCAGTGGCCTTGCCAGACATACATCTGTATCAAGGGTTTATCTACAGTAGCCACGAAGCAGGAAGGCATTTACAGTAGAACATCTAAGTGAGAGGGGAGGAGCTATAGCAAAGGGGAATCAGGAACATTGTCTCCCACAAGCAAGGGTGGAAAACTGGCCTTCGTAAAGCAAGCAGGGGCCAACTGTTTACACAGACCAAGCTTGCTTTTTCTCCAATCGCAAGCCTCTCATACTTCCGCACAGCCGATACGTCAACATGGAGGCCATGGGGACTCAGAACGGACAGGCAAGAGAAACATGTCAAATGAATTAACTGGGAGCACTGACACAATCACCAAACAGATGCATATTAACCACATATATAAAGCAATAACTAGCTTAACCAGATTAAAATTTTACACTGATGCAAAAACATCACAAAAATAAAAAAGATGAGCAATTTACATACTTCAGGACTAAAACTGGAATAACAGAAATTCTTAAACGGAACTAAAAGTATGAAAAAACTAACAACATCTTCCATTGTAAAAAGCGACAAGAGAATACAAGTGTCAGACCCAACACTGCAATATGTTCTGAGAATATCCCATGAAAACAGGCCTCTAAGCCCTGTGACCCAACTCTCAAGCGCAGCACAGACCTTGGCGATGATGACCATCTGGTAGACTCCCAGAGGAAGCGTGATGACTGTTCTCAAGGCTACAGTGGTACAGATGATGCTGGCCCACCAGGGCAGACCACTGGCCTGCTGCACGGCCACCAGCAGCTGCTCGGTCAGGTGGATAGGCTGGGAGTCGGCCATGATCTCGTACCAGCCAGGCCGGCCTGATATCAGGCTTCGCCGTGGCAGACGCAGCCATGGAGCCCACAGCACATTGGTGCCATGGCGGTAGAAGATGTGATCCTGACTGCTCCGCTCACCTGAAGAACTGCGCTGGCAGGTCAGTGATGCGTATGTGGCGCTCTGGACCAGTGGCTTTGTTTTCAGCCATCGTCCTTGGCAGGTCCTCAGCGATCCAGCTAAAGCAAATCTGGTTGTGTTATGACACAGAATTGCATAAAAAGGTGCGGGGAGCCTAAAATGTGACAGGAACATTTTACATCAACAAAACAGATTTAACATATTTGATAAACCAATAACAGTGGTATATTGTTAATGATTTAATACCCAAATGTACCTGGCTTCATATGCCATGATATGGTGTAACTGACTAAAAACATTACACATCCGACTACTACAACTGCATTAAGGTTTATCCTTTTATGCGCGGAAATCTTTACACGTAAACTAACAATATATGCAATTAATTTTTATACAAATTATTATACATTCACACTTTAACGTGAAGGTTTCATTTTAAAAAAACTCTTGTGCAAACATACGTGACAATGTTACGCGTCATTATTTAGGCAAATTTAACAGACCAGCATAAATTATGTAAAAAAAATAAATAAAATAAGGACACTAGAAAAAAACAAAGGTCTAAATCAGACATGTTGAGGTTTAATTTTTTCTACAGAAAGCTAGGACAGATTAACTGGTAGGAATAACTAGTGTTTCATTCAACGAAAAATGGCAGATACAAAATTGTGTAATTGGTTAAGTAACGTTGAAAATACTATAAGACTGCGCTAAAATGTCTAAAACAAAAGAATACTCACATTTTAGTTTTACTTTCGATCTGCAGAGGTTTAAAAATGAATTAGGCAAACACTGAACTGCTTAAAATCGGTCCTAATAATTTAACAATATGCTCAAACTATCAGAGCACACATTTTGAATCAACCTTGAGTCGCCTGAAGATGACGTGTTATCATGCGCCATGGCCTGGACGGCTCGCTGGTCCTGTTCAGACAGCCTATCTCCTCACTTAAAGTGAGTTCCTCATAAGCTACAGTATATACAGGATACATGTAGTTAACGAATTCGTATTTTGTTTAATTCCTCATATTAAAGAGATTAGGTTAGATATTAGAAAGTTTGAGCTGTTATTTAGCTATTCGTATTGTGCACGTTTAGTGACATCTACTGACAAGTCACTGAATTGCAGTTATCACAGCCAAATATTTTTGTGTGATGGGAGATTTTTATATTTAAATCATTAATCAGACAATGCCTGATGTGTTTTAGTAGTTGAGCGCGAATAACGGGAGCAAGACATCTCGATCATGCTTTGTTACTGCCCATTAGGGAAGTAATTGTTATCTGAATAACGCATTTTATTTATCGGTTGTTAGATTTAAAAGGCTCTTATTAAACATTTTCACTAATTAAGGTGAAAATTTGCAGTCTTCTAGATGGTGAATTGATCCACAGGATATGTGGAATTGGAGGATGGACTGTACAACATTCAAGGCAACAGTTTCACTCCGCTATTTGCATAAGCCAAATCAGGAGCGCTGAACCATTGTTTTCAGACAATTTCTTTAACACACAGTAATCTTACTTTATTCTCTTATAACACAGCTGAGTAGAGGGGCTTGTCACCTAACCTCGCTCCTCTCCGGGCTTATCTACACCCTCCCTGAATCTCTTCAACTATAGATTAAAATAAATGAAAAAGGAAATATATAAAGACTCATCTAGTTTGCTTGTTCATGTGTAAAAGTCTTAATTTTCTACTAATAGGAAAACAATCCTTTCAGAGAAGCACTTTAAAAAAGGCCACTATTGTTTTTCTGTCATTTGCTTTTATTAAACAACACTGGACATTGTGGTCTATGTACTATAAACAGATACTGTTGGAAGGTCTATTCACTTTACATAAAAAGTGAGTGTGGTTTTGATCATAGATAAGATAAATAGGGAATCTGATGCCTTAGAACATTGCATATTGTTACATGTCACTTCACTGTGAAAGAACATAGGTCATTAAAAAAGCCCATTACAATATCTTCTCTTTTGGCTCTATATTTTATCACAGATGTTACTAAAGATACAATAGTAATGTTATGTGTTCTTACTGGAAAGCTGCTAGAGGCGAGTAGTATCAATCTTTAAAATGATACGAATTTTAAGAAGTCATTCCCTATAGACGTCTCAGTCTCTTGTATGATTTAAGGGAATCAGTAACATCACAGGTTTAATGAAGAACAGTTCTACAAAAAAATGAATTGAAAAGAAAATACATCTTTTTGAACTTTTTGGGCATGAGAAATTGTGACGTGACAAATCACGTGAGACATTCAGAGAAGAGGTTGTCATTTCTAGTATCATTTTACGAAAACATGGATGAAGTAGTTAAAATGACGGTCGGTTACCATTTATGAAGTTGCAAGAATAGCACGTGCTAGACTAGCATGCAGAGCACCGTTTCACATATGACTGAAAACGTA
The DNA here is from genome assembly GCA_009936485.2 of Gymnarchus niloticus. Lineage (NCBI taxonomy): Eukaryota > Metazoa > Chordata > Actinopteri > Osteoglossiformes > Gymnarchidae > Gymnarchus > Gymnarchus niloticus. The sequence goes on along the minus strand of JAACJT020000013.1, from coordinate 6,717,276 downwards.
GTATGTTTTATAGCATTTCGCAAATCTCGGCCAGCAGCTAAAATAGTTAACCTGAAATACGCTACTGACACCAACATGGACTTCCTTATCTGCACTTTTGTAATACATTAATATCTATATGTATGTAAGTGTATGTATATCTGTGTGAATTGAATAATAATTATGAATAATAATGAACTCACATTTATAGGAAGTTAAGTGGGTTTTACCGTTTAGTTTGCATCGAAGTGTATGAATTACTCTAAGTGCAAGTCATTCATCGCGCTTTGTCAACTGAGATATAATAATGAACCATGTACAGTGAGGAGAATATACTAAGTTTTTGAATGGTAACGATTTAGGCGAAGCTTGCAATCGGAATTTAGTTCATAATTATCGGTGGAAGTAACAGTAAACGTCATTATAATAAATTCAATTAAATGAATATGAAAACAAACAAACAAGATTATGCTACCATGATTCTGTCCAGTACTTGTTATCATTAAAGTGAGATCACACAGCACTATCAGTATTTTGTCTTTGAGCCTGTACTGTGGGCCCCGTCAACGTGGTGGACACGCTGCGATCGCTGCCAAACAGCAGACTAAGTAACAAATGATTTGGGTCGGGCGCCTCCGCCGCCGCCGCCTGCCGCAGTGCCAGCTTGGGTGCGGCGCGTGCGCTCTGGCGGCTACTTCCCTGTGGTCGGCGGTGACTCGCGACACCAGCGCGAGTGAAGCGGCTCGAGCGAGAAGCTTGAATAGTCAGCGGTGAGGCGAGCTTGGCAACGTCGTGAAGTCACAGGGGTACATCTCCCCACAGGTAAGAAAGTTTGGCCGGAGTGTTCATGTAGCTCGTCGTACAGTAAGGGACATTAGTTCAGACAAACAAACAAACAAACAGACAAACGTATATAGGTGTAGTTTGGGGCGTCCGTTTGTAGCGCCGCTGACGCCTCCGTCTTCCGTTAAAGTGGTTTATGAGCTGACCACCGACGGATGGTGGGGTGCAAAAATTGAGCCTTTCCCGTAGTGTTTACCCCAGTCACCTGTTACATGTCACCGGGCAAATCATGTGCGTCAGAGCGGCTCAACTTCTGGATTAATGGCACAAGTACGCGAAGGCGCCGGGGGATAAGCGAACAGGCGCACAGCCGTCCCCAAATTTATACTTTTAAATAGTTGTACACTTTTTTTTTTGTTATTTTTTCCAAATGTTGGACGTCATTGAACGCGTCGTTTCTGTCTAGCGCCGGAGGTTGTTGCTGCATTGCATCAGAGCGCAACCGGCGACTTCCAGCCGTCTGGCAGCTGGGTCAGTCTCACTGGGTTACCAGTGTCACGAACTTGGAAGGTTAAATTTAACCGGTTAATTTAAACAAAAGCAGCAAGCAAGAATGAATTCGTTCAAATATAGTCGAATTTCCTAGTGACCGGTCGCACGGTTAAAGTGACGGGCACGTAGCTGGGTTTCTTAATTATCACTGGCTACAATAGCTAGGTTTCGTTTACGGCACACTTTCGTTTCTTGCACTTTGCGTTTATGTTCTGACATTTTGGTACTGGACTCAACCCGGTTAATACTGAGTGATATGTGGATGTTTCGCTGCCTGGCATGGGGACAGAATGTAGTGACAGGTACTTCGAGGTGACTGGTTTAGGACTCCTGGTTTCCAAGAAGCAAAGTGAATCGTTTAAAAATGTAGTTCTGTTTGACGGGATAGTGAAAAACATCAGCTTGTTCAAAGATAAAGGGAATTTGTTGTAGCAGCCCGCTGTTGAAGAAGCCTTTTAAAGCAGAGTGAACGTAATACTGTGGCGAATCTCCTGCTAAGCAGTCTGAGACATCATCTTTAACTAAGCGCTTTCAGAGTCAGCTGACAACGTAACCAGCCAACACAACGCCGACTGGCAATAGTGCTAAACACAGTGGAAAGGGAGACACTCATTCCAGCGAGTGATCAGGGTGGACACTCTGCATACATGAGGTCTGATACTGTACCACTGATTACCTAATTATTACGGCACATACAGGTAACTACATCTGTGCAGAACATAGTAGACACATACAGTAGGACACAAATTGCAACAATTATTAACAACCCCTGTTGAACACTGGGAATGCAAGCGGGAAGTAGTGCCGGCGGGGCTGCCACATTGTCCCCGCTTGGGGTCTCTAGAATACACTAAAGTCCCACAGCCAAGTGGCAGCCGTTGCAAGTCGTCAGCACCCTCAGACGTCACAGAACCTGGGGTGTTGACCAGCCTCGCCATATGGGAGGTCTACTTTTGCCTCCAGTAGAACTGGGGTGTGACCAGCTGTGCCAGCTTCACCAGAACTCTCACCAGATGTTGCTGCACTGGCACCCCGAGCTGGTGTCCCAGCCCCTTTTACAAAATACAGGCATGGAGGTCATTTGCCATATGTGCAGTTATCACCTTCGGCTGCCCTGACTGTGGTCCATCAGGCCTTGGCACTTGCAGCATCTAGTGGCCCCTCTGGGTTGCTTGGGGTGGCCATCAAAATCACCCTGCTGCCTCCTCACACGGTGCTGGGTCAGCTCGTGCACTGTCGTTTGGCCTTTGAGGGTGATGTGCACCGGCTTCTTCCCCTCACCTGGGTGTTAGTCCCTGTCATCTTGGCCAATCGGACTCCCTTCGATACCTGTCTTGAGGGCAATGGGCGATCTGTCTCAGGGAAGAATCTTGGGTCGATTGAGAGTGATGGTGAAATCTGTATCCACCAAACCCTGGCAGCAAACCCCCTCCACCACACAGTCTGAATACTAGTCTTGCCCTTTCCCCAGTCGACCCACCAGGGGAAACAAGTGAGTGAGGCCACTTGGTGTTGACTGGTGGTGTTTATCGCTACACTGTGACGGGGAGTGGGTGTAGGGCAATTTTGTGGAGTTTGCTGGGGCTGTTGTGGCCTCGCTGGTGTCCTCACTGGCTCTTCCTCACTGGGCACCTCATCCTCTTCCACCCTGCAGGCATAGACTTAGGGGTCCTGGGGCTTCTTTCACCAAAATTATGACAAACATGATGATTCGTTGGGATACTGCTGCTCAAAACAGTACTGTAGGGCAGCCTGCAGGACCACAAATTGGATGCAGTCCTCCTGCTCTACATCCAGGAGGGCTAGTAACGATTTCCTCTTCAGTGGCAGGCCCTACTGCATCACCATCAGCTTCGGCGACCATGCGTTGTAGCCTGCCACCATCTCTAGCTCTGCCTCAAACAGCTCCCAGGGGATGCTGCCACTGTACCTCAGGAGGCAGACCGGTGCTAATGGGAGGTGTCTGCACTGCACAGGAATTTGCCAAAGTTCAGTTGCTGGTCATGGTAACTTCGGCTCTCGTACACAAGCAGTCCAGCACCATGTGCTCCATGCAGTTGTTTGCTCTTTCTGGCATCTTCGCTCTTCCCAGCTGGGTGGCCCATGCGGTGATGCTGAGCTTCTGGCCGTAATCTCCGCTTTTCCTCAGTGGGACATTCGAGCTGTGCTCTGCTGTTGGTTAGGCTAATGAAGATTTTGCTCTAGGTAGTTGGTCGGCTGAATCTGCGCTCTCTGCAGTGTCGTTGGACTGACATTTGGGCTCAGCAAATATGCACCTTATGGAGATCTACTAGCCTCCAGCATGGCATCAGTGTCTCTGGACTTTGTCCCTTGCTTCAGGGAATCGGGGTGCCCGTCAGCCAGCCCGCTTCTGACGCCAATGTGGCAGCTTCTGTGCAAAGCAGCAACCTGAGACATCTTCATTAAGCAAGGCATTTTCTTAGAGAGAACCAGCAACGTAAAAGCAGCCAACAGCATTACTGTCTATCGAATAGTGGAGAAGATGCATGCATACCACACAATCAAATTGGACACACTACATCCTCGACCTGAAATTGTAGCACAGATTACCAAACTAATAATACTACACACTACTCGTATTGTATAGAGCATAATAATTATGTGCAAGAGGACACAATATAGCTATTTACAATCCTGCTGCATGCTGGGAATGGAACCAGGAAGCAGCACTGGCCTGGGCTGCAACAATTTTACTTTTCCTGTGACTTTTTCAATGTAGTTGAAGATAAATTGTTTTTCTTAAGCAGCTGTTGATGTATATCCAGTATAGAATGAATGTAACAAACACAACATCTGGAATCTAATCTACATTTTTACAGGCTACAAACCCAAGCCTTTAACCAGTTATTACTCTGAGTTAGATGCTACATGTTAACCACGCGGATCTTGCTAGTGTCTCCAAGGATGTCGGATGCAGAGATGGTGAAGAAGATGCTGCGGGCTGTGCTGCAGCCCAATAAAAATGGGGTGATCCTCTCACGTCTGCAGTCGGAGTACAAATCCCTAACGGGCGAGTTCATCCCCCACAAGCAGCTGGGCTACCCCTCGCTGGATGGCTTTCTGAGCAGCATACCGTCTGTAGTCAAGATGGAGCGTAGCCGGACAGGAGAGGTAAGGAGACCCTGTGACGCTTAGATCTGACTTGTGATTTAAGAACTTACTGTACTGCATGGCCAGCTTGACTCCTGAGCGAGGTTCTCATGACTGGCAGGCTTTTGTTCCAGCCCGTCACTGAGCAATCTGGATTCAGCTAGTTCTGACTTTGATAGAACTGGTTTAACTAGCTTTACAAGTTTTTGAATGGTCACTGTTAAACTGTAGGCAGCAGAACCTTTTGGACTGTGTTTCCCTTGTTAAAGAGTTTTTACCAGGCTGCCACGAAACCCCCCCTGCCCCCAACCCAATACTGTAACTTGACAGCTGGGACAGTCTGGTACTGAAAACTTTCTGATGAGAAACACCATCCAAGGCTCTTATCACCAGACAGCTGGCATGATTAGGGTCATTAGCAGGACTATTCAGTGGTACAGGTAGCGCTAACCATTGAGTTGAGATGACAGGTGGCTGTGTCATAGACAGACAAACCACACCAGATTTGGGACCCAATTTTAGACAGTGTTGTAAGATACGATTTTATTTGGTTGATTAAAAAAAAAAAGGTTTCTTGCTTGTTTGTTTGCTTTTCATTATTTTGGCTACTATTTCTTATGCTGGATTACGGCATGTATGGTAGCTTGGAGATACAGATGGTTTTAAGGAGCGTCTGTTGTTTTTGTGGCCTGTCCGTATGATTCTCAAAACCTGCCGTCTGTTCAGTGTAGGGACAATGAGAGGGAGTTGAATCTGTTGCCTGATGGTTCCTCCCATTCGGTATATCAAGGAAATAGATTTTAGCCAGAAGGCTGAAGGTTCAAGACTTTGGAAGCCCCTTACAGTTGTACCACTGGGCATGATAAATAATTGTTGTTAATATTGAGCTGTATTGGTAGATAGTGACATGCTAGGATAAAAAAATTTGCTAAGATGTAATCAGACTTAATTATCGCAATGGTAAAATGTAGAATGTATGTTGCGAGGCCCCACAGAAGGAGGGCAGTCCTTTTCAAAGTCTGACAGGAGTGTGAGCTGTCAGCTTGGTCTTTGCTAGCTTGTAACTGGCAGGCCAGGTGTTGTTAAAAAGAGCTGAGGGTTCTTTTACTCCCCTGCTTTAGATGGTGTGCTTTGCAGCAGTCTGCAAGGAGACGGCACACATCGCCCAGCTGGTGGCCCGCCAGCGCAACTCCAAGAAGTCTGGCCGACCCCAGCTCCTCAACTGCCGGATCAGGGTGAAACCAGCAGGACCCTTAAGGCAAAACGGTATGCTTTCTAGACCTCGCAACCTTCGCTGACATTCCTTTGTTATGTGACTGTGTGGGGTGTATGTTACTGTCATCTGAGGGGCAGTCTAGGTGGGCAGCTGGTGGTGCAGTAGATGAGGACACAGTCTCATAACCCAACTGTTGCCTGTTCAAGGACTATAATACATGGTATAGTACAATTGGACAGCATACTTAACCCACGGCTTGATATTGAAATTAAAAATGTAAGTTGCCTTCTGTAAAAGCTAGGGATAGCTCAGTACCATTTTTTCATCTTCAGTAACGATAACACAGCCTTAAATATCAGCCGATACCAATGTTGATCTAATAGAAATTTTGTTTTAAGCCATTTGTATGCCATATATAATATCGCCATCTAAAAATGCTCAAATCGTGACGCAAATGTTCTAATCCCCTAAAGAAATAATCACGATACTGCCGGCTTGGCGACGTGGACCGAGGGTTGCCCGTGAATTGTATTGCATTGTATGATAAGTATTATTTTCTGGTCACCAATCCAGTGTTTTTGGTCAGTATCAGACCAGTACCGATGTTGGATTGGCACATGCTGTAGCATCAGATTAGCATTCGGAACTGTACATGCAAATTGCCTACATGAACGTTTATGCTTCTTATTGTGCACTCATTACTGGTCCCTCATTGGGCGCTCATCTTACCTGCACTTGTACCTGTTTTTACCTAGCATGCTTGCGTTATATTTGCCTTTGATTTATTTTGCAGACATACATAATGTAAAAGAGGCAGATGAGAAGGAATTGGGATAATATTTAGTTGGGAGATGGCCATCTCTTTCTCTCTTTCCTGGACATCCAGGTTGATGTGGACAAAAGTAGAAATGTATGAGAGTAGCGTGATTTTACTGCTGTGAAAACGTTTCCTTTCTTTTGTGCCTCTTGTTTGTGCTTCCAGATCCATGTCTGTGGCTAAATGTGGTCAGGTGGCTCGGCATAGATTTATAAATTGTATTTTGTGCTGAACTGAGGTCATTTTTGCCCGGAAATGTTAAATTACCCCATTGCTCTCTGTTTATTTATCATATATGACTCAATTTGAGTGCTGAATGGACTGCAGGTTTGAACCGAACCCCAAATGAGAAAGAGCTAGTGCTGCTAATGCTACTGGAATGTATTGCAGCACTAACCTCCTTTCAGCCTCATTGCTAGTGTGGGACATGGCCCATAGTGCAATGATTAGACTGCAGACGCCAGTCTTTATCATCATAGTGCTGCACTGTGGTAGATGAGCTCCTGCTGAACACCGGGGTTTTGTTACTGCACCAGTGTCCAAAGAAATGCTGCAGTGTTTAGGTGGTGGTGAATTAAGCTTTTGTTTTGACGGTTTAGAGTTATGGCTTGTCTCTATGAGGTGTCACATAATGATGTTCGTATGTCAGTGTAAGCTGGATTTTTGTGCCCATTACCTGGAATGGGGGACCGAAACAGATAATGGGAATTTGATTTGCAATGAAGCCGACATCAAGCTTGTGCTGTACAGTACATTGACTTGTCTCATTCAAAGGGAGTTTTGGCTATGGAAAAGCCATCAAACATATTTGTTGCAAGGAGTCTTTTATAAAAAGTGGTAATCCCCAGATAAACTGTAACAGTTATAGTGACCTGTCTATATTATTTTTGTACCTCATGGGTGATAGATTAACAACAACTACCCAATAAATTATCATTGTGCTTGGTTCCTCACACTAGCTTAACAGTGGAATCCAATTTCTTGGTCAAAGGTACCATATGTATCTAAATCTTTCCAAGGGCTTATGAAAAAATACTCAAACTTGTAATTAAATCTGGATGTTTTATTTCAGTTGAGGGATTATTTTAGGTCACTTATAATCTCTTACTGTTAATGACCTCTTCTAGACTTGTTCTACTCATAACTAAATTCTTTCGTTCCAAACTAAGATGTTGCTTGGTATTCACTTTAGGGTGATTAAGCAATATCCACAGAAATAATATGAAACCAGTTTGATCCCAGTTCAAGGACTACAGGCAAATACAAACCAGCACAATATCAGTATATTTGATCCTTCTAGCTTAGGGTTAATTTCTGTATCTCTGATTCACGTCAAAGACTGATGTGTATGTCACTAATGTTTCTCGTGTAGGCATTCTCTGAGCACTTTGTGTAATTTGGATCATTAGGCAAATGGCCATGAGGAGAGGGGGTGGCCAATGAATGGGTTTATGATCAGAAGGTAGGCGAGGACCTGGTTGTTGGCCACTTCTCATCGGGTAGGGGTTGAGGTGGATATGTCAAAGGGTGTGTGTGAGCCCAGTGTTGCTGAAGCCAACTTAGCAGTTCCCCAGGGGTGGAAAATGGCACAGGCCCAAACAAGTTCAGGATCATAGATCCCACTGGGACCAGTGGCTTTGGAGCATCAATGGTTTCATCACACTGGTACATAGTTCATACCTCCATTGACAATATTAACTTGCATCTTCAGACTATGAGTGAGGTTTTTTTTTGGTCCATGTAGTTTTGAGAGAGGTGCATGTGGTTATTTACATTCCTATCTGAGGGGTTGTGCATGCCTGATTTCTCTCTCACTGCCAGTAATTCTGCCTGCTGAATCATTACGATGCTTTTTTGAAAAGTGTGGTGTGTAATGAAAAAATGTTCCTTTTGTACTCCAGCAGTTTTTGGTACAGAAATAGCCATTATAGGGATCTGTCCTATTTCAATGATCCTCTGCGGAATTTGCCAATGTACATGAAGCTATGAATAAAGTCCTGATATCGGGCCAGATGCCCCCTCCACTCACTGTCGGACGGTGGATGCAGTGTAGCTGGGTAATGATATCTACGATTGGATGTGATGCAGCAGAAAGGAGGATGTGCGTGTTTTGGCTTTTCTTTTGTGAGAATTGTGCTTGTTTCCACAAGCGTAGCATTACTGGAGGATAGGGCATCCATGCAGTCCTTTCCTTACCTTCCTGTGCTTTAACCTTTTTTTTTTTTTTTTTTTTAAATGGTCTTGATTTGCTCTTAAACTCAAGATTGTGCCGTCCTCCTGTCTGATTGCAGTACCTAGTCCACAGAATTAAGATGAGCAAAAAAACAAGCCAGCAAGTAGCACTCGTAGAACTGCAGCAGGCGGAGGTGATTTATTTTTATATATCTGTCAGGCGGTGGTCTGAGGATGTTGCTGTGCCAGCAGGAGCTTGGAGCAGCGATTACAGTTGATTGATACGCTCTCATACGGGTAGTATGCCACTGGAGAGATGGTCTGTAGTCTGCTGACTTAATGCTGCTTTGCACAGCCGAGACTGACATTTTTTTTCTTTGTTTGGTCAGCTGTCAAAGGTGATGTTTTACTGCTGTTTTGTCATTGCATCTTGTGCAGCTGCTTTAAATGGCAATACTTCTCTCCATAGATGTTTATGGTTAAATCTGATCTTAAATGGTCCTTCAGTCCTATGTCAGGAGAGTTTCTATGACAGCTGTTCATATAATCAAGCCAAAAGTTTTGTTAGTGTTTTGCTTAACTTCTAAGTCATGGATCCAGAAAGTGAAGACTGAATCAAAATTAGAGGATTGACTAATACCATATGGGAAGTATTGTACATCTAGTCTTTTTATAATTAGGGTACAGGGCCATGGTGGTATGTGTGTACTTGTCAAAGAGATATTGCTCGGCTGTTTTGCCGGTGTTAACTTTAGTAGTAAACAATTTTCTGTTGAATTTGTGGCTAGGGATTGTTAATTACATTTTGTGTTTGGAGACCAAAGACGGTTATGAGAATGCCTGCCTGTCATACTAGCACTCCTTGAAACATCGTTTTCCTTTTTTCTTTCTCTCAGCCAAGCCTAGAGAGTGCCTTCGCCAGCCAGATCACATGGGCTGTGCTGGGTGGGGCATGGTGCGCCGTTCTTCGGGTGGGCGTCCTGTGGGCCAGGGGGACATCCGGCAGGTGTCCATGAGGGACACCCAACCAGACGGATGGGTCAGCACTCCCCAAAACAAGGCACCTGCAATGCAGACGAAGAAACTGCCTGAGCCATGTGACAAGTGAGTGAAGGAACCTGCCCTGATGTGCCTCAGTCCAGCAGGCCAGTTTGTCGTCTTGTAAATGAGGATGGGTTATACAAAGGCTCGTCAAGCATTTGCTGCTATGGAATAGCCATGGCAAAGTTTTTTTTAGCAAGGAGGCTTTCTTTTTCCAACTTCTTGCCTGCACACAGTTTAAGGTCTGATTACTAATGAAGTAACTTGATATAAGGAGGAAGACACATGAACTGTACACCAACCCTCCTGGATGTGGATTTAGGTAGACCTGACTTTATTATTCTCACCCTAAGCATTTGGGATTGAATTGACGTTATGGGAAAGTGAGGGATCCTCAAAGAATCCCATTCTGGAAGTGCCTGACACTACCCTGTTTCGATGCAGACAGTGGTGATAGTTAATCAACTCATCCTGGCCAACCATATTATTAAGGAATAATTTTTTGTGGCCTTAAGGCTTGTAAAAGGTTAGCTTTCGATCTGGTAGGGAAACAACAGCAATATATATCTGATAGAAATGTTGACATGTAGAGCTTTTAATTTGCTGTGGCCTCTGGGGTTACAGGTTAAATGGATTGAAGCTGACTGGTATGAGGCATGGGTGATGTTTTGATGTCAAATTACTTAGTGGTTTCTGAGGAGTTGCTGCAGTTGCAGCCTTTTTCCATACCTTATTTGACACTTAGTTTAGGCATGAAAGATTACATGGACGTTGCACATGAAGACTTAGATTTATATCAGTTCGTGCTTTTCTAGCAGGGAACTACAGCCGGGCACATACTTAAGTAAAATTCATACTGGATTAATAACTCTCTTCCAAAGGAAGTCAGTTGTGATTAATGAGAATAACCTGGGTGTAAATAAAAGGTACAATTCTACTGGCCCCGCCCTGTCATTTTCTCACATTGCCATTGCCTTTTTATTTTCTATATGCCTGTGAAGGTGAGCTGCTCCCGGTTATTATATATTGAGGCTCAATGAAACTGGGCCCTCTTTGCAGGCTGGCTAGGTCCCTGTCCTACACTCGTGCTCAGCCAGGCACCCAGAGAGCTAGGCTAATGTAGCCTCGTACTTAATGAGCCTGGAACCCTCCCCAGCAGTGCTGTTGTCCTGCTTATTCAGCATGCTGCACTCTGGGGGACTTTTAAGCCTGGCACAGACCACAGCTAGAGAAAGCAACTGACCTCACTGGCTGGGTATATTGTTTTGTGCACCCCCCTCCACTGTGCCATAGAAGGTGCTGGAAAACACAATGGGGTGCATTTCTCTGAGTGGTGGAAAAACTAAGGCCAGAAAGCATGAGAATGGGTCTCTAATCCCTCTTTAATGTAGCGTGTAACAGTCCTGTACTTATCCACTGTGAATCAGCACATCGCTTAGCCTGTACAAAAAATGCTTGTCCTGCATCCACAGCTATAGGGTTGCCTAAATATGAATTATAAAGGGGCACCTTCTGTGTTTCTACTTCAGTTGTATGAGTTTCTTATTTATACCTTTGCTGAGGTCTGTTGCACTCAAATTTATTTTCATAATACCTCTGGACAACAGAAATATCCCTTCTGTTGGGTTCAGTTAAGCTTGATTTTAAAAGTTACCTTTTTGACGTGTAGGGTGGTGAACTGCTGGATACACATGCAGTCTTGGAGCTGTGTTTCTGTAGCCCATGGCTGGGGTTTTCTTTCAGTGGTGTGGAGATGGACAATGGTTTTGATCTGTACAATAAACTTTCAGGTAATATAAAGTTGCTGACAAGATTACAAAGGTATTGGCATACAGCCCAGTGTCCCTCATGCAACAGACTACAGATTTTGTTTATGCTGGATCACGAGTATACAGTCGTATACAGTTTATTTATTTTATTTATTTATTTATTTATTTTAAGAGGTGACAGAGAAAAATAGGTCTCCAAGATTGTCATGAGGGCGTTCTGGGATAGGAGTCAGAGAGCAAGTTGGATGAGGCAGCGTTTTACTTCCTGCCCGGGGTGCTGCTGTGTTTCCCCTCTGTAAAGTTCCCCCATTAATATTCAGGTTTCAAGTGCTGGTTTGTAAACCTTGTGAGCTGCCGTGGACCAGCAGAATTCTAATCTGGATGGATATGCAGATGTACGTAAATTAGGGTTAAGGAAATGTACAGACACAGAAACGGTGCTCACAACAGACGTGTGTGTGTGTGTGTGTGTGTGTGTGTGTGTGTGTGTGTGTGTGTGGGAGGATATAAATATGAATGAAGGGTTGTTGAAATGGCACATAAAACACTCTCCAACAGAGCAAAGTGGAAAGAGAGCAGGGTGTTAAAACGTGTCTCGCAATCATACTGCACTGGTGTTGAATCAGCTCCCCAAGTTACTCTGGTTTCCTGCCAGTGCTCCAGTTTTCTCCCATGATCCTGCAAACAGGCTGTTTATGTGAATTCATTTCATCATTTGCATAAGTGCAAAAGAGAATCGGTCCTCAGCCTGGGGTTGAGTAAAGATCAAAACTCCAATATGTCTGTTCCCCAGATGTAGGAGATCTCCTGGTAAAATATCGGTTCTATACCTCAGCACTCTACATAACTGATTATATTTGTCCTTTCTGCCAGGTCCTTCAAGAAGATTTCCCTACCCACAAGATTTCAGAAGGACGTGTCTGCACACCTGTCCAAGAATACACAGCAGACCAGAGGTAAGATTCATATGACCGGGCACCGGTGTGTGTTTGCATGCATTAACATCACATTGCTCATGCCTGTTATGTATGCCCGCTCTTAGCATCACCTGTCTGCAATAAACGCAGCAGGTAGCAGAGTGATTAAAGGGGGCTTGAATCCCAGGAACATTCTGATTTCTGCTGTTTCAGAATTTGAACCTGAAATGCTTTAATCAATTATGTTAAATTAACATTCCAAATGTTTGTCAGTCATGTCATGCCATGCCATAATCCTTTTTTGGATGTTTTGACCCCCCCCCCATTGTTTTCCAGACCCCTCTAACCTGAACGAGAATGTCCCTCCTGGGAAATCCAGATCGCCACAGTCCAGTGGCTACAATCAGCAATTGGTTCAGAACCGGCTTAGGGAGATTCTGAACAAGTACAGCAATGGATTCTGGGTATCGAAGCTGCCTCAGCTCTACCGTGAGCTGTATAAACAGGAGCTGCCCACAGAGGCACTCAAAGATCTGGAGCAGTGGTCCCATGTCTGCATGGTGAGTATTAGTTAATTCTTCCTCCTTTTCTACCAAATTCATTCATTTTAATATTGCATTGAACTTTGATTTTACTGTGAAATTGTGTTTTTTTTTTTTTGTTTTTTTTTTTAAAAGGTACCAAATAACCAAATCATGGGGAGCAGCCTGTTTTAAATAGTGTACTTTCAAAACTCCGTTTAAGAGAGTTGTAGGTTTTCATAAGGAGCAGATCCCTAACTGGCATTTGTGAACCTTAAAAAATGCCCTTTTATCATAATGGATGTTTTTTTTTGTGATATGCAGAGCCATTTGGTCTCAGCATCTTTTCTGTTTTGGTGTAGGTGGAGAAGCCATGTAGCTCCAATCCAGCAGAGCTGCTGCTGTACCCTGCTAAGAAGATGCCCCAGACCAAAATTGGCTCTCTCCCATCTTCAGCCCCGTCCCCCAAGCCATCCCTTGTCACACGGCAGCTCTTTAGCCCAATACAATTGAGTGTTTCTCCATCGCCTTCACCCCCCTCATCCCCTGCTGGGTTGAGCCAAGATGTCAAGGCCAAGTTGGGGGAGCTGCTAGCTAAGTACAGCAGTGGGCTATGGGCACATGCCCTGCCCAAGTTGTTCAAGGACAACTACAAGAGCCGCTTCCCAGAGCACATCCTCACTGACCTCAGCATTCTGGAGGACATCTGCACTGTCGACTATCCGATGCCCGACAACCCTAAGAAGGCCATCCTGTATCCACTGCAAGGTGTAGATGAGTGTGGGAACCAGGTGGCGAAGACCTGGGAGGAGATCCGCCCTCCCAACTTCGTGCCCCCACTCCTTAGCCCCAAGGTGGAGTACCCATCTGTGCTGGTGGTGGAAGCGACCAGTACCAATTGCGTCACACTCAGGTAAGCCCACTGGATTCTCAGTATACTTCGGGTCACAGACCTGGAATGGCCTCTCTCAGTACCAGTACCATGCTGGTGTGAGGTTCGAAGTTCAAGGTGCACCTGTACACTGGGAACCCATCATCTGCCAGCACATTGTGAGGATTTGGCTTTAGTATAAACCTAACTCCAAGGTCTCCTCAGCTTTGTCCCAGATGTGTTCTAGGGTATTTCCAGGAATATGTGCTCACTATTTCATGACAGATTCACATATGAGCTGTAGTTTTACTCAAATGTAATTTTTTTTTTTTTTTTTTTTTTGTGGATCTTGTTTAGGTTGTCAGTATTTTATCTAGATGCTTGTAAGAAAATGCAGCAAAAATGGATTACCTGGTAAAGCTAACTAGAAAATGTCAGATATTTCATACGTCATTGCCAAGCATGAGAGTGTGTAGATTTCAGTGAATTGCTTTGTGCTTGGTGGAGAGGTATGTGTGTGTACTACAGTGTGGGGCTAATTATATTTACTTTCACATGATCGTAAACTTTTATTTTAAAAATTTCCATATGAGTTTAATTCAGCTGGTCCAAATGAGTGTTGCAGATACATTGGTGAGGGGTACTCCCAAGCTCAGGAGACCCTGGAGGATGAAATGCGGGAGTTCTATGGCCAGGACAACACAAGGAAGGTCCTATCATCTCCAGCTGTGGGTCAGCTGGCTGCTGTCAAGGCTGAGGAAGAAGAGGAATTCCTTCGGGTGCAAGTGTGTGAGAGGATGGGCGACAAAGTCAAGGTGAAAACTTGAGTTCTGTACACCTTCTGGCTGGTCCATCAATGAGTCAGGGTGTTTACTAATACTTTATTTACAGGTATATTACGTGGATCATGGGTTTTCGGAAGTGGTCAGCACAGGCAAACTTTTGGAACTGCACTTGAAGTTCTTCAGGCTGCCGTTTCAGGCAACTCAATGCAAATTAGCAGGTGACTTGTAACTGTTGTACCCACTTTTGTAAAGCATTGGAAATTTTAAAGGACTGATGGGAGTGGCGGGTGGGCAGCCCAAAGTTATTGATGGCTAATCAGGGTTTTCAAATGACTCGCCAGGCTAACATTTGAATATTTATGTGGTTATCTTGTATATGAAAGAGGCAAGACGTAGGCTCCACTCGAGCAAAATTCTCATGAAAACATGTTCATCCGATTTTAAAGAATGAAAGCTTTGGGAGTGTACGGAAATTTACTGAACAACTGTGTGGCAAATTACAAACATGAACACTTTTATTGTGTCTTGTCTACTTGTAAGATATTTACACACCTTTTTGAATTATTGACGGTGGTCTTGGGTAGCCAGTAGCCATTTTTAATAAGGACTTTTCAGCTGAATGAAGTGGGTGTTTTCAGGCCTGGAGCCATTTTGCCAGGAGCCTGTGGTACTTAAGACATTTGAGACCATGGCCTGTGGAAAGATCCTCCTGGCTGAGATCCTGGAGAGGGAGGACACGCCCCTGGTTGTGCTATATGATACATCACAGGATGATGATGTCAATATCAATGCCGCCTGCCTTAGGGCTCTGCAGGACAAGTCTTTGGAGAACCCCTTAGAGGTAACTTGGCAGACCTGACCATCTTGCAGCATGTCACCTGAATTTCTGAGCTCGTAACACCTGTTTAGAAGCTAAAATACTATGCTTTTATGCCTTTCAAATATGGGAAGCTTTTAATAGTGTGCTTTTCCCTGAAGCTCAACAGCACCCATATGAACATCAGCATTACGAACATTTGCTCTGATGGAACCATTTATTGCCAGCTGCAGTCACGTGGCCTTGCCAGGTTGACAGAAATGTTCGAAAAGGCTGAAGCCTACTTTCACTCTCAGGTAACAGAGACTGTGAGCTCTGCCTGTAACAAGTGTACAGTCTGGGAACAGCAGTGTCATTTGTTTCTGTGGAGATTAGCATAGACAGATGGGGATTAATGCCCTTAATAACCTGTTAGGCTGCAAGTGAAGTAACCTCTCTGGTAACATTGGAACCAACCCATTTGCAGTATGTCAGTAGTACTTTGAGTTGAAGCTGTTTATTTTGAGGAAGACAGTTTTCATCATTGTTTTTTTAGGCTTTGTTGTGATGTACATTTCCAGTTGGGTTCACTGATCAAATTGATGGGAAGCAGTTTGGATTGCCCAGCGGCACTAAATTTCTTCGCGTTTGCATTGTCTTTATGACCTTGTGCTGCAGAAGGCCCAGTCCTCCTGGTGATATTTGAATTATAGCAAGGTTTATTTGCCAAAGGTGTGACCTGATCTTCTGTGTGACAGATGACGTCAGAGTTTTTGGTCTCCAGGCCGTTCTGTGGAAAATTCTGTCTGGCCCGATATAAAGGCAAATGGTCTCGAGCAGAGGTAAGAAATCATTTAGCCTAACTATTGTTTTATTTATTTTCCCCTACACTTGTGTAGAAGGGGGCTGTTCTCTGTATGCAGCGCATCATAATTTGGGACAGCCCTACAGGAGGTGCTGCAGGGCTCAGTCTAAGATGCACCCTATGTCTTCCTGTTCCAGATCACCAACTTGCATGGCAGTCGTGTGTTGGACATCCAGTTTGTGGATGTGGGCGTTCCAGCTTCTGTTGAGGTCATTGAACTGAGAGAGGTCCCACCCCCATTCCTGCATCAGCTTGTGGCCATCCCACCTCAGGTCAGCTGACAGTAACATGGAAGACAGCTTCTCAGCCTTATCTCTTTACAAGTGAAGAGCTCCCACAGGCTGCTAGGCTTACCAGTATAAGCCTTTTGTGTGTGGTTTTTATTACTAATTACCGTTTTCCTGTGGATTTGGGGTCACTGGTTAGTTAAGGTGGTATCAGATTAATTTTGGTGTTTTGGGAGCAGCTTTTTTGAAATATGCACAACTCCACACCTTATATTGGGACACTGAAGCTAGTTCTTTGTCACCTTGGAGCCCCTTTAGTCTTTCCAGAAGTACTGTTAAGATGTTGCCTACAGTATAGTAAAAGTATTCTGATTTTGTAAATCCAAAAAGTATACTGTTGATCATCCCTTTGAGTGTATATATCAAGCCTGTGTGTGTGTGTGTGTGTGTATGTATGTATGTATGATATATATATATATTATTATTTTTTTTGGTTATGTAATCAGCAGATCAAAGTACACGACACAATATTACTGCAAACATGTTTCTTACCATGAGGCATATTGTTCCTGTTTGATGACTCCACTCCTTGTCTCCAGTTATGACGTTGAAGGTTCTCTTCCCCCCCCCTCCCCACCTGTCAGGCTGTGAGGTGCTGTCTGGTTGACCTGCCAGTGGAGGTGGGCTCCTGGACCCCCGATGCAGTGCTGTGGCTAAGAGATGCATTGTTGGGCTCTACAGAATGCAGCATGAAGGCCAGTACTCACATTACAACAGTGCTGTGTATGCAGTGCATCTGCCATACTGGTGCCATGCTGTGTTTATACTACACCTTCACTGTGTTTCTATCCTTAATACACCGAATGTTGGGCATTTATCATCTATAATAAATAGACGGCATATGTCTAAGGCGAGTTGGTGGGGATCTGTTTTTAGAGTTATTGGTGTATTTTTAATAACACCATTTTAAACTGGCCCAGTACAGTATGGATGATGAGTCATAGTTATGATGAAAACTAAGGCCGCGTCTGAAAGCATCGTGTGACCTGGGTTGCCATGATTCAGTTGTGTCTATGATGTATTGTACTTGAGAACTGGGGTTGCTGAGAACGGCAAAGTCAACCAGGTGTCTTGGATTAGATTTGGAGAAGTGGAAGTGTGTTATAGTGATTCTCTGGTCAGCTGGGGTTATAATGTGTCAGTAAAGCAGCAGGTGTTTGCAGAAACTTCTGGGCACGTCCAGAGACTGGATGTGGGGAAAAAAACGAAGCTGTTCAACAGAACACATGCATGTCTGAGTGGAGCTCCATCTGTGTTAACATCTGTATACTTTGACCTTCCAGATAGTGAAGGTGGATGAGGCCAAACGACTGGTGCACATTTACCTGTTCGCCTCCAACGACTGTCATGACACGGAGCGCAGCATCAACCGGCAGGTGGCCAGCACAGACCTGTGGAAGCACCAGAAAGATGTGTTCCTGGGCAGCTGCGGCCCCACTCAGAAACCTGGTCGCCTGGCCACACCCCCACATGATGGCAGGGGTAGCTCCCGGGTCCACAGCAGCCGTCATGTGGTTGGCCGCGCCCCTGATTTCCAGTTTCCCTCGCTGCTGGAGTTGCCCCCGGTGGGGCAAAACATGGACATCCATGTGTCAGTAGCCTGCCATCCTGGCCACTTTGTGCTGCAGCCCTTGCAGGACCAGTACAAGCTGGTGGTGCTGATGGGAGAGATGATCCTGTATTATAACAAGACTGAGGAGAGACCCATCATTGTGGAGAAGAACCACATCTATGCAGCCAAGGTGGAGAACAAGTGAGTGCACAGCCACCGTTGGGATTTAAAAAAAGGATGTTTAATTCATTTTTAATTTGATTTATATTCATAGGTCACTTTTCAGTGTAACTGACCAATAATAGTTGATGTGAGATGTTCTAGCAACAGTATAAATTCCAAGAATATTTTTTGTTTTATATGCATTTTGTCTTAAATTGCCCGGCCACAATGTTCAGAATCTTTAGATTAGTGATAAACTGCTTTATAGAAAGGTAAGGGATTTCTCACTTTCTTCAACAAGCATGGATTTTTTGTATTGTAACCTTTTACTCATGAATGGGGAAAAAAAATCTTTGTAATACCAAACTTTGATTTGTTAAGAGGCATTTTTGTAGTATTTGTTCATTCTGCCAGGGAGATTCTCTCACCCAAGGCCAGTCTCTTTCTCTTCTCCTTCTCCTCCTCCCAGCTGGTACCGTGTGCTGGTGAAGGGCATTTTGAACAACGGTCTGGTGTCTGTCTATGAGCTCGACTATGGCAAGCATGAGGTCATCAACAGCACTGTGCTGCAGCCCCTCATAGAGGAATTCTGCCAGCTTCCATTCCAGGGTATTACGGCACAGCTGGCTGGTAAGGATATGCCGGATGGTCTAGTAACCAGGAAGAGCTATGTACCTGATCGTTTCCTTATACCAAAATTACTAACTGCAGCTTTATCATAATATATAATGCACAGAGGGTGTTGCATGGCCTCAGGGCTGGGGTATACTGAAAGACATCCAGACTAGCTGAAGTCAAAACACCACCAAGCACGTCGTTTGAGACAAAGGACAACATTCTTAAAGACACAAAAAAAACATTGTGTAGTTCACCCTACTGCCGCAAGGAGGTGAAGTGATTTTTCGTGATTTTGGGTGTTTTACTCCAAGTTTAGTGGCGATTTGTTACTCTGTCATTTAACCTGTGCTATTTTATTAGAACCCCAACTTTATTTAACCAGATTAGTCCCATTGAGATTTAACATCTCTTTTACAATAGAGACCAGGCCAAAATGGGCAGCAATAAAATGTTTCAGGCACAAAACACTTAATACATTGCCGGTTATTTGTACATATTTAAAAGTCTTGTTGTGATCTGTTGTATGGATGCAAAACTATGCTTGGGTTACACAACCAACTACGTAACATGTTTTGACCAATTGTAGAGAGTGGGTGGTCCCAGTCAAAGAAATGGTGAACACCAATGTTCTGAATGCCTTCCCGTGCAAGTTCAGGCGTTAAACTCTGCACTTCCTTTTTGCTGCAGTGCACTGAATATTGAGTAAACAACACTTATTCATCTTTTTTGTTTGAAGTATATCCCCATCTTCATTGTTCTATCAGGTCTGCCAGAGCTTTAAGGGAGCCCTCTTGTGATACTATGTTGGTATAACAGTTTTTTTGGCAGTCCTCAAATGCAGTCAATGCCTGGTTTTTTGAAGTGTGTTATTGCAAATCTGCATTTTCTGTCAGATTTACTGCCTTCATTCCTTGCAGGGGTCAAACCTCGGCAGTGGTCAGAAGAAGCTTCCATAGTTTTCAGGAACCACGTGGAGGGGAAAGCACTGGTGGCCCAGATTGAGGCAGTGCATGACGTGGCTCAGCCCTGGGACTGGAAAGTGGTAGTCTACCTGGTGGACACTTCTCAGGCAGATAAAGACATCTGGGTGCATGACCTCATGTCCGAGTTCACAGAGGAGCTGACCAAGGCAGGATAGCTTGGCCCAGCCCCCTGTCAGGAGTGTCTTACCAGGAGCTGTTTCCACACATGGTGTCTGAGCTTGGCGTCTGTGGTAAAGGGAAGTTCAGGCTCTCCATAGTGTTCTGCCTCCTGCTGCATTCACATAGTACTAAACATGCTAATAAGGAATTCCTTCTTTAAGGTTAAAGTGATAAAGTTTACAATTTTTTTTTTTTTTTTTTTTGTATTATGCAGTTGGTGTTCTTGGAGGTATATGAAGTTAGCAATCTCTCTTTGCTTTATACTATGAAGCCATTTAATGCCTTTTAGCTGTTTAGTGCTTTTGTGTCGTAAATTTATTACTGCAAAATGATTCAAAACTTCAGCACCTTAAGATGCATGAAAGTAATTTATGGACATTTTCAACAGTACTTGTTTTTCCAGGTTATTTCGTAGTTCCTTAAAGTTATTTGACAAAAAGGCTGAGCTGTATTTAAATTTGAACTGCTGTGTTAATGTTGAGGGTTTATTTAAAAGTTGATTTGTAGAATGCAATAAAAATGTTTATGAAAATACTTGTCCCTGAATTTTATATTGCCTGAAAAGATATGAAGTATAACTGTGTGTTTCCATATTGAAAACGAATCCTTTACCTAAATTGGACTGGAATTTAAGAACATGTGCGTATCTCCAGTTATAGAAATCATCATGTCAGTATGATTTCAAATACCTTAAGGAAAATGTTCAGCATTTAGCGTTCACCATCAAATCTGGGGGGGGTCTGAAATGCTTCAGCTGTGGTTACTGAATCAGTGTTTTGCTAGCGTATGAGTGAGAATATGTATATATAGTCACATTACTGGCAGCAGCTGCTCCGTGGTCTGGAGAGCGGTCCCTCGGTGACGTCACTTGAGTGACAGCCCCTGCGGGGAGGCGCGCTCCCCTAGTTGCGCCTGAGTCCTGTCAGCCGTCTCTTTGACAGTGTGGGAGCCCTGAAGAAAGTTCCGTGGAAATACCGCAACTTGTACACCCTACACCGAACACCAAGGAGTCCCGACACGGCGTCCGGGTTGCTTCTCACTCGCGAGGTAAGGCCTCTCCGTGGGCTGTGCGAGCGCCTGCATGCGTGTGTATGACTCTTCGCCGCTGAAAAGTGGCCATATCTGGTCAAACTATTCAGCTGTCACAAAGCGGGACCCGCTCTCTATAAATAGACCGCAATAGTCACTGGAAGAGGTAAGCTAATGTAAAGGCAAGCGCTCTAATGCTTGAAGCAGTGTGTGTGCATTGTGACATTGTCTGTGTATGTGAAGTGTCACCCAAACGTTACCTTAACTATCTTTAGCACTGTCGGTGTAACGTTTGGTTGAAATATTTCGCTTAATGTTTATGACATCACGTTTCTCGCTGTTGATGTTTAGATTTAAATGTATACGTGCTGTGTCGATCCTGCCGATGGTCTGTTATAGCTGAGCTTTGCACAAAAGTCTGCAAATCTCACGTTTTCACACTGTAGTTTCATATAAAGCTTTACTTCAACACTGAATACTACGGCTTAATACGCCAGTTTTATTCGCCTCTGACGTTTGTACAAACTGTCAGGTTAACATGATAAAATTATACTCGTCGAAATTGTTACTTCTGAAACTGAAATCTAAATTCGGCATTAGTGCCGTCTGACATTTGTGTGGAAACATGCTCGGAGATGCCGAAAAGAGAACTATAATGAAATAATTTCTTGACAAATTCTAGGTCTGAAAGCTCATCTTTAGCCACTTTAGTTACTCGTAGGCGATGTAAGAACACCGATCTTTAAAGGTCGACCAAAGACGCGCCTGCGGAGCCATGCATCTCTGCCTCCTATCATCTGTTTCAGACCTGTCAAATAAATGGTCTAAATTAAACATCACCTGTTGTAAATTCTAAAGTTGCTATTTTAAATTCTGGCTCAAATGTGAGAATTTAATGTTCCTTTAAACTTTGTCGGTTAATTCGGCGATGTTTATTGAAAATATATATTTAAAATAAATAAATAAATCATGGGCACTAACTGAAAAAACTGAAAGGTCATTTATATGTACGTATGTATATATAATATACATTAAAATATCCTCCGATAATATATTAATTAAATATGTGTACTTGTAACCTGAAGGTTGTCACAGTTCATGGCCCAGGAAAGAGAAGCAAATTTACTGGGAACCTGAACAAATTGGTAAAATAAACATTACCCTGGATAACAGCACAAGATGATAAACTAAATGGAAATTCACATGTTAATTTAATTTGCGGCCTCTGTGTCAGGTCAGTGTGAGAGAGTCCTCAATGGGCACAGACGTGCATTTTCACCAACTTGGATTGTTCAGCAGTAAACTATATTGCAAGGAATTTTGTGACAGAAATTAGACTGTCACTTCTTTACTAATGTATTTAATTGCCATATTTCTTCCATAACAATATCTCCGCTGAGCTCTCATGACTTGACAGTGCTGACTCAAAAACTAAATCAGCTGTACTAGAGACAATCGGCAGCTTATTCCATCCCTCGCCAACTTCGCTGTGCTTCTCTGGGTTTTTATTCTCTCAGTTCAGACTAAGGTTATCCATGGATAACCATGAGTATCTTCTGCATGGTTTGATCCTGATGCTACAAAAGTGTAGGGCATGGAACCTGATACATCTGCAAACAAATTAGAGATTTTGACCATCTATTTGCCACCATCTTGTTCCTCCAGGACATTCTTCTCAGGGATTTGGTGGGACAGCACATCCTGGCCATTTTTTTTTTTTTTTGCTTCCTATCCTTGGCCATGTCGTTTAGGAAGGAGCTGGAGAAGTATCGGGACGTGGACGAGGATGAGCTCCTGAAAAACCTCTCCGAGGCAGAGCTCAAGAAGCTGGAGGATGAACTAGAGGAGCTTGATCCAGATGTGGGTATCAAAGTGCAGCCATGGCCATAGTCAAAGAAATGAGTTGTTATATAGTTTATATATAGTAACTGGTCATCCTGTTAGGGTCATGGTGAGCTGGACTCCAAAACTGAAAGCCAAGGGTGCCAGGGTAGCATACAGCCTGGACGGGTGGGTGGTAGTCTGCAGCACATTTTTAAATATGGTCAAATGAAAATGCGTGCACTGTAAAGACATCTGTATTGGTTAACATATTGTTTAGACAATACGTTAAAAAAACAGCAATGGGCCTGAACTTCTTCACAAAGTTTTGAACACTTCCTAGTGTGTTAAATGCCTCATCAAGACAATAGAGCATGAGAGAGGAATTTCTCTGAGTCTTGGATTTTTAAGGGGTGGTATTTGTGCTGCTGTTCCGTCTTTTCCAGCCTTCTAAATCTTAGTTGGTTTGTCTGCTTTGAAGATTGGATGAGTGCTTTCAGCTTTGTGCCTGCCAGCACTAGAGGTGGCTGCTGAAACAGCACAGACTCTTACTGGGGAGGACTTTCTTAAACTGGTAGCCCTGGTCATGGTGGTCTGCATGTACTCTTGCTCTCAGGGCTTATCACCACAGTCCTGCCTCAGGATGGAGCTGTAGAAGGTAGGATAGATAATGTGAGGGAAACATGCTATCAAAGTGACAATGGCGGGGGCTCCTCAGAGGCACAGCAGCCAAAGCTTGATGTGTTCTTTACTGGAGATCTGGAGCGGTATACATAAAACGTCTCAGAGATGCTCTTAAGAATGGTCCTACACTTTGACTAAAGAGTTAAAAAAAAAAAAATCTTAAAGTAGGACCTAAGAACTTTGTATAAAGACGCTAAAAGTAACTTTCAGCAAAGTCTAAGCCCAATTCCTAAGTACTGACAGAGCGAACACTTAAGTGTCATGAAAAGAGGACTGCACATAAATGCCTGCCTCAAGTACTGAGTCAGTCCATAGAGGGCCTGCATGGGTAATACATTACAGTGACATCAGACCTTTCATCTAGGGCTTTATACAACACACGTTGTTGTGACTACCCTCTAATAGCTAATACTAATGTCTACCAATCACATTACCAATCAATTTCCACTAATAGATGCGTATTTTGTATATATTATGGGTCAAAGACCAAAGTCATCACTGGAGCACTGCTGCGTTTTTCTGGTTCCAAAAAACCTTGGGTCATTGTCACCTTCATTTCCACATTTAGGGCATTGTTACATGAAGTAGGTGATCGTATTCTACTCCTTATAAGGACAGTGACAAAAAGACCGCCTTGACGATCAAGCCTGTATCTTTTTAACAACTCATTATCGTCATATAATTGCAGGACATCCTTTCCCTGCCGGAAAGTGGGTGGTCTCTGTCTCGGTGTGTGTGGTGCTGCCATCTTGCGTCTCCTAACTGATTTAGGATACCTCTCCAGCTGTCGAATTATTTATGAGCTGAGACCGAGTCTTAACACGTACGAACTTTTGTGCATGCCCCTTATTCTTAATTCTGAGAGAGAGAGCAAAATCATGTCATTCTTAGAATTTTGACACACTTAAGAGTGAAACTTTAGAAGAAGTTTTATGCATACTGCCCCTGGCTTCGCAGATGTTCTGCCCTAGGATTTTACAGCGTTAAGGTGTAACATATGCTTGAGTTGGACTTTCAGGGACCATGTTTTCTTGTGTTGATGTCTGCTGTCAGTGGTTTTTCTGCATCCCTATCACTCTAGGTAGTCCAACCACAGTGTCCACCTATGCATGTGATGCTGGGAAGGACAGCCCACTGTGGCTGACTTGAGTTTCCTGCATGTCCCTCACATCTCTAAGCTCTATGATGATTGTTTTTTGCAGGCTCTTCCATCTTTGTGTTTTTTGATGCCCCGCCTATCACGCTTTAACGGCGCCTCAATCAGTGTCCTCGCTTGAAGAGTTGGGTGTGTTTACGTTAGCTCTGTTATGTTTAGCTTCTTGGTGATGGAATCAGCCACCATAATCCCTGCTAGTATGTGTAAGTCCCTATGACTGTCCATGTATGACTGAAAAAGCATGATTTAGAGTAGTGATATTCAAGCTGTGGGCTAGGGAGGTACAACAGGGATGTGTATCATTGCATTTTTAATACTGTCGGGTGGGCCTGCAAAGGCTTTTGTATTCGTCTGGGTGGGCTGTGAGGTGGTAAAGGTTGAGAATCACTGGTTTAGAGGGTCAGCCGCTAGCAAACACTTGTATACTGTGGGCTGATATAAGTCATAAAGTCCTGCATAACATTTTTTGTTCTGTGAGTAACTGGGAAGCCCTGATTCACCAACTAGCTTCTTTTTGTGTTTAATGTGTTCAGAATGCCCTGTTGCCAGCAGGATTGAGGCAGAAAGATCAGACGAAGAAAGCCCCAACGGGTACCTTTCAAAGGGAAAGCTTACTGGCTCACCTGGAGAAACAGGCCAAGGAGCACCCAGACAAGGAGGACCTGGTGCCCTACACTGGAGAGAAGAGAGGTGGGCTTTAGCAACGTGCTAAAAAACCTCAATACACAAGCCCTGATTTCTTCATGCCAGGCAGACTGCAGGCTGCTTAGTAAGGCCAGGCCACTAGCAGGTTTACAAAAAATGGGAATGATGGCTTTAATAACGTTGGTGTTTAAAAATAGGTATTGTAAGGTTAAGCCTAGATAGACATAGCCATAGAATATAACCATAGAATCCTTCCCTTTGTCTATACATATGGTGTCTTTTATTGAGTATGTATTTCAGCTGTTATTTCAACAATCACATCCATTACATTCATTACAGTTTTTTAAATGACGGCTTTCACGGTTATCGGTACATTATTGATCTCACATCAAACTTATTCACTAGTAATGACATTATGACCTATCCTGCATTCTTACTGTGGACCCTTTCATACTGTGGACTCACCATACTCATCCTTACTGTGGACTCTCTCTTACTGTGGACTCACCTTATTCACCCTTACTGTGGACTCGCCCTTACTCGCCCTTACTCAGGACTCTCTCTTGCCCTGCCTTCTATTGGTGTGAGGGTTGGGAATACTATGGGCTTAGAGCAGTATGCCTTGAAGCCCTCAGTTTACAGCCCTTTCAGTCTCATCCCTCCCTTTGCATCACACAAGTTTAGTACAGAACTGGCAGTTCCAACAGAAACGTTCAGCTCCTGTTTGTCAGGGGTGCCTGGTAACGCTCAAACATTAATTTGTTAATCCCCCAGCCTCCAACACAGACATGAAAACAGAGCAAGCGAGCGGTGTAATGATCTAATACTTCAAAGTTTTAAAGAACAGATTGCCTGTTATTTATTTTTTATTTATTGCAATCTTCTGCTTTATATACATCTCAGTTGTTTAGGTCACTGAGGTGGCACATTAGTACATAGGCCTGGCATGAAATGGCTTCTGTCCTGTTCATGCAGGCAAGGCCTGGGTACCCAAGACGAAGGCTGCGGACCCCATCATGGAAAGTGTCACGCTAGAGCCAGAGCTGGAGGAAGCCCTGGCCAATGCGAATGATGCAGAGCTGTGTGACATTGCTGGTGAGGGAACACGCACATAGATACATACACATGCAAACACAGCTGTAAATAACAGTTAAGTCAGTTTGGTCACGTAGGGTATCTTGAAAGAATAACTACCATTTTTAACCCCAAATGTTCCATTCTTTTATTTTTGGTCTTTCTGTTATGCATAGTGGTACATATACACTATACGGCCAAAAGCATGTGGACATCTGTCTCTACAACATTTCATTCCAAAACCAAGGGTATAAATGGGAAGTTGGTCCTCCCTTAGCTGCTATAATAGCCTCTTCTCCTCTGAGAAGGCTTTTCATTAGATGTTAGTAGGAATTGCTGCCATTCAGCTATAACAGCATTAGTGAGGTTGGGTATTGATGTTGGACTGTCAGGTCCCTTTCTGTTTGTGTGGCCTGCCACTATACAGCTGAACTCTTGTTGCTTCTAGACATCTCCACTTCACAGTAACTTTGCCTATAGTTGATCAGGTCAGAAATTTGACAAACTTACTTCCTGGAAAGGTGGCTATCAATGCTGTTTCCACATTGAAGGTGAGTAACCTCTTCGGTATGACCCATTCTGCCAAGCTTGCTGCTGCAGATGGCATGGTGGTGTGCTTAATCGCACACCTGTGTCAGCAATCTGTGGGGCTTTAAATAGCCCATTCCACTAATTAATAGAGGTGTCCACGTACTTTTTGTCATGTAGGGTTTATCTACTATAAGTAAACCCTAAATTCAGTACATCCTGTCTTGTCCTGGGTGTTCTGTAAGTTTCAGCATATGTGGAAATCGTGATTGAACATAACTCAGGGTCTTAGTTTTGCCATCTGAGACTAAAGGACACGTGTTAGCAGTTAGCACCTCTAATTTTTTTCTTCCTCTGTCAGTGAAAAGCACATCTGTGCATCCATATTAAAGGGTACTTGGTACTTTCATATTTAAAGAACGGAGGGCACATTAAAAAATATGGATAGAGGGATCCTGTAAGACTGAGAGGAAGATGTACCACTGGGCCTTGCCCGTTTTCTGTGGAGTAACACTTTGCCAAATCGTGGTGTTACACCTTAACAACATATTTTATCGTGTGTATCTTTCCAGCTAATCGACAGCTTCCCATGTCCCTTGACCGCGACATCATCACCACTCTGTTGACCGTAAGGCCCTGTCAGGGGGGCAAAGGGGCTTCTAAACAGCAGTGCTGGGGGGGGTGTTCTCCCAAGGTCTTCCATGTCAGTTGCTGAGAGAATTGGCGCATGTCACGGAGGGAGGCTGTTGCGCAGTCCGCCACACTTTTATTCACTTTGGCGGATGGGCGGAAGCTCAAGACGGAATCAAGTTGTCAAGATGACAGCTCATGCACTCAATTGGCTAGACCAAGTTTACTGCTGTTTAGATCTCCTGAAGTTGCTTCTTCATGGTTTCTCAGAATGTCCATATGCACGATTTATTTTGGTTGGCATGCTTTTATATTGGACATGAAAGTGTGGAAATCCTGCCAGCCCTTGCAAATATGATGGTATTAGTATGGCACATTTGCAGTATATTATGCTTGCCAGGAAAGGCTTATTAAAATCTCCAGTCCATTAATGAAGACAGAGTATTGGGGTTGCATAAGTGTTACCTGCCGCATTCTAGCTAAGGTTCCTGCTCTTCTTTTTCTTCTTAATGTAGGGGTCATGCTTAAACTTACAATGGAATCTGGCAGCGCTTCCTTTCTGCTTGCATGTGCTCCCTGTCAAAATAGCTGTCTGCTTAGATTCAGCCAAAGTCAGCGGGGTATACCAGAGTTTGGCCCCGAATGTTAGTGAAAAGATGAGCTCCTCAGATCAACCATCAGACTGAATGGCTTCTTGTGAACAGAGGAGAATGTATATCAGTTCACAATGTAAAAAAATATCGGTTGGCCAAATGATTTGCAGTGGCATTCTCTATAAGGTGACGTCTGTTTGAAGAGCTAGAGAGGTTTAGTTAAATCTTATTTCATTGTGCATATTTCAGGACGTCTGATCTGTGCCAGGCACTGAGCGGTCTTCACTGTGTCTGTGAGATTGTTTGCTTGGTCCCGATGACAGACACACACATACTGCCTGTGCTTTATCCTAATCACGTGTCACATTTAAGGCCATCGTTGAAAGTTTTAGGCATTGGTTGATGCCTGATGTCTAATGCTGATGCATGGAAGACTTTTGACATGCGTGTAACGCAGGGTGGTTACACGGCTGTTTGCCGTGCTTGTCATTTGTCCAATGGCATCTGCAGACTCTCCTAGGTCTCATCTAGCATACTTTTTATGGGCTGTGAAGAAACAAAAGAAAGTTGGCACTTGTGGGGAGCGATTTCAGCTACAGCCATCAACCTCTTTCTGGAGAGTTCTTTTCCCGTAAATGTTCTTTGTCTCTCTCTCTCTCTGTCTCTCTCTCTTTCCTTTCTCCAGCTATCCTGGGCATGCATACACTGATGAGTAATCAGCAATACTACGAAGCTCTGGCCAGCAGCACTATTGTCAACAAGCAGGGTTTGAACAGTGAGTCCTTCGCGTTCAGCCTTGGTGCAAACGGGCCGCATAAACATGTGGATAAAATAATGTGAGTGTGATGCATTCCTTAATTGCCCAGGTGTGATCCAGTGTACCCAGTACAAACAAATCCCTGACGAGAAGCCCAACTCAACAGATGTTGAGGACACCCTGGAGAAAATCAAGAGGAATGACCCGAGCTTATTGGAGGTCAACCTGAACAACATCAAGGTGACAAATGAGTGAACATGAGGGGGGCTTTGGATTCTGGATCAGGATGGCCTGTCTGCCTTTTTAGACTACATGTTTTTATAAGTGTGCTGTCTACATCGTTTGAAAGAGTTCACAGGGATTACTGTCCATACCAGGCTCAACTGGCTCTTTTACCAAAAAGTCTTTTAGGCATTGCATTTTTGTATTTTATAGCTCAGATAAATCTGTTTGGAACATTGCTGTCACAGTCAAAGGTCTCTTCTTTTCCTTTATTGCTTATGTTATGAATGTTTCTCTATGTTCTAGAACATTCCTGTTCCCACGCTAAAGGCCTATGCAGAAGCTTTAAAGAGCAACACTGTAGTGGAGAGGTTTAGCATTGTGGGAACAAGAAGTAATGATCCGGTAGCCTATGTGAGTATACTGTTACTGCATCCCTGCTGCATTGGTAACCTATGTGAGTACTGGTACTGCATCACTGCTGTATTGGTAGCCTGTGTGAGTACTGGTACTGCATCACTGCTGTATTGGTAGCCTGTGTGAGTACTGGTACTGCATCACTGCTGCATTGGTGGCCTTTGTGACTACTGGTATTGCATCACTGCTGTATTGGTAGCCTATGTGAGTACTGGTACTGCATCCCCGCTGTATTGGCAGCGACTCTTACTTAAATGTCTGGACTTGATGTAGTAATCAAACATGGCTGCCCAGACTCTGTCCGGGTAGTCTTATATATCAACCTTAATGGAATATAGACATTAATAATCCTCATAATCTCAGTGCAAGTGTCAGTTAAACGGTAGATGTACTCATCCAAAAAGTGGTCATTCAGGATGAAATATACTTGAGGGGAAAAGAGCTCTGGGCACTCCCTGATGCAGTCAGCTTTGTGTCTGCTTTCTGTCTCTTGACCATGACACAAGCTTACCTTGGCATCCCTTCTCTTCCCCAGGCTCTAGCGGACATGCTGAAGGTAAACACCACCTTGAAGTCCCTCAACGTTGAGTCCAACTTCATCACAGGGACAGGTATCTTGGCTTTACTGGAGTCCCTACAGTCTAACACCTCCCTCCTTGAACTCAAGATTGACAACCAGGTATGATCCCCCCACTGTCAAGGGGTGTGCTTCTCTTGACCCCCCCCTCCCCACTATAGTGTGTATTCACTCAATTTCTCTATGACTTAGTTTTCATGTAGTAGGCACCAGTGATGCCATTAAACTTCTTTATCCATGTTTCAGAGCCAGCCACTGGGTAACAAGGTGGAAATGGAGATTGCCAATATGCTAGAGAAGAACACCACACTGCTCAAGTTTGGATACCACTTTACCCAGCAAGGCCCCCGTCTGCGCAGCTCCAACGCCATGATGAACAACAATGACTTGGGTGGGTTTGTACGCACACACACACACTGTGACTAGGCAGGTTTTCTATTTAACAGCAGGGCCCCATGGGACTCGAACCTCCAACCTTGGTCATCCCATTCAGTTTCCCAACCACTAAAGTACTGATGGCTGCCGTGTCCTTCTGGTGATACAGAATGTACCTCCCACACCCAGCACATGGTCCAGGATGTTTTGCAGGCTCTCTCCCTCATTCTCTGGGTTAGTGCTGGGCCTTTCCAGGGTCTCCACTGACTGATGCTGAGTGGGAATCACCCACAAGCTGCATCTATTCTGACTACAGCTTACTATGCTGCTGCAGCGAGCTGTTGCATGTTAATGTTCCATATTACCAGTGCTGGTGGTCAGGCTGAGACCATGTGGACTAAGTGATGTTGGCAGTTCATCTACACCTTCCACAGCAGATTACCATCCTACATTTCAAGAGCTCACCCAGGACCCATCACTATGTGACAGTCTAACTTAACTACCATTGGTGATTTTGAGATAGTTTGACATACTTCCACCCATCATGAGTTTTTAAGCCTCATTTGTCCCATTAATAGTGTATTCAGAAAGACGTTTTTTCTCCTGAATTTACTGTGAACTGTTTGTATGGGTATGGTGAGGTATCTCCTGTCTATTGGGACAGAAGACAAGATTAAAATGACTTGAGTCGTGATGCGTGTTTTATGTTTGTGGTGTATGTGAACAACACCACTGTTGTATTGCAGCTCGAGTGGTCCGGTCCAATTCTGACGGTTCATTTACACTGACCCTGTCTGTGCCGGAGCTGGAGAAGCGTTTCAAAAAAAAGTTCAAGACCAAGTCAAAGTTCAAGTAACGAGAGCATATTGTACCTTTTCTTGGTCTGCTCAGACCTTCTTTCCAGTGTCTCTGGGTCTCTGAGTCCTTTGGCTATCCTGCATCACACGATTGATTCTACTTCCTCTTCCTCCATAGCCACTCCAACTTCCTGTGCTTTTCTCTCTGAGCTACCATGAGCGCTTCTTTTCTGAGCCCATCGCAGGAAGGACTGATGTATTGAGACTGTGTCCCTTAGTGGAATATTCAAATTCATAATATATCATCAGAGTATGTAATAGCTGGTCAGTATCATCTTACTTCTTAGGAAGTATGAATGTCACTTTTGAAATCCGCCTCGTCTTGCTTAACATCCCATTTTCCAACCTCTTAGCCAGTACCGAGTTGTCAGGGGTAGCTGAAGCCTCCACAAAGCAGCAGAGGACATAATGCAGAGGTACATGTTGGATGGGGTGCAAGTCCTTCGCGGTGTGCATACATGCATACAATTACACACTAGACCCAACTGCATGTCTTTGGACTGTGGAGGGAGCCCCATATGATACAGGAAGAACAAGCAAACTGCTCATACTAAAAAATGAGCCGAAGACTAAGCTAACGCCTAAACGGGAAGAACACACGGCTGGTCTGCTGGGACGTAACCCACGTCAGTCTCATCTGTGAGGCTCTCACACTTCTCTTTCTTTAGCTTACCTGCTGTGTCTGCCACTCTCACTTTCTGCTTCACTTCAATCTCAGATTCTCCATTATTGTGTCTGTTGGTGGACAGCACTATTTTTTTTTATTTACTTTTTGTGAAACTTTGCAGCTGCCGGGGTGACTGGTAGCAAAAAAAGGAGACATAGAGAACACAAGCTCCTCAGTGCAGATGGCCTTACTGTATATAAATAACTGTAGCGTGAAAAATGGGGCTCGTGATTTAAGAAATGAGCTTGTTTTATTTACGATTTCTCTGAATGGAGTGCTTCCCCCACACTACTATAAATATTGCTGTAGATTGACGAGTTGTGCTGCCTGCACTCACAGGAGGACACGGGCTGGAGGAGCAGGACGCAGCTGTTTCAGCACAGCTCTACGGCACACAGCTTTCCTTTTATTGATACGACAGCCCTGGCCGTTGTTTCGTTTTCCTATTCAGTGTTTGTCCCAGTGTTAGATTTCAAGCTGCTGCTTCAGAAGGCTCGGTTTTACTGATTGTAGTTTAAAGGGGTGTGAGAACTTCATGGTCTGTCTAGTCACGGTTTATGAGTCCTCACCCAAGGAAGACTGACCCGCACTATGGTGGCAGGGAAAGTATAGTTTTATCCATGGAAAAGGAACTCATGCAGTGATTTCTGCTCTCTCATCCCTACAGTACGCAAGAGAAGGCTTGAGGGGGGGCCCATCTTTCCCAAGTGTCGGATGAACGTGTAGTGGGCCCCTCCCTCTTGGATGGAGGTTTGCCTGGACAACCACTCCTGTGCCCCATTTCACCCCCCCCCCCTTGTCACCTCGACACCTCCCCCCTGTCCAAAAACCCCCTCATTATTACTACAAACCCTGCAAATTATTACTACCCACCTCGTATGAGGTTTTGGCCCACTTTCCATTAAAACTGCACTGGCATATTACACGAAATACCCCACAAATTAAACTGTTCTTGGATGTTCTCAACCAGCTCATTTAAAGGACCCATTTTCATGCACCCAAGTGTGTTATGGATCAAGGTCAAAGCATCAGACAAAAGAAATAAGCGTTCAGCTAATGGAAGGAGGAAATAAGCAACTACCCAACCAACAATTAAAATTCCTTTTCCAGTTAGGCCATGGGTTACAGACTGGAGAATCAGCTACACGACTAGCTAAAAGTTCATGGCAGAAAGTGTTCAGTGTACAGACCAGCCTGGTGCTATATATACTGTATTTGTCAACTCCAAGGATGCAATAGCAAGGCTAGCACAGTAAACACTTTGGAAAACAGTGGAATAATAAGCCAGAGAAAGATTCCTATTTAAATAGCCAATCGGAACAACTTTGTTACAGATTTCAAAGAAAGCTGGTTCACTCTTGAGATTCTTACCTGCCATGGAGGAAAGCAAAGGTTCGAATTCCGGCCAATGGACGTGTATGTTACCTTAAATTTCACCCTGCATTAATTTTAGCTATCAATCTAGAGTAGTCCAAGTTTATTTTGGTTAACTCGAAAGACATCAGGCCCTGTAATTTTGTACAAGAGGCAAATATGCATAGTCATGATTGAGTACTGAACCCAAGCAGGAATGTTACTCTAAACTGCAAACACCACATTAATAAACCCAGGAAAGACATAAACAAGAGGTCCAATGTCTTCAGCAAAAGTCTCCACAAAGCCCTTTTTACAACTTAAGATTTATACCCAGGAAATGAAGTGTATTCTATTCTTGGTTGTCTCTTCAGGTCTGTCAGTACTCAAGGTTACTTGGAAACATGAAAGAAAACGATGTAAGGGTAGGCTTCCAAAAGCAAGCAGAGTGAAAGGAGGCTTTGTCAAACCACAACGGCACTCTATGTCCCTCCCTCCTACACAGGCACTTATTTACCTGACCAATCCCTGATCTCCCCCTGACCTCTACGATCCCTCCTCCCCAGCTAACCCCTTGGATTCCTTCAGTCCTATGATCCCTCCTGCCCCATCCACTTCCTTCCTGGTGACCAACCCCGGCTCTCCTATGGACCTCAGCGTCCCCACCCCACCCCAGCGGGAGCTCTTCCATGTAAGGGGAATGCCATCTGTATCCATGTGGAGAGAACAACCCTGGAAGGGGGCAGCTCCAGGGGCTGGGAGAAGTGCACATGTCGCCTGGGCACGCTTACTGCCTTGGTCTGGGGGTCCTTCAACAGCGGACAAAACAGTGGGGAGGGGAGCAGGGGTGAAAACAGCCATTACATCTACGCATACCTCAAAAAGGAGCATGCCCTGACAGTAAGAGCATGTTAATGTGCACGCTGGGATCAAAGATGAGTCATGTCTAACTGCAGCGTGCAGGTCACATCTACCTGCCTCACCTCGTCCTTAAATAACACAGGAAGCACCAGCGGTGAAGGTTTTATGGGAGGCAGAGGGGGTGGGAGGGGACTGGGAAAGCAAGAGGGAGTTACGAAGCTCATACCTTTGGCTCTGGGGGCTGGGGCGTGCTCACTCACCCGCAGGGCTGCTACTGCAGCCTTGCCCTCCTCGCTTTCCACGTCCAGCTCGTCGTCACTCCACTCCCATTCGCCGTCCTCGGTCTTGTGGAGCCTCCCACTGGACCCTGGAACCCGGCGCACCTAACACACACACACACACACACACACACACACACACACACGGGGCTGTCATCACTGCTTAACCAGATGGCAGCTGTACCATTTTTCTCATCAGTAAACCTGCTGTTAGCCAAGTACTGCTGACAGAGCTCAATCAAAGGTTGTATTCTTGAGCAAGCCCTCCTTTAAATATCAAGCTAAGTAAATAAGCTATTTTAGCATACTAAAACAAAAAAGCCTTACATTAAACCCATAAAAATCATAATATTAAGCAGAGAAGCAGAGAAGTGTAGAACTAACCTGAAATGTCACCAGTCTTAAATGGTGCTACTATTGACCTCACAACATTCTGCAACTCTTTGCCACAGTCATGCTAAATTTTGTTATTGTGTTTCTGTTCAAAGAAATGCTTTATATACTGTGTTGGCAGCAGGTTTAAATCAAAGGCATAACACATTTTATCAATATGAGTATTAACAAAAAATTTCTACTTACACTATGCCTGCTTGACTAATGTAATTTGCCAGGGCTGTCAACATTAACATATTAACACTGTTAGCTTTATTAATAAAATTAACGTGCTAACTTTAAGAGCCCTATAATTTACACATGGCATTTAGGCACATTGTTAATTAAACTCAAACTACTGCCGAGCCATAAACTGGCAGACCAATAAAAACACGGAGATTAACCCCTCAGACTATACTCTTGTAATTATTGATGGGACAAATGAGGCTTCAAAACTGGTGGGTTTTGAAGCGTGATTTGGAGCCAGCACAGATTGGTTAGGATACGCTCACCCGCCACAGGTTTTAAAGCCTCACTTTATGCTACCCTTGATCGGTTAGTTGGGGATACTGTATGAATGTTGACTGTTCCTTTACAAAAGGGAAAACAGACACTTGATACCTCCCAACCTGTAGCCAAGATGGAGTACTCCATGACAGTAGTGGCCTGTGAGGACACTAATCTGTTTTCTTGCCTTTTTCTAAGGGTGTTCATTACAGAAGGCAAGCTCAAGGGTCAACCTTGCACAGCTCCGAAGGTTTTGTGACAAACAACAAACGTACTGGCCTGATCAAGCCTCTTACCTTTCTAGATCTTTCTCTTATTGTTGGCGCCCTCTGCAGTAGCTTTTCTTGCAAATATTCATTGTTCTGAAGAAAAAAAAAAAAAAAAAAAAGGCTAAATTAGCCACTTTCGTTTGTACTCAGCACTATCCGCATTCTTTTAATATAACACAAAAAAGTGCATGCTTACTATAAATGTCACAGGTTTAGACCAAATATTTTAATTTAATGATGCGCATCTGGCCAACCGAGTCAAGTTTCCTTGCTCTGACTTATGATGCCTTGGAAAGGCTCCATGATAAAAATAATTTATAAATACTAACTTAATCATGACTTATGTCAACCCAAATCAATTCAGAACATACGGTGATTTATGGACAGTTTCTACACTTAAGGTCCCGCTCAATACAAGACATCTGCAGAAAGTTAGCTGAGTCGTAATTACCTCATTTTATTTAGATTCACAGTGAGTTCAGAAATGATTTAGTCATCTATTTACCAACCGTTTAAACTGAGGTTTTCAACCTGGGGACCATGGATGTGTTTGGTAAATTAACAAAATACCGGTATTTTTCTGCAATTTAAACCATGTGAAAAATATGATTCGGGAACCCCTGGATCGAGAAAGGCCTTAAATCCATGATTTAAAATCAATAAAGATTGTCAATGATTTGTTGCATCATCAATCAAGGTGTGCCACACAGCAGGTACAGTCCCATGGCCCAGCTGGCTGCAGGTGCACCCTCGTTGCTGTTCAGCTGGTTTGCTGACAGCATCCGCACTCTATGGCCAGACTGACTCTGTCTGCATCTGTGGAAGCCTCTGACCTTTTAAACTGCAAGGAGCTGTCCTGGCCTGGATAGAGTCAAGTTACCAGAAGCTCCATTCGGCACTATAATCACAGAGCAGTGTTTTGGACAGCACCAGACACAAGGCTAGGGCAGAGACGGCTTACCTTTGCCTTCTGGAAGAATTTGTGCTTCAGAAGCTCGGAGGACGTCGGTCTGAAAGTGTGAAAACATCCTTAAAAACGAGCATCTTTTAGAATTTTTCTTACTTTCCTGACTCTCTGAAGATGGGCTTGACTGTTTAGCTAACATATTCGCCATATCCAGAATGTTCCTGGCGTCCTCTGGCCGTATAAATCTGAACCACACGTTTGCCAGTTGAGGATGAAAGCATGCGATGCTCCAGGTCGTGCCGTGGGCCAGAAATACTGACTGAGCTCACAAATCACTTGAACCACCACCGCCGGTCAAAAATCGGATGACGGATAAAGATGCAAGTATTTTCTCTTCCCGGCATCACAGTACAGACCCTTGGAACGCAAGCAGAAGGGAAGGTTCAGAATCATCTGCGTTTTCCATCAGCACACAGTCAAATGCTCCAAGAAGCCATATTGGAGCAAAGCTGCCCTATTGGAAAGGCTCATAGCTGTTAAGCTGTGTGTCAGCCTGATTCCTGGAAACACTTCGTTCAGGTGCCATTAGCCATCTGGACAGATCGCTAGGGCAGTGACTCGACAACGGCCTGGAAGAGTGTCAGAATGGTCTTCATATTAATGCTTTGCTGACTTGTTTTTATTTAACATCATCATCTGTTCTTCTAAGAAAATAAAAGTGCCAACTTTTCATCAATTTAAATCTGCTGATGAGTTTTGCCGACCTATATTTACAAATCTAAATGTTTTCAAGTGAGCGTGATACAGGATGTCCACACAACCAAAACAATCAAAAGGACATTCAGGATTTTGTCAATTCCCTGAATCTCTAATTAACAGATGTGGCTAACAGCTTTCTGCAACAGATCCCAGGGCTGACCTTTTCTCTGGGTCTTTCTGCAAACACAGCGAGATCATCTTCCTGAAGGACTTGCCGTACTTCTTCACCATTTCTTTGTCCGAGACACCCGTCTCCAGACAGGGGGGGTCGTTCTGGAGGGTCAGCATGAGTACCTGTATCGCAGCGAGAGACGAGACCACCCTAGTGAAGGTGAATCAGGTCAGGTCCTTAGGAGGGGGCGTGGCCATGGCAGTTTTCATTTGGCTCCCCAACCTTCGAATTCCAGTAAACACAACCAGTCTCCTGCCTTATTCAAGTGTCACACTTCCACCCCTGCTTCAGTGTCACCGCCCCCCCAACATACACACAAGCCACTTATTTACACTCGACACCTAAACAACTCTACAAAATTTGCATCCCATTGCCACAAATCATCATGTTTGTAATTATCATCAAGTTAGAAAAACACAGAGTGGGGAAGTTAATTAGAAGGTCGTTGGGAGAACCTAATATTTTCTGTCCTTTCTAGTGCGACCGAACACACTTGATATAGCTTGTCGTTTTTTTAAACATACAGAACATTTATCTATTAATGGAAAAATGATCAACAATCCTAATTCCACTCGAATTCTTGACATAAAAGATTAATGGCGTCACACGGCTTCACCTGGTGGCTATGACAGAACATGCTGAGTGTCTCATCAGTAATAAGGAAGGAGCAATAATCACTTCCCTACAGGAAGCCCATCAGATAAAGATAAACTTAAACAAGGTTTTGTAAGCAGGTCTGACCAGCAACTACAGAGAGCTTTTAGCCAATAAAGGAGACTTTCAGTTACTAAATCCAAGGGTCAACATGGTTTTGTCAATGACCTTGACAATTTGAACACAATCTGTTTAATAAAGATGTAAAATGTTGCACGTTGTCTCTTATTATGCCTTAGACGATAATCAGGTAACATGCTATGAGCCAGTCATACCAAAATCCAAAAAAGTTGCACACAAACTTTCTCATGATCACTCGTTTAGCCAGGCTGTTGTCAGGCTGGATCAGATTCCTGACTTTTCTGACATTCCCATCGTGCACAGAACCCCCCTTGAGGGTCCCTGTTCCACTTGCAGGCTGCAAAATGCCCTGGCTGCAATCAGCTTAGCGTTAAAATCCCCAGCATTCTGAGTCTCACGGACAGGAAGACATCTTCCACGGCCTGACCTTCATCGGTGGGTACTTGTGGTAGGGGGCCGCTCCAGTCGCCAACTCAATAGCCGTGATCCCAAAGCTCCAGATGTCCGCTTTAAAGTCATACCCCTTGACCTACATGGAAACAGTGCTGACATATCAGGCATCATCCCAACAGTGCCCTCTAGTGAGCAGGTCTACAAATTGCTGCATTTACAAAATGCTTTGTCTACTTATAGGAGATGACCCTGTTCTGTTTACACTGGCCCAGTTATTATGAATAATTACCCAACCACACTGCCTGGGTAAGTCTCCATTAGCAATATGGGCATTCAGACTACCAACACAAACACTACAGTTCATTCGTCAAGCCATCCCGTTTTGAAGGTTTCCAATACCAACTGTACAAATCTTTGTGATTTGAATGTATTTTGTTGGAAGCATTTTTTAAAATCAAATTACTGATCGAATTTTACACCAAAATTCCCACAGATATCATATATGAATGTCTACATGTATGTAGAGTCAATTTTTGTCATTTCAATACAATATGATAAAACATGCGCATTCGCGAGACCTTAAAAACTTAGAATAACGTCATCCTGCATGCCTCCGCAACAACGTGGAGAAGCTGACCTGTTCCATCACCTCTGGGGCCATCCAGCAGGGTGTTCCCACAAAGGTCTTCCTCACTTTATTCCTGGTGATGTCACCACCCGTCGCTAGGAAGGCGCTCACCCCGAAGTCTGGTGAGCAGAGGGCCGGGGTTCGAGGGGACAGAGGACAGATGCTTTGTTACAGCGATACGGCTTATCTTCTATTTCGAAAACACCAATGTCCTTGGATGAAAGCTGAGCTACTGAGAATACTGATTAAATTTTATAGCATTCTAGATATCCTGTAGTAGAGCTGGCATATCACATGTCCTTTGTGAGGGTCTGAGTCGTCCACTCCAGGAAGCCTACCCCCCCGCCTGTCTAGACTGTCCATGCAAGTACATACTACCACCTGACAGGCTGAGAAGGTGCAGCAGAACTACCACTTTACTAAACAAACATCTTGACACTCCTATCGACTATGAAGTCTAAATTTTTCAATACTCGAAACACTACAGTCTTTGCTCCTTGAGGGACTATCAGCACTTAAGAGATAAAAAATGGTCAAAGGAGGAAACTTCCAAAAAGGAAGAACATAGAACGAGCCAAGGGTAAAATGGCAAATATCCCTGACCTGGCTGTACGTCAAACCCTCAAACCAGGTCCATGTCATACCACCCGCTGCATTTCAGAACACAGTCTAAAAACCAGTAACATGTTCCTGGCAAAATTAATTTCAAATATGTATTGAAATAAAGTAGCAAGTCAAGAGATGTTCAAGGGAGTCTCGGCAGAAAAGCATAACCCATAACCGGCCAAAAATGATATCACATGTAACAAAGCATGACCAAAGGACAATAGATCAAGATGGCCTCCGGTCACCTCATTCAACTAAGAAACTCAATCTGTTGGCACTTGCCGTGTGTTTATGGGGATGGGACACTTACGAGACGCATCGGCTGTACTATGACCTTGAGGACGGGCTTCAGATTTTATGTGATCTGACATCAATAAACGTAAATTTGCCGCATAAACATAGAAATGTCACCATACAGGCCACACAGTGTCACAGACAACAACGTCTGTAAGACAATTCATCTATCAAAGCGGTTTAAAAACTTCATTCGGTAATCAGGCCAAGCCTCTCAAGGGCCATTAACATTGATGGTAAACCTCCACACATCTCCCATGCCGAAAAGCACCATCAATCTGCCCTCTCCTTACTCCGCCTCCTTCATTCCTTCCCTGGGCCCAAGATGACAGGCATCAGCTGAAAGGTCACAAACCACGCGCCAGGATGCAAGATACTGAGCCGAAGAGAACGGAAACGGCAAGAGACACCAAGAATCATTTTGGGGCATCACCACAAACAAGTCCCGCATAGTCAGATCTCCTAGTAAATATCCAGAAGCAACTTAAATATGAAGCAGCTGTCAAAGCATTTATTATTATGCATCTGTATTCTGGTGTGAGAGGATAAAAGAATACTAGCAAATCATACTTTAAGTCCATTACTACAAATATCATATGTCACTTTGAGCCCTCGTTTACTGAGCCTTATACAGTTAAGGCTGTTGGATAAAGATGATTTTGCATGCTATATCCAGTGTGGGAGTTCTCCCTCCCAGTCGTCTAATATACTCCCCTTTAAAATCTGTCCAACACAAGCAACTGCTGTTGGGGGAATGCTGTTTGTAATTGTAACATTTCCAGAACAACTATGTGTTTCATGGAAACCTCTGGAAGATTTAAAAAAAAAAAATCTGTTTTGTGATGGTTCATTTTAAAGAATAAACAGCCTAGAGGGTCAGACTAATCTGCATATCAATCTATTGTCTCAGAGGCTTGTTAGCCTGCAAACTTCTACTTTTCCAAGCATTATGTCCCACACTAGTGAGGACCCGCTTGCCAGTCGATGTGACAAGAAAGCCCCAACTGGTGTATCACATCGCCTGACGTTGGACACTACATAGGCAATGGGAAATTTAAACACACCAGTTAGCCAGCAACGCATGTCATGGACTGTGGGAGGAAACCGGAGTATGGGGAGGAAATCCGCAAAGCACAAGGAGAACATGCAAACTCCACACACACAGAGCCAGAGGCAGGATTCGAATCCTGAATCCTGGAGGTGCGAGGAAACAGTGCTAAGCACTGAAATTCAAAATCCCCCTCATGAAGTCGCACGATGTGAAGATCCACCATCCATTTTCCTGACCGCTTAATACCATTCACATTGGTGGAGCAGCAGCCAATCCCAGATAGCCTTAGGGCACAAGGCGGGGCCACCCTGGATGGGGCACCAACCCATCGTAGAGCACAGTCACACACACACGCTCACACAACCAAGCACACACTATGGACATTTTAGCCACACAAATTAGCCATTTAAAATAGAAAAAAAATGTGACTGACTAAACAAAAACCCTCTTTTTGTTTGCCTCCAAAAAGGAGAGAGAGAAAAACCAAGCATTATATCACGCAGTGATATAAACCCTATGAAAAAGCTTATAAAAAGCAATACACAGCTGACTAATCTGAAATCTTTTTCATCCATCTTTTCATAAACTTCTGTGCTTTAAATTTACAGGAAGACATTTATATTTGGTGATTCGAGCAAAGATCGTACGCTGTTTAGAAAGGGAAAATGAACTGAAGGACAGGGTGATAAAACAAAGCTTGTAAAAAAGTTATGTCAGCACAACTTGTTCTTCATATCTCTCAAAGTTTATGAACAGTACATTTAATCTTTCCTAAATGTATTTCTTACCGGAGCTTTAATCATTTTCCCCACAGCTTACTAGTACTAGCTAGAGAAAAACTGATGTATTGTTAGAGCCTGGTAAAACCCTGGTTAAAGAGACCAACACTGAATTTCAGGTATTAACTACCAGGGCATACAGACATTCTGTTTGTGTTTGTTACACAACTGAATTAGTGCTGTGCAGCTACATTACTATTAAAATAAGATTATCAACAATGACGAAAATAAAATCAACAGCAGGAAGACAATTAATTTCAAACTCCAGAGGCACCAGAAACATTTTTTAATACATTTCAGCTGACAATTCAGACTGCGTGCGTGTCACTCAAAGGGCATACAGAAGATAATACCTGCTATTTGCACAGAGCCATCTTCACCAAGAAGAATGTTTCCAGCCTTCACATCCCTGCCGAGACAGAAACAGACGTGGTCAGCTGATGGATGGTTTATTTACACGACTCTGTGACAATTTCGTACCTACTTCAGGAGGAAACGCACAATCACCGGAGGATTTCAGCACTCCGGGACTTCTCAGGCAACCAGATAAACTTACAACCAAAAACTCATTAAACGTCTTTTTCCAGTTTCCTATTTGGATACCCCGTGTTAAAAAGAATGTAACAGGTAAAGACTACGCCATCCCACAAGGGCATTGTAGGTGCAGCCTGTAAGAACGTCACTTGGCTCAAATTTGGTTATTTCTAAAAATTTAAACATGATAAATGTTTAAACGTGGAAAAGTCCAAGTGTAGTTGTGTTGAACAGTATGTAAAACAAAAGAAAATGGAGTTACATTTACAAATATTCTTTAATTACACA
Organism: Gymnarchus niloticus; assembly: GCA_009936485.2. Lineage (NCBI taxonomy): Eukaryota > Metazoa > Chordata > Actinopteri > Osteoglossiformes > Gymnarchidae > Gymnarchus > Gymnarchus niloticus. Next base: position 6,674,502 of record JAACJT020000013.1, on the reverse strand, counting down.
TATTTATATAAATTAAATATTTAAGTTGTGTACAGCATGAAGCCTTTATTTGAGGTTAAGCTACTAACCCTAGCAAGAGTACATTTTCTGTATGGAGGAATCGCTAGTCATTTCCTTTGTACTAAATAAATATTCTGAAACACCATCACTACTATCACCGAGGTAAACTCTTCAAACTTTCGTGGGGATCAAGCGATGTTATTAAACTAATGAAACGTCAGAGGGACAAAAGTGGGGGGGGACTGACGTTTCTGCACACGTAGAACGGGAAAACGGATCTGAATGAAGGACTGGACTCCTAACCCAAAGAACCACACATGGTATTCAGATGCTCTATCCCAAGCCACCTCAGTTTACAATGAATAATACAATAAAATAGCAGTAAAAAAAGAAACATCGTCAGCATTTTAGGGGAATGACTGAACTTAGAGCACATGGATTAACCTAAAATCAATTAAGTTTGTCATACAGGAACAACGAGATCCGACTCAAGAAAGTTTCCGGGAAAGAGGACACCCAAATTTGATACACCACACGCTTTTTTCATTTTCTTTACAATCAACCATGCCGCAGATGCCTCATCACAGCCAGCTAAACTTCCCCGATTCCTCCTTCGAAACAGAACAGGCCGCAGGCCACTTTGACACATTTAAATTAGTCCCCATTGCGACACCTGACGACGGGCAGCTGCCAGGGAAATTGCTTATTATCGGCTCACGCCGAGGGCACTGCCTTGTGGCGAAGTCACTCGAGGGCTTGCTGGCACACAAATGTTAAGGCCCAGCAACTGTCCAGCCGGGGTTGCCATGGCGACAGACTCTGCAAAGAAAAGCTTTGAATTACACTCTATTCTCAGGCACAACAGCTAAACTTTACTGCATACTAGATTTGTATATGAGACACTAAGTAGATAGCAACATTGAGAAAACTATTTCATTATGACATTCAGGGTGTCGGTCACCTTACGCCCAGCAGCGAAAGGTTTCGGGCTCACAGTAAATTATCATCCAGCACAGGTTATCTGTCCGTCTATAACCCATTTTAAAAACTGACATTGACGCTGCCTGTTTTAAGGGAGGGTTATGATTCAACACAACCAAGGCTTTCGAACAAGCCGCAGGATTTCCTGACAGGAAGAACCAGGTTAAATTTCAAATTTTGTGGATAATAAAACATGTACTGTAACTCTTACAGCATATAGCACAATGTTAAAAAAACCCATATAAACCCGTATAAACACTGATGCCTTCCCCAGCACCCGAAAATAAAGAGGACCTGTCACTTCACTCATGTGGGTGTGACTCAGGTTCTGTCCTGATGGATCTTTCAGGTTCTCTCCCCGTCTGTGTTGGCATTCCTACCAGGTACCATAGACTCGCCCCCACCCCCCATCCACACACCACGAAGTCCAGGTGACCATAATCCGGCCTCAGCGTGTATGGCATGACTTCACACGCTGTATCCACCTCAACACGGATGGACGGGTTTATAAATGATGCCTGTGACTGTCCTTTACTCCCTCCTCCATTAGGTGGCATCAGATTCAACCCTTTTTAACTGCATTAAAAAAAAAAAAAAAAAAAAAAAAAAAAAAAAAAAACACCACACACACACACACACACAAACACACACACACACACACACACACACCCACACCCACACACACACACCCCCACAAACTCTCGGGCACAGAA
>JAACJT020000013.1:6628191-6672708 GCA_009936485.2 Gymnarchus niloticus | reverse complement strand
CTTGGGGGGGGGTTTGCCTGGACAACCCCCCCTGGGCCCCCTTTCACCCCCCCCCCCCCCCCCACCCCTTCGTTTGACAGTACTTCACTGTGAGCAGCACCCAATGTGCCCCTTCCAAGGGTCAACCAATAGCCTTCATTGAATCCTGACCCCATCCACAACTCAGCATGAAGGCTGGATGTGTACATTGGACAGAATCCTGGACCTCACTGTTTGTGCTGCGTAAAAGGGGTCTATCCCCTTTTCATCCTTTTGTTTCCACCCTGTGTTTATGTCCCGATTCTGCCGGGTTATCAAATAGATCTGTTAATTGTAAGACAAGTCCAGTCAGTTCTGTCATGTTTGAGCTGCTGTGGTGCTTCAGACCTGTACGTCTGAATGATACCTGTCTTACTGTTTCTTACCTCCGTTTTGACATCATTTTATAGACCATTCTGCATGATGTCCAGCTAATACCTTTCAAAGAACCTTAAACCCGGTCTGAACCAAATGATGTATTTGAATATTGGTTACACAAAGTTTAAGACCGACTTAATCCTAATGGATAAATTTTCTTTTCAATCTCTGTATGTTGACTAAGCTAGGGGGTGAGGCTAAAACATAGCCTCTAAAAATAATTTTGCTGCTTAATAACTGCAAATGATAAAATGGTAGGATTAGTGTTAAAAAAAAAAACTATTAGCCAGTCATTCCTATTGAAATATTGATCCTAATTCAGTTAGTAGTTAACAGTTAGTTAAAAAAAAAAACAAAAAAAAAACTAAACAGATCATTTTAAAGGTTATATGTTAGCCCCACCATCCTGTGACTGACTGGCCCCACGACAGGATGAGTCAAACTCAGGTAAGAGGTTAGGTAAGTGACTATACAAGTAAAATGAAATAAAAAAATTAACTAACTTAATTTTTGTATTGCCCTTTAAACCTTACAACAAACATCAAGCGTTCATTTTACTAAGAATGATCCTTCTAATTAAGGGAAACACTGGAGCTTGTTTTGCAATTAATGGATGTTGTCCCTCACTTAAATATAAATATGGATCTACATTTTAAAATTAATTTTAATTATTTTGTCTTTCCATTGTTTGGATAACAGTTACTGACCTAAATGAGGGAATTGTTAAAAATTAAAGGGAATTTATTGTAGGTATATGAGTTTCGGACCTGAAGGTCACAATGAAGAGAATGTACTTCACAGAATTGTATGAAACAGTGACGAGTTTAGGATAATAGCATAGCATATAAGGATGGATCATAGTGAGTAGTTATGTCCTCGTGGAGAATGTCTCGACACCATGATCGAAGTATGCAGCACCTGGCTTATTCATACGTGAGGTGTATATGATTCACTGACTGTTTTGTTAGGGCAAAGGTTTCCTTGTTTTGGAACAAAAATCTTGGCATGTTTGTCAGTTTGAAGGTAGCTTGATATGTTATGCATTCTCCATACCAACACTAAAGGTGCTACCACTGACTGTGTGATCTGATGGCCATAGTTTTATCCTGTAGTCATATTATATTTGCTCCGTACCATATCTTGGTAAGGATTCACCATATAGCCAGCCTATGGAAGCTGTTTTTAATATGTGCTGTGTTTTTGTGATTGATTAACTTCCCACTTGGAAATGACTTTTGAATTAAATATTAGGGGTCTGGTTCTGAATGAAAGTGTGTGTGTAGTTTTTCATTTATTTAAAAGCCCATATTTTCTCCCAAATCAGAATCTCTCATTGGGTTGTACTGACATGTATATGCACAGAGGTGCCATCGTATAGTGCTTTTGGTTTTTTCGTTTTGTTGATGCACGCACAGTCGTATGTTTTGCAACGAGTTAATTGACTAAGTGTGGAGTTTTCCCTCACTATAGCCTTGCTGAAACTGATTGTATATTTTGTTAGTGCACTTTATTTATTGTCTGCTATTAAATGTTTGGAGTCATTGTGTAGAAATGAGGGTGTTTTTATTGAGCTGTCAGTTTATATACATGTCTGTGTATATAACATCCAAATATAAAGCACTTCAGTATTATAACATCACATGCAATTTAATTATTTTGACTTCAGTTGCTGTTCAAACTTTCAAAGGTACAATGTTCATTTTCAGTCTCCCAATGTGTCATATCTTTCCATGCTGAATTCAATCTTTAATTTGACTAAATGCACTATAGATTCAAAGACTTTGCAGCCAGAGTAATGGGCCACGGCACGTTTGATGTTTGTGAAAACGAAAAAGTAGTTAAACATGTTACTGTGTATTTTCCCATGCTCTTTACTCCATAAAATAAACAAACTGTTTAACTATCTTAATCAGTATGGATGCCCCCCCCGACAAAAACAGTATGCACAAGTAAGCTCTGAACTCAAAAGAACAAAGTTAGCCACGATATCAGACTTGAGCACCTGCTGGAGTGAATGTTACCTACAGTGAAACACACACCCTCCCTCTGCTTGAGCCTGGTCTGCCAGCAAACACCCCTTTCCTTTGGCAACAGAATCCCATTTTTCCGTTAGCATGCAACTCGCATTTTTCTGTTAATTCCTCCTCAGGACCACTGCAGCTGACTTCATTCGGCTGATATGCAGGGCAAGCGAAAAAACTGCAGAGAGCTGAAGATGAAGGGCCCCCTAAACATGCTACAACTGCATAAAAATGTCTCAGTAGACTGATGAGGTCAGTTATGAAATTAAATCTGTCCAGTTGTTCTAACACACACACACACACACACACACACACACACTTTCTCCTTTTAAGGTTGGAGAATGAAAAGGGCACCATTCTTTGGTAAAGGTTCAAACTGAACATGGGTTTTATTCCAGCATGTGTGTCAGACATTCATCATCATATTCAATTCTCTTAAATATCCAAATGGTGCTTGTGTCGCTTCAGAACAGGGGGTAGGGAGAGGCTCACTGCAGTTTGTGTAGAACCAGTCTGCAGCATTCGCCCACCTTGGCTGGCTCTGACACTGAAGAATACTGGGCAATCTGGGACTGCACTCCCAGTGAGCGGGCCAGATCCCTCGCTGTGTCATCATTGGAGATCGTGGTCCCCAGTGCCACCAGTAGCCGGAAGATGGCCTCCTTGTCCTGCACCAGCTCCAGGGCGGCGCTAGCAACCGAGAGGCACTGTGCTTTACCCTCCAGGTCTTGGAGCCGGTGGAGGCTGCCGGCGTAGTTGAGCACCAGTGTGGCCAGGGCCACATGGATGTTCTTGTTGCAGACGCTCCTCAGCTCAGAGGCACGGGAAAGGACCGCCTCCCGCTGAGTCATCAGAAGCCTCCGCCCACTGGGGCCAGAGAAGCAGTTACAGAGTGTCCTCAGGGCCAGCATCTGGTTGGCTGGCCGGCCTTGTGGCACCATCAGGCTGAGGATGTGGTTGCAGAACTGGATGCCATATGTCTCCCCACAGAAGCGCTCATTAACCACTGGGTGGCGCACAGCTAAACGCACTATGTCCAACACAGGAAAGACTATATCTGATACAAAAGGATAATCATGATATTAGTTAATCTGCACTGGTAGGCCTAAAAAGATACAGTATAAAATGAATCAAAAAGGTTTAAGTTTAAAGCAATTTATTTTTGTAAATGGGGTTAGCAAAAATTAGAACCGATTATTTTAAATGCGTTACTCCAGAATTTTAAGTTATCCGAGCATCAATCACAGCAACCCAATTTAAGAAGAGGATTCCATGCATTCATAGACAAGAGTGAGGGAGGAGATTTACCGTCAGGCCAGTGTGAGGTGCTCCACAGAATGTCCATCTGCTCAGTTGTGGGCTGCTGCTGTTTCTTGGACTGCAGGTCACAGACCATTAAGAGCAACATTTCCAGCTGAGTGACTGCATGCTCTGACAGCTGATGGTCTGTGGACGTCCCAGCGTTGAGCTCCTTCAGCTTGGCTGTGTGCAGGGAGACATCACACCAAGGGTAGCTGCCTGATCCCACAATCCCGCTCAAGGCTCCTCTAAAAACATTCTGGCCAACAACTCTTGAGTGGCTCTGATAGTTTGAGAATTTGATCTTCTGCAATCTAAATAAACATCACTGGAAGATTTTAAGGAGGCCTGTCATGTCAGTTAAACTTAAGAATGGACAGTGCTGCTGACCGTGGCGGCCAACTGACATGAGAGATGTGCTTAGCGACCCAAGATGTAGAAGACCAGTATATTCTCATAGGAACTTACAGCACGTACCCCAATATCTTCAATGACATACATGAGACACAGAATAGATTTTCTGGGTGAGGGGTAAGCAGTGCAGCAAAGTCAAGAGGGAAAAAGACCATTAGCCCACGGCTAAACTGAACATCGTCCTGAGTGACATCAGAAGCCCAAATTACCTAATATCTGTGTGCTGTTGGCTTGTTCAAACGTGACAGCATCTGTTTTGGGAAAGTAGATGTTGGCAGAGGATTGCTGATGTGCAGCAGACGAGTAGGCACTTCCACCTAGGATGAGAGGAAGAACCCCTGCTTTACATTTCCACAATGGCTGTTATCCACACTACTGCGCTACCACCTCAGTACTGGCGTCAAAGCTCCATGCCTGCTCCTTAATGCATCCGCAGTCGGCTCTAAATCATTTTAATTTGCTCAATCTGCAGAGCCTTTTATTCTAAGTGGCTCGCCTCCAGTCAAACAGCGTTTCACAAATCCGTTTTATACATCCAGTCAGCCTGTAGGGTCCACTGTGCCGACAGTGACAGGCTCCTAAAGTCACATTACAGGTGTCTCTCTGTACTGCTTCCCTCATCACTAAGAACACAGATAATGACCTTCTGCTACTACTGACTAGGGGAGGAGAGTCATATACTCTCTAGAAAATGAACCGTTTCCTTTCTTATCACGGCGCTGATAAGTGGAAAATTCAGAGTATAACATAACATATTTCACTTTTCTATAAACAAACTAGGAAATGCTTTGCCCAGGACAGGAATGGTTCCACAGAGAATCAGCAACATGAAGGAGGTGGAGAACATTGTCTCTTCTTACAACCCTTCCTTGAATACACAGTCTTTTTATGTACCTCACTGGCACATAAAAAGTGTACAACTTACTGAATATGCTTCTAAAGCTCATACTAACTCATGCTCTGTGTGTCAGGCTGACAAGAGTCGTAACTCACTTAACAAAACAGTACTTCTCGCTCCAAAACAGCAATATCAACCAAAAAAAGGCTATTAAGGAATGCAAAAGCATAACCAGGCTCTACCTGTAAAAGGATCAGCTACACCTGCTGGGGCATCTGCAGCAGAACCCGACCCAGGAATATAGCGGCCAGAACCTGAAAAGCAAGACAGAGAACACTGCATGTCCCAACGGAACAAAATAACAGCAAAACAAGTCACTGCATTTCAAACTTAACTGACTGTCAATTTTAAAAGCACAGGAACACCAGAGTATTATTAAATGTACAATACAGCTGTGAAATTCTTAACCTCCGCGTTTTCAAGTGCACAACTAAGTTTTAGTAATAACACAAAGTACACCGTGATGCACTTAAAAAAAAAAAAAAGGCATGACTTGCCATTGGATTAACTTCTGCTGTGAGAAATGAAACAGATTTACAGCTCAAAGGATTTTTAAATGCATCACAAACCATTTTAGTAAATCACAATCTCAGGCTTTTCCACACAGCACTTACCTGTAAAAGGATCCGTACCAAATCCTGTCCTGCCATCAGAAGTTCCCGGAATATATCGGTTTGAACCTAATGTAAAACAGCATGGGCACATGACCATTAAAAACAATTGAATTTACAGACCTTCTGAAAAACTTAATGTACTTCACACTAGAGAAAAACTCAGATGACACTGCAGCTCAGTCCCACAGCCGAAGTCCTCCTACCAGTGAACGGATCAACACCATCAGGCTGGGCCGGGCCCAGAGTGTGGCCCTTCGTGTTCTCTATGATGAAGTTAGCCACTTGGTCCAAAAACATGGGACTCAGGTCATTCCTCTGCAAGAAGTTGTGTGCAGTCAGCCATGGGTCATCCGTCACGTTGTAGGGCAGCTTCATGGAGGGTCCTCCCTCGTTGACGTCGATGGTGAAAACAAAGTCATATTCCTTCATTGTGGTGGAAGAGATCACAAAGATGACTCAATAAGCTGTGTGTAAATGACAGGGTCACTCTGACATAGCTGATCTAACCAAACAGACAGGGCTTCCGTCTGGTGGCCCTTGAAAATCAGCTGGGTCACGAAAGCTTATTGACTGTAAGGCATTTCCTTAAGGTTGTTGTTGTTGTCATTAGGGTGACTCAGTGGGCAGCACTGTTGCCTCACAACTCTAGGTCTGGTGGTCTGAATCCTATCTCTGCTCTGTGTGTTGAAGTTGGAGCTTCCTCTTTTCTTTTAAGCCACCTGCTGAAGTGGTTCACAGGCACACACAAGTGAAGAATGAACTTCCTCCACGCGCCGTTACGCTGTGACCTGTGCTCACTTTTCCTTCGTACATGACCCTGCCGGAGCTCTGCTGCGACGAGCCCCCGACGACATCGCCGATCTTCACCCAACGCCCTTCGCCAGAGTTCCACTGGTAGGCCTCCACCTTACTCCCATCCTTGATGAGCCGTGTTTGTCCATCGCGGTTTCCTTGGGAGGGAGCAGAGCACAGACAGACACGTGTTATCATTACTGTCCTTCTGGAGACTTCCAGTTGACTCAATATTGTGTCATTAACGATCTATAAACCTATTCTATCAGAGCATAAGCTGATGAAAGCCCATCCACTCTCACACTCAACATCTCCTCCCCCACCCAGCACCATTGTCCAGCCACTACTGCGACCAGGCCTATGTGAGACGATGGGTGGCTACCTGGGTCATTCAGGTGTTCTCTTCCTGGGAGATCCTCCACCTTGATGTCTCCTAGGTCCCCGGTCTTGGGGTCAATGGTGGCCCTGGACAGCTCGTCCTCAAAGGCCTGCAGGTCGGTAGCGCTGGCTATGCGGTCGTCGGACTCGGTAAACACGCGAATGGTCCCGTCACTATGGAGCAGGACGGGACACAGCAAAAACAAATCACTGATTAGGTGAGTGCTTCCCAAGCTGTTCCTGTCAGTCCCCCCCCTTTCTTGGATAAGGATATTTTTAACACACCCCCAACATGCACACACATTACATTAGCCGACCCCCCCAAAAAAACTCCACTCCCCCCAGTTTGGGAACTACTGGCTTACATGAACTTTCAATCAAAGTGTCTTAATTTTGCTTAATATATACAGTATGAAATATTACTCAGCCCCTTAAAGCCTTCTCCTGATGATGGCACCTTCTCTAGTAAAGGAGGCACAGCTTCATGAATAGATCAGCGAAGTGGTGGGTGGTACATGTCTCCCTTACCTCGCCCCTACTGCCACATCCCCATTGGGAAGAATACAACAGCACCAAACTGACTGGGCCGGAAGACGGATGGTCTGGCTGCATTTGCCACCCTTCCATATCCGCACGGTGCGATCCTCTCCCGTGCTCACGAAATCTGGAAGGAGCCAACATGCCCAATGGATGAGCTAATGCGTGAATATGCACCTTCCCAGGTATATAGTCACACACGGCCTCTGTATCGCTGTGAAACTGCCTCACAAGGCAAAAACATTCGCCAGTACCGTGTTCTCCCATATTAATACTTTTCCCAATCATGACCAATCTGATCGCATCTGTCGGACCAAGCAAGCATCCCTGCTAGCCGAGAGGCTGGGAAAGGGCAGGCACCTTGACCGTTGGGGAAGACAGCCAGACTGTAGATGTAGTTGGTGTGCCCGTAGTAGACCTGCGTGCACTCGCCCGTCACCAGCCACCTCCTGATGCTGGTGTCGTTGCTGCAGGAGAAGAACTCGGCACTACTGATGACGGCAAGGCCGCGGACACAGTCATCGTGTCCTGCAGAGCACACATCGAAGCATGTGGAGAATCAAGTCAATGTCCTGTGTTCCAAAGAACAGAAACATTTACACATTACATGGTATACCTGCAAGGTGTTGGCTGACTACAAATACATGTGGTCAGAATGCAACATTTGGATTGTGCATAAATTGACACATTGTCTTGCCTGTAATGTTTACTAGGCAGCATGGTAGCTTGGCAGGTAGTGCTGTAACCTCACATCTCCAGGTCTGGGGGCTTGATAAGCAGCCCTGCATCTGTGTGTAGAGCTTATATAGCCCCCCCAGTCCAAAGACGTGTAGCTTCTTTAATTTCCCCACAGATTACGTTTGAATATGTGCAGATGTGTCCAGCATTAGACTGGAATCCCACTCTAGATTTCCTGTATCTCGTGCCCTCTACTTCCCGAGACAGGCTTCCAGCCGATATTCGATCGGCAGCTACAGAATAAAGGATGCCTAACACGTATGTAAACGTCACACATTATGCTGTCTGTCACAGTGCACGTTACACCATGCCAGTACAAATCAGCAGGTGACTCACCAATGAATGTTTTTTCACAGCGCCCAGCCTTCCACAGTTTGATAGTCTTGTCGGCCGATCCCGTCAGCATAAGACCTTGTTCGGGTAAAATAACCACCGCCCACACCGCGGCTGTGTGGCCCTGAGTACGGCAAGGGAAAAAACACAAGACACCACTCACCACTTCCAGGGACTTTCATACAAAATTCACAAACATAAACAAATAAAACAAGTGCACTGACAGCACGTAGCGGCCGTGGCTGCTCACCTGTAGGGTCATCATGCACTTGTCGTTCAGCCAGACTTTCGCCGTCATGTCCCAGGAGCCGCTGAGAAGGGTTCCAAACTTGCCGGCAGAGAGACTACACACTGCTCGCACAAAAGAGCAGTGGTGCTAAGGCACAGGTTTTTCTGGAGCAGTATAACGATCCGTACTACCCATCCTAGCAGTCATACTATCCGTTATAACGGAGTAATGGATCTTAATGTGTTAAATCTGAACTTCAATGTAAGAGTTACCATCACAAATATGCTTCGTTTGATATTACAAGCAAAGCAGCACAAACCTATGTTCCTAATATATTTCCAGTTAGGTTTTCATGAATTAGAATTAAATGGAAATCTCCTTTACAAAGAAGTTTTACATTGACTACTTAAATCTGCCCTGGCAACACGTCAGTGAGAGAGAGTGCCAACACTCACTGCCCCCCACCTGTGTTTTTGTGGCCCTTCAGTGTAAAGAGGGGGTTAGGGCTGTCCAGGGAAAAGACACAAATGATGTGATCATTTCCCCCCGTGGCGATGAGACCTCGTGGATAGGTGTCATTGGGAGCGATGACGCACACGCAGGACACGAAGTTGGTATGACCACTCATGCAGTGCATCTCTGTAAAGCCCCTGTCAGGACTGAATGAAAATAACGACAAGGAAATGAGGCTGACAGCAATAAACTGACATGATCCTTGAAACAGAACGGACTTACTGACCAATCAAACTTTCCAGAAATAAGAACACTTCAATACATATCAGACAACATACAAAGCACATTTCTTTCTAAAATGTCCAAAAATAGTGTTTCATAACTACAGGAAATGGTTTGGGCTCTGTGCAAATGTATTTAAATGTCATGTACTGGTATGCTGTGCAGAACTTGTTAAGGCTCACGGGAGGGTCCATGAACATGACAATACAACGTCTAACAAACAAACAAACAAACAAACAAACAAAACAAACAAGAGCAAGCCGCGACTGGAATGCAGCATGACAATTCGTTACCGCAATTCACTCACTGGCTAATCTAGCAAAAAATACTGACTAGAAGTCAATTAATAACTGAAATTTACAATTAACGACCACAGTTTTCACTCCCTTTCGTTTAGAAGATAACTGGAAGTGCCAAAACTAGTACTGGATAAAGACAACTGTACATACAAGTAATAAAGAAAGTAAATACGGCGTGTGAGCAGCTAGCTGCCTGGGGTTGCTTAACGCTCACATATACCCACCAGTCTGTTAGACTGGCCTGTTTCATAAGAAGTTTTTTTTTCCGTTCTTCCACTGCTGCTAAGCATTTCTCCAAGCTGGAACACGGAGCTACCCAGCCACACGCCTCATGCTGGCCGTCAATTTACCTGGAGTTTGGTACCCAGACTTTGCCGGTTCTGTCTCTGGATACAGACACAAAGGCTCCGTCTGGAAAAACAGCGGCTGCGAGTCCCCTCACGTCAATTTCATGGCCAGGAATAGAAGAACTCAGCTTGTATGTACCAGAAGAAGCCATCGTGTACAATGTGACGGCCAAATGCCAGCAGTTGTAGTTAATATTATTAGCGAAAGCAGCCTAACGAGGAACTGACACAGCGACAACACCGCGACGGAAGCGCGAGCTAACGACCGCCGCGCGGTGCATGACGGTACATGTCATCCTGCAGCGATTTAATGACATACGTTTCCATTTCAGTTAAAATGACTTCATATCATTTTGAATTACGCATCATTTGGTTTAGAGTTAAAAAATTACTTCTATTCATTGATGCTCAGGTAACGCCCCCCCCCTCCGGTCTGCTTTGGCAGCCATATTGGCAAGGTCGCTGCAGTACTATTTAAAGTATTGTTATAACACATGCAAAATTGATGGGTGAATGTATCACAACGTTTATCTGTTTTACTAAATATTTATACGTACTGTACGCTTGTTCATGTTTAATCATCAAGATGTATATGTAATTGGGAGCATGTTTATTGTTTATTATTTATATGGTTTCTTTTAACATGGTTTTTTGGGCCTTTGGCCACCTATTCTGAGGGCCTTATAATGTGTAAATGTTTATTTTTATAATTAACTGTAGACTTTAACATATCGACGGTTTCAATTTCTTAACTACTACGACCCCTGCTGTGCTTTTTCCACCCAGTCTAAACTTGACACAGCTGCAAGCATCTTGTTTGAACAAAAATATGGTTGAGGCAATTCAACAAATGTAAGTGAGCATCAGTATTTTAAAAAGACCCTTTTGCTATATTTAAATCTTTTATTTTTCCAGTTAAATGCTTATCACTGGCGGCAGGTATGATCTATTTAATTGCACGGATCTGCTACTCGACGGCTGCAGGTTCAAATCCCGGGGGCTGGCCCTAGACTACACCTGAACAGGTCGTGAACCGCAAACCGCTTCCGTAAAAATAGCCCTCCATACAGAACGGGCGCAGTTGTAGGTCGCCGGTTGAATAAACGCGCCGACGGCACGTTAGAGCGGCGCGAGCTGCTCCAGTTTTTGTCCGCCGCACGTCGACATTCGCCACGCGCGACGCACGAATTTGGTGCACGAGCCGCACGGCCGTGCGGTGACACGGTGAGTCGCGAGCGGTCCGTGCGTACCGCGCGTGTCGTCGGCGTTCATCCGCTCTCGGTAGGCTCGTCCTCTGCCGCCTTATCGTTCGCGTCTCTAACTTTACATGGCGACTGCCGGCCGAATGAATGGGCTGCTTATACGGCTAATATGCGCCTCGTGTTGGGCAGGTAACTCGCTAGCTACCAGGTGAATGTCATACAAACATGTTATTAGGGGAAGCGAGCGCTCGGCTCTGACTGACATGACACGGCGAGGGTGGGGTCCGGTCCGGTCCGGTCCGTTTTCACACTGCTAGGTGCGGGTTAGCAGGCTAGTTAGGCGTTGTCGATGAGGGAGAGCACCTGGCTGTCGCCGCACCTCAGGTCAGTTCCACCAGTATCAGAAGTTTATATATTTGGCCAAAATATAAGGATTTCAAGGTGCTTGTTGTCACGCAATTTAGCCCAATCGGCTGTATGTTAGAGGTACTACAATCATCAAATCACTTCGCAATTATAGTCGGAAGGGCGGAGGGTTTACGCAACATTACGAGTCGATAACTCGTGTTAATGCCTAGCTTATTAAAATCGCTGCAGTAACTGGTACACCAATATTTCCTCCTAGGCTTGGTGAGACAAGGCTTGTAGTGTATATTTGGCGACCCGTGTAAAATACTGTACCATAGTGTACTGGATAATAATAACCCGTCCGACTGATCAGCCCCATTAACAACTTCAGCTCGGCTGTACCGGTACCCGCTTAGTTCACCCGGCGTTACTGCTACACTGTATTGTTTATGGAATGCCTATCGGACCCCTGCCAGCGTCTTATCGACATAAAACGGTAACATTGTGCAGTACAGAATGTGATTCCATCATTGTGTTTAATTTATTTCCAGTTATACATTTACAGTGCTTCCTACGTAGCTCGGAAGCGTTGTTTTGGTCTGGGGGGGTAACATCGTGGTTAAATGTGTTCATTTGTAACCCGAAGGTTGTCCGTTCAAGTCCCGGAAGAGGCTTTTTATCCCAGCAAACAGGGAACATTCTCACAACGTCCAGTCACGTTCTTAACGTTCCCGTAACGTTCCTGTAACGTTCCCCGCTGGGACGTAACGTCCCAGACTGATCTGTTTTCTTCGGTAAGATGATTTGCTGTATGAGCCGTTTGGGTGACGCAGCCGTATGAAGTATATTATATGCGTTTATACGTGGACTTCTTGATGGATGGTGTGATGCAGACCCCCGTAATGCCGATAACCAAATGGATACTCAATTTCTGAAAATTTAACGTTTGGAAAGTTAAGAGATTTTATGCAGCGTGAAGTTTTAAACACGGCAAACAAGTTAACTATTTTTTTTTTTTTTTTTTTAAATTGTCTCAGCTTTGTAATGAGTTGTTTTTTGCTGGTGCTGATTAATGAATCTGTCGTGCGGGCAGCTTAATCTGCACAGACTTAGAGGTTCCGTGATTTAGCAACACCACAAAGAACTATCAACTTGCAAATAGAGAACATTTGCTGTGAATTGTGCAGCGCTTGTCTGCAAACGAACAATAAGATGCACATGTGTGCAAAAGAGTGAGGTAGCGGAAAGGGATCGGTCAGCAGAGCTCTGGCGTTGTGTGTAAAAAGATGCTTTTGTACAGTGTGGTGTACTGGGATTTACAGTGAATACAATTTGGTAGTACTGTCTGCTTTAAAGCTTAAAACACTATACTGTTTGACAGTGGAGAGACTTTTTTTTTTTTACATTTTCAATAATCCTACTGATAGGATCATACTACTGAAAGCTAGTAGTTTCAGTGTTTATGCTTTTAGAGAGAGACTGTTGGCGGTAATGACATTTAAAATAAATAAATAAATAAATAAATAGAAATTGTAACCCATAGGTCGTTGATGGCAGGGGCAGCTGAGACGCTATGCTTTGAAGTTTAAACCCCTGAAAGGTAAAGAACCTCACTGCCACCTCCAGAGGCAGTAAAGGGTGGCAGGAGAGCCTCACCTCGACCTTGTCCTGTCGTGTGGAAATGGAGAGGTGGCCAGGCATGTTTCTGGTTGTGCGGTGTTAGCTCTGAGGTGTCGGCTTGCAGGCGGATAGATACCTGAGAAGGTGCGGCCATGAAGTGGTTCTCGCGACTGGAAAGGTTCTGTCATTTTTACCTTGTTTCACATGCTCTGTCATACAGTGTCCTGTTATAGGCTTTCTGTGTACAAACATCTGAATTTGGGCATGTCTGTCTTCCAGAGGTGTATTTGGTGCATTATGTTCACATGGTTTTAACTGACAACATCTTTTAGTTAAGATGCAGTGTCCCAGACTGGCACCTTGCCTTTCTGTTGGACCACTAAGGAGTTATAGCTTTAGGACTCCTTCAAGACCACCCATGGCCCACATTTCTGTGCCTGTTAGTCTCACTATGTTGAGCATCTCAAATATAAGCGTGTTTTTTTTTTTTTGTCTTAATTCTGCCAAATACAGAAGTTTTATCTTTGCTCTTAACCACATCCAAATGTAGTAATTGTTTCAGCTTTAAAAACATAGAAATTAAAAGTGGTGATTTGAGACGACATGCACATCCAGTTGATGTTTGATGTGACCCCTCTTGCGATAGTCTTTGGGTTAGATTGAGAAAAAAGGTTCTCACAGCGTGTTTATGGAATGTGTTTAAATAACACCCCCATGCTACAGTTAACGTGGGCTGTTATGGTGCTTTTTGGCCCAGGGGAATTGATTATCAAAAACCTACCTGAAAGCATCTGTTAGAGCCTATTGCCTCAAAACAAGAAAAGTGGAAACTCTGGATTTTGTGGGATATATAGATGGAGCAGTGTTGTAAAGACAAAACTCATATTTTTGCATGCAGTGGGTAGCAGGGTTGAGGGTCGAATCCCACCTCTGCTCTGTCTTTGTAGAGTTTGCAGGGTCTCTTCATGTCATCATGCAGTCAAAAGACACATGCTTAGGTTAATTGTGTCTCTAATTGCCCACAGTATATGATTGTGTGTGTGTGTGTGTGTGTGTGTGTGTGTGTGTGTGCGCGCGTGTGTGTGTGTGTGTGCGCGCGTGCGCATGTACGTGCCCTGTGATGGACTGGCATCCTGTCCAGGGTGTACCCCAGCCTTCTGCCCTGTGCTGCCTGGGATAGGCTTTGAACCTACTGCCCTGCACAGGATAAGCAGTTAAAAGATTGATGGAATATGTGATTTGTTTAGTGGTACAGTTTGTAACTGCAAAGAGGCCAGTGTCACAGTAGCATGTCTTTCTTGAACGTACATAATGTTGCCTGCAGTTAATTCAAGTCCTCACACATCCCATATTTAGCACTCGGTTTCCCTGCCTTGCGATAAACGTGCTCTGTATGAGTTGGCTCAGCGTCTAGGCTCTGGTATCCATTAGCCATCCATGCTCTAGTTAGCGTTGTTACTGAGGATGAATCGGTATGGATTTGTACAGTTGACTGTGTTAAATGTCCGTGATTGGCCTGGTAGACTGTGTCCAAATGTTTTGTTATGGAGTTGTTATTCTTTGGCTTCTGCTGCTGGTATCTATGGAAATGGAGCATTCGTACCATCTCGTCAGATCCTTTCATCCCAATGTCCTGAGCACCTGGCTGTTTTGCTCCCATGATGGAATAAGTATTCTGGCTCGAGGCCTTTCATCTTTGTGGGGTTTAACTGCCATCTCCTTGTCAGGGCGGGAAGGAAAGGGCTGCAGCATGAAGCCCCGATTGCACTTCGTGGTCGACCCCATGGGCTGGCTCTGCGTCAGCCTGGTCTTCCTCATCTGGCTCTACAACTCCTTCTTCATCCCCCGGTTGGTGTTGCTGCCCCATTTCTACGAGGGACACATCCCCTGGGCTGTGGTTGTGGGTAAGCACCTCCCATCTCACCCTGGTGTCCCGCCAGGTCACACCTGCTTAAAGAAAGCACAAATTCAAAGTCTTTTGGTCAAAGAGGATTTCAGGATGATGATATGTGGTACTGCTATCTGGAATCAGAATCATAATTTATTGGCCATTTATGCTTACACACAGGAATTTGACTCTGGTGACGGTTGCTCTCACACGCATTGAACAGTAAATACAAATTCTGCAGTGTAGTAGAGGAAATGTGAAATTAAGAGTGCAGAAGTGTAGGTAATATAGCACATGTACACATTTATGCACAGGGAGGCATAGTTGGTCACACAGTATTGCACGGTGTAGTTAGGAGTTGCACAGTCATTCATGATGTACTATGTGTGGCATATTGTACACACAGACAGTAACAGTCCAAACAGGCAAAATGTGATGGGGTCATTCTCATCAGTGTGATGGCCGTTGGGAAGAGACTGTGTTTGTGTCTGGATGGCCTTGGTGATTTGAAGCACCTGCCAGAGGGGGCCAGTTTGAATAGAGTGTAAGCAAGGTGTGAGGGGTCGGTGATCATCCTCTTTGTTCTTTTCCTGACTCTGGAGGCGAGCAGGTTTTGCAGGGTGGGTAGACTGCAGCCAGTGCAGAGCTCATGAAATCAGTAGCCCGATGTCCCAGGGCTATTAACTCTTCCCATCGGGCTACCAAAAGGTAACACCGACGGGTTACCTGAAATTATATTCAGAGTGAAATCAAATTCGCTCCTTTATTCGCTTTGTCTGCTTTCATGGCTTGTTATTTGAATGGAAAAAAAAAAAACGATCACAGAACAAACAGGTTTTTAATCATGATGATTTATGCCTGTGCATGTGTGTAATGAGTTTACCTCTTCTCTCTTTCTTATGATTGGCAAACACAACTGGTGCATTGCTACCACCCCATGTACAGGAGTGCAGTTCTCACTTACTTTACTGCTGCTAAGTGACAGAGTTTTACGGAGCCCCTAAAGCAGGGGTGTCTCATCTCATCGGCAAAGGGCCAGTGTGGGTGCAGGTTTTCATTCCAACCAAGCAGGAGCCACACCTGATTCCACCTGTTTAATCAGTTGAGCTTGATTTTTCAGTTAACTCAGATGTGGCTTCTGCTTGGTTGGAATGAAAAGCTGCACTTATACCAGCCCTTTGCAGATGAGATTGGAAACCCCTGCCCTAAAGGGACATGGGCAGACAAAAAAAAGTCCTTTACAGTTTCGAATGCACATGCAAAACTTTCTGGTACTCATGCGAAAGTTTAAAAGGATTTTTTTTTTTTGTTTGCCCATGTCCCTTTAGGGGCTCCATAGAGTTTGCATGGGCAGTGATGCTAATTAAATTTTAGCCTGCAAAATCGCTTGTCTGTGTGTGTGTGTGTGTGTGTGTGTGTGTGTGTGTGAAAGTTTGAGGAGGAGGCAGTGCATGGATTTACGCCAGTATTTCAACTCATCCGAAACAGACAGGTCAATTTTTTTGATTGCTTTTTCAACTATATCTAACTTGGGCTAGTTTAATTCTTTTCTGGCTACCAAAATCTGAAGAGTGTCTGCCTGAAGGGCTACCAGGGATTTTGAAATTTTGCGAGCCCTGCAGTGATCTTCTCTGTGGTCCTGATTGCCCTTTGTAGTCTGTTCAACCAAACAGTTATCGAAGTGCATAGGATGGGCTTTATCACTGCAGTATAAAACTGGATTAGCTGTTCTTGCGGTAGGTTGTACTTTGTTAGTTGTCGTGGGAAGTACGTCCTTTGTTGAGCCTTATTTGTGATGGAGACTGTTTTTCTCCCACACTTCAGGTCACAGGAAATGATGATATCAAAAACTTCAAATTTCTGGTTGGTAGACACAGGGCTGTGGAGTAGGAAGAGTGGAAGTGTTGGCGGGTTTCCTAAAGGCGATTATCATCTTCACTGTTTTGAGTGTGTTTAGTTCCAGGTTGTTTTTGATGCACCAGAGAGATAGATGTTCAATTTCCCTTCTGTAAACTGTACTGGATAACCCCAATGACTTTCATGTCTGCAAATTTAACGAGTTTGACAGAGGGGTCACAGGATTTGCAGTTGTTGGCGTGCAGAGAGGACAAAACATGCTTGTGGGGCACGCGCTGGATGTGCATTTCCCCATCTCACCTGCTGCTTCCTGTTTGTGAGCTGACAGCAGGCAGACACTGGCACGACAAGTCTGGTGAGCTTGGTGTGAAGGGTGATCTGGGATGATGCTGAACGCAGAGCTTTGATCAACAAACAGGATCCTTGCATAGGACCCTCGGCAGTCGAGATGTTGCAGGATGAAACGCAGTCCCATGTCGACTGCGTCCTCCACCAACTTGTTTGCTCGATATGCAAATTGTAGGAGTCCTGCGGTGACCATCAATTGAGCCAGCACCACTCTCTCAAATGACTTCATGACCACCAATGTTAGAGCAACTGGCCTATAGTCATTGAGTCCTAATGCACTGTTTTTTTTTTTTTTTTGGAACTGGGAGGTGGTTGAGCGTTTGAAGCAGGATGGTACCTTGCACACCTCCAGTGATCTATTAAAAATCTGGGTGAAAACAGGAGCCAGCTGGTCTGCACAGGCTTTCAGACTGGAGGGAGATACCGTCTGGGCCTGGTGTTTTAAGTCTTCTCTCTTTGAAAGAGCTGGCATATCATATTGTTAATACAGGTGTGACATCAGTGGGGGGGGGGAGACTAGTGCAAGTAAACTGGGTTCAGTGAGGGCTTTTCAAATCTGCTGGTCTTCAGCTACAAATGGAGAATCAAAAACTAGGTGATGATGTTAAAACCTTTCCAAACGGTCATTGGTGAAGAACCTGTTGTTCAGTGCAGGTTCTCTTAGCTGCCTTGACCTCCGTGTTTCTTGTATTGTTGTGCAGGCTCCTGTCTCAAATCAGGCCATCGAACAAAGGTGCTGGTAGAAGCCTGCTGGCCGGGCACTTCCTCATAGTTTTCTTCTGTGCTAGGCTACTATGTGGCGTCGTTGCTCTGTGTCTCAGCGCTGTTCAGGGCTTCCACCGCGGACCCCGGCCGACTTCCTCAGAACCCTCGCATCCCCCATTCCGGTAAGAAAACCCAAACCCCACTCCCTCAGGCTCCTCTGTACCAGTCCAGTGTGATGTCATCTCCAGGAAGCTGGGCATCTTTATAACGGCCTTGCTCAGTGTGTGAATTATTGATGGAACGGGCCTTGGCTTGGATTCACCCCGAGTTTGCCCAGTTGTTTAGTCGTGATTTTTTTTCAGGTACGCCCCCTTTCATTTACCGCAAGCGGCCTTTCACTGCCCGTTGGATCATTGTATTTCTCATGCATTTTGTAAACCAAAGAAAAAAAAAAATAATCACACTTGAATAGCAGACTGTTCTTTGAGTTTTTGCCCATTGTTAATTGCATGTGTTTAGCTCCTGAGCAACCAATTTAAAAAAAATAAATAAAAAATGTAGGCCTTATATCATGGCATTTCAGCAGCGTTTCTTTATTGCCTGCTCATTTCTGTGGCTGCTATTTTTCAATTGTTTTTTTTTTTCTTACTAGTTGTCTGGTCAGTGGTACTTTTTTTTTGATAAATATACTGCATTCAATCTGCCATTTGACTACGAGTTCATTCATGTGAATAACTTAAATATTATTGGTGACTAGCTGTAATTCAGTCGATGTTTGACTACGTGTCATCTTTTCTGTATTGAACGCTTTGGCTTCATAACCCATTCAAGGAGTTCTTTTAAAACAATGAAAATTTTAGTATTCTTTGGTAGTCTAATCACTCTTGGAAAAAGTCATATTTAGTTTATCTTGTATCTTGCGCAGCGCCTTGTTTGTATAGATGCCCAGAGCAGTGAACACAGCATCGTCAGTTTGGCTTTCATCTTGAGCAGTTCTGTCACTCTGCATGTCACCTGCTCCACCTTGTCACCTGTCTGCTGAGGGTCCCAGTTACTTGGCTGTGTAACATTACAGGGCTTTAGATCACTGCATCGCCTTGAAAGGGATTCATCCTAGAGATCATTGATGAAACCCCACTCACCTCTATCAGAGATTATGGGCTAAATTTGTTGCAGGTGAGTTCAGTGCTGGCTGCAAAACACCCTAACAGGTCTCCTTTTACTTCAGCCTCTGAAAACCTTGTTCACTGGGCTCCCTCTTCTGCTGTGAAATCCCTGAGGTTGTTGGACAATATGATAAAGGGGAAGGTGGCCCATGTTTTCAAATTGTACTCTTGTGCTGACTAACCTGGAGAAGCAAGTAGTTCTTAACTTTCAATCAGGCATATGAGAACGATTTTACTTCAGGCCTATAGTGAACATCTGATACCTGTTAGCTTACACAGGTATAATATTCACCTGTCATTAACTGGCACTTAACAGCAAAGTTTTCATTTAGTCCTAGTGTATCAACATGGCCAAACGTATTGATTTAGAGAAGCCACCAGAGGGCAGTATTGTATAACATCTGCTCTTGCATGAGGACAGAATGCTTTCAAGTTCTGTCTGCCTCATCAGGAATTTTCGGCAGGTTAAAAGAAGGCCAGTATTTAATGAAAAGCAGATTAGTAACCAAACTTGTCCAAAGTATCAGACTGAAAAATTGGAATGTATGTGTGCTAAAACATGTTCTAATTGCTGTAGAGATCAAGGGCATTCAACTTGTTTTTTAGCACAAAGATGCCAAGAATGGCTCTCTGCGCAAAAGCAGAAATGTTAAATTAAGAAGGCAGATTGTCTCGCATAACATTTTAAACATGGGTTTGTTTGTATGAGAGATGAGGCTTCAAATGAGTGTACCCCTGCCTTCTGAGACCATCTGGGGTAGCCGGTTATGGTCATGTGACCAGAGCCTTCCGACCTGTGGCTGAGTGCCTTTCTGAGCGTGTCGGTTTCTGTTTCAGAGCGTGAGCAGTGGGAGTTGTGTAACAAGTGCAACTTGATGCGGCCAAAGAGGTCCCACCACTGCAGCCGATGCGGACACTGTGTGCGCAGGATGGACCACCACTGTCCCTGGTGAGGCCATTTCAGTGAGAGCCGCCTTTTTTACCTGGGTATTTGTGTCAGCCATGTGTTGTTTTCTGAGAAGTAGAAATCTGGGAGAAAATTTAAATCAAAAATTCTGTACAATTAATAATCATTTTATTGGCCTTGCTTCCAGTTAGAAAGTGGTGTGTGGTGGGGTAGCTGGCACAAAGCACATTAGATTGCTTTTGCCAGAAGGGGATCTACCGACACGGTACTGCCCTCTGCTGGTACCAGGACTGTCTAGCAAGGCCTGCATCTGAGCTTCCTGCAGGGAAGAAGGTGGCCCCTCCTCCTAAAATGACCACCTCAGAGTTTATTTTTGCTGGTTTGTGAAGGTGGCGCTGTGAGAACTGTACAGTCCATAGAGGGGTGCACTTAAGTTACCCTAAACTTCTGCCCACCTCCCCATTCCCCAGCTTTACCCCTTTGCTGACTGTAAACCGATTCACTTCTTTCCGGCCTCTCTCCCCGTCCTTCCTCAGGCTCTGCTGTAAGGAGAGGCCCCTCATTGTTTCTCATACAGCCCCCTATTCCCCCATACCGTAATTGAGCACAAATAAGGTCTGAGTGTACACTGCATTTCAGCCCAGGGCCTATCAGGTGTCCAAGAGTCTCACCATCAGAACAGTGTAGCAGAGAAGGGCCGGTTTTGTTTTAACCCAGCAGGCCATGACTGCCTGTCATCATGGAGGGGGGCGTGGCTTCTATACTCCTCCAGAATGTTAGCCGCTCAGTGACTCCACTAAGCCTGTTTCCAGGCCGCCCGCCCCCAGTTTATACCGGTTCTCCTTGGGGCCCTGTCGATCAGGTCCTTCTGATGTGCCGTGGGTGTGGTGGTCCCTCATGGCATCCCCGTTCTCTCTGTTTCCAGGATCAATAACTGCGTGGGAGAGGACAATCACTGGCTCTTCTTGCAGCTTTGCTTCTACACGCAGGTGCTCAGCCTGTTTACCTTGGTGCTGGACTTCTGCCAGTACTACTACTTCCAGCCCCTCAGCAGAGTGGACCCAGTAAGTGAAGACTCCACCCTGGCATGTGGGTGTATGCATATGATTGTTGTGCCTACTGCCTCTAATGATCAATCACGCAGTGAGGATTGGTTAGCCGCTTGGTCCTGGAGGTCATGTGACACAATGTGGGGTCACTTGACTCATCTGGCCCGTCTTGTGCTGCATCCGAAGCTTGTGTATATCTACAGCATAAATACGAAAGAACAGGAGGGGCACGGAAGAGGCAGGTGCCACCATTGCTCACCAAGGAGCTGGCACACGTGTGTCAGTAGCGTGTTAATTAACCCGTCAAGATGGGCCTCCCCAGAGGTACGGCTCACAGGGCAGCATGGGCGTGTGAGACGGTGCCTGCTTTCTGCTGCATCACTACAGGACATGCAGATGTTCAGAGACCACATAGATTTAACGTCTCTGTGAATGAAGATTATCAGAATAGTAAATTTTCTGTCTGACCTGTCTGTCGTTGATTCTGGGGAAAAAAAATTTCAAGTGCTACACACAACTTATGGCTAATGTGATTAGGTTGTTTTTTATTTCCTGTTTTTCTTTGCTTTTTTTGTGCTTGACCCTTTAAATTAATGAGGAGGGCTTCAATGTAATGGAATGAAAAAAGCATGGTAGAGCCTGAAAACTCGGGCAGCAGATGGCCCCTGGATTGGCTGCTGGGGTAAGAAATGGCCTGTGTCTCCTGCTTCTGGGAATAGCACCAGGAAAAGCTTTCCCCAGCTCCTGAGGCCGAAGTGTTTCAGAGTCGTGCTACACCGGTGTGTTCTGTGGGCACGTCCTCGATAGGGTTGTCACTCAGGCAGTTAATGTGGTGTGAGAACAGGTCACTGGGGGCCTCGTACTGACAGTCTTTCTCTTCACCCCTCAGGAGCAGTTCACCTCCCGCCACGAGCTGGCGCTGCTGCGCATTTCCACCTTCATGGGTCTGCTGATGCTGGGTGGCATGAGCAGCCTTTTCTACACCCAGATCACAGGCATCCTTGCTGTAAGGGACTCTGTGTCTGTCTGTTACAGGCTCACAGCACCCTCTGAATGGTGCTCTATGGGTTCTTCTAGCTGTCAAGTTTCCACCGTCCGCTTCCAGGACCTCCTGCAGAGGGGTTGTGGATGTGCCTGGCACAGTATCCATGCTGCACGCTGTATACTCTGTATAGTCACCGCAATGCATGCTGTGTACATCATGATAACCATACCAAAATCTATGAGTCTGTGTACTTGTAATACAGGAAAGGCTGGTGTAGAATCTATAGCCATTCTTTAAGTGATACTCCTCAGATCTAGCACTAACTGAACCTGATCCATGTTCACCATCCAGAACTTTGACCAATGTATTTTTAAGTTTCAGTACAGCCATTCTGGATACTGCTCTGCAACTGTTTTCTTTAAACCGCCATTTCCAGTTATATAACCCGCTGTTGTAGTCATGTTCCATATTTTGCTTTAGTTTGGTTCTTTCATGTTTTTCCTGCATTGTAATGGGAGAAGATTACTGGCTTTAGCCCTTTAACAATAAAGCACCATCTCATCGGTGAGCCCAGAGCAGGAAAGGCAGGAGCTGTCATGTTGGTGATAAACCTTGAAAACTCTTGGGTCCGATGGGACGCTAAGCTCCTAGCCACTCGTACATGCTAATTCCCCCGCTAAATCCGCACTAAACTGGACCTGAGCCTCCTAGCAGCCAGTGTTAGCCGCCTCTTCCCAAGGTCCCGTGCAAAGCTGCATTATCACGCTTTTCAGAGTCCAGCCTATGTTGGGGGGCTGGTGGGCCCCCATGGGGAGGGTCCATCATGGTGCTGGGATCCCTCTGGTCACTTATATTGTGGTGACTTATGTGAGTCATTCCCTTAGTGTCGTCCCTAAGGCGGAAGGGGTTCAGGTCAGGTCCCATCGTAACATGAAATCAGGTTGTCCTGTTGGCCCAAACCGACAGAACTTGATAATCACTTTTGACTGTGATCCTTTAATTGATGACATCGTGTGAGGGCTGGCAAAGAGGATTAGCTGTGACCCAGTTAAAATAATTAGAAATTATTCATACCTTCTAGAAAGGACAGAGACCCTAATCTTATTTGCCATTGCAGGACCTGATCCACTGGCCCGGGTGCCTCCAGATGTTGAATCCAAAGTGTGTTCCTCTAAATGGGAGGGCTAATTGGAGGGGTTTACGTTTCTTGTTTGAAAAGATGATTCTGTTGATTCCATGGAGGACTTGATGGGGTTTTCACTCCAGATGTTTGCTGTACTTGTGAGCCACTGTGCCTGGGGCATTTTGGATGGATTTGTGTGCGCGCGTGCGTGCGTGCGTGCGTGCGTGCGTGCGTGCGCGCGCGCGCGTGGGGAGGGTTCCCCCACATGGCTCATTAACTTCTGAGTTGAGGGCTACCCATTCTGTGACTCCGAGTTCGTCAGCCTGAATGTGGTGTCCTTATCCTTTGCTGTGGGTGTCACTTCCCATAGTGGAGCTTCTGGTCTTCCATCCCCTCCACCTGCACTGGCTCTTCGGTTTGCAGCATACCCTCTCCCTACGTGTGGCTGTCTGTAAACGTGCCGGTATGCCGCTCTGTGCCACATGTAGTGTCTGACACAAACCGAATATTGTAATTGTTGTTGAGACTTCAGCTGATTAGATAGGGCTCCCATTGGATCGCCAGCTGAGCTATGTAACGTTGGATTGAGAAGTGGATCCTTCACTCTTCAGACACTTGAGTTGTCAGTAAGATGGAAATTAAGGTTTCGCACCGATGGGGCCTGAAATTCATACATCTGGTCTGACACTAGAATGTGGGGACTGCTTGATGATGGTGATGGTGATGGCGGTGGTGGTGGTGGTGGTGGGGGGGTCAGTTGGCTGTGAGACAATTCCCCATGTGTTGTTTTCTCATTGGCTGTAACCTGTCCACTCCGGTGGCTGTATTCCGTCACACGGTGCACTTTACTGTGGCAGTCCCATCAGTTGGGGCTGCGTTTTTTGGCTCCTACACTCTTTCAGCAACGCTAATCCGGAGCGATTTACATACTGGCTGTTTGGACCGTTCCGTTTTCTTCATTTCATGTACGCGGGAGGGTGGGGGGTGCTGGATTTGCCTCAACATGCACATCCCATTGTTTGTGAGCAGCTGCCCTATCTGGATGCCAAGTTGGCGCAGGAGAAGTCATAAAGGATTCTCCCCGGTGTTAGCCATGGTGTCCCCATTGTATAAATTACCGCTGATGCTGGTTTGGTAATCGGTCTCATTAAAAGGAGGCTTGCAGATTTACATTTGCATGTAGACTGAAAAAGCCTAAGGACCCATTTATCACGCAGAGACTACATGTACACGCCTTGCTTCTACCCCCAACAAACCTTGATTGAAAATTCAGATGTTCTGCCCTGAGTTTTCAGTGTTTTGAATATGAAACCAAGATCTCTCTATCAAAATAGCTTGTGGTGAGGATGCATGATGGCCCTGTGTTTGGGGTTGACTGATGTGGTGGTCCTGATGATGGCTTCCATACTGGCATTAGTCTAGTCTTTACTATTTTTTTTTTTCTTTTTTTCACAGGACACAACCACCATTGAGAAAATGTCCCACTTCTTGGACCAAATGTGAGTAACACTGGTGAATGAGCAGACTTACTGAATCGCCGGAGACTCGTTTGCTTTGGATATTCTGTTGGTCAATGATTTGACCTTGACCGACATCCTTGCTTGGTTTTGCTTGCTCTGAATTTTATGAGTGAGTTTCCCTATTCGAAACCTTCAGCTGCATTCTTTACTTGTATTCACTTATCAGAAATTGATAGAGGTGTTGAGCCCTTAAATCACAGTAGAATTTAATTTGTCATTAACCATGTGTAAATTTTACTGGGGGAGGAGTTTCCTGTTTATGTTCTGGCAAGAATGGCCTTGTAGAATAAAAATAGAAAAAAAATCAGGATGTGAAAATTGTAACAAACTTGGTGTGGGTTTTGTATGTCACATCTATGTTCACTATGCAGTGTATCAGTTGAGTGTCTTCTCTACCCGAAGTAGGTGAAGTTTTTCATCCAGATTCTGATGAATCTCTGTGCTTGAGAAGCCTCAAGGAGCATCCCGCTCCCGGGAGTCAGGGTGTGAAGCTCTGGGAATCTTATGATTTGGTGTGAATTTGATTCACAATCGATTCATGTGTATAGATTTGGAACTCAGGCACTTTTTCGTCTTTCATGCCGACAGTATTTAGTTACCTTGGCTCTGATTACCCCATCCTTCCCGGAGCTGCACCATATGTGCATGCAACAGTTTTGTCATAGTATAGCTTTATTTAGCATCAAAATCCGATTTATGGCCGAGTACATACAAGTGAGTGTACAAAGAATTTGGCTTGGCTTATTTTCACAGAGACGACAGGCATTAAGCAATAACACCAGACAAAGCAACAAAAGGATAACCATACTAGGTACACCATAAACACGATATCCATAAAAACTGAACAATAAATAAATACCGAGCTGGTCCAAGTTATGCAACAAAGAATTAAATGATTTAAGCAAGTCCTACAGAACAACATATAGTTTTTCCTTGCTAAAATGTAAAGTCTTTTGGAATTTGTGAATTGATGTTTGAACCGTGGAAGATTAGAATCTTAGTTCTTCCCAGTATGAAGATCCTCCCACAGCTAACAGTGACATTGAGAGCATTGGTTTCTTGCACTGATAGCACGTGATCGTCTTTGCGGTGATTGTTTGTGACTCGTGCATCAGCCCTTTGGGTGTCCACATTTCCTTAATGATGTTGGGTCAGCTCAACTCTGAAGTTGCTGCGTTCTCTCCCCCTGGGCTTTTCGGTTTGTGGTGTCAGAGTGTACGAGAATCTGTGCATGCCATATCCCCCCTAGCTGTCCGCCGACTCTGTGGCTCCTTACAGCGGCTCTACCTTGCCCCCCAGGAAGACACCCAGGAGGCCATGGCAGCAGACATTCGCCGAGGTGTTTGGCACCCGCTGGAAGATCCTGTGGTTTCTGCCCTTCAGGAGGAGGCAGCCGCTGTGGCCCACCCACCACCACCCCAGCCACGTGTAGACAGATGGAGGGGCCAGCTCCCCCCACCCTCTGGCAGCCCCCCTGCCGACTGCCATCTTGCCTGGCTCTTTGCAGGACTAGGCCCCGCGCTCTGTCTCTATCACTCCTCTCCAGTCGAGTTTCTTAATTTGTACACGAGATAAAAATGGACTCCATCTTTGGCCGGTTCTCTCTGGTCCCACGCCGGAAAGCCGCTCCAGCCAAGGCTCTGCTAAGTGTGCATTCAGGAGTCACTTCCAGTGTGAAGGAACATGTTTGTTTTTAATTTAATTTTTGTTTTCATGTTTATACCATGTTGTACCTCACTGCTTTAGCAGAGTTTTACTTCACCCTGATTGTTTCCTGAGTAGCTTAGGGATTTTGTGCATTTGTGAACACACATTAACTGCTTTTGGTTGCACACCGGGGTAACGAGCCTGGGTTGTTCCATGTGCACTCAAATCTGGCCCATCAATGTTTTGGGATAGCTTTTGCAAGCCCCACCCCCTCCCCAGGTTAGCCACATTTCCCACATGCTAACGTATGACTGCACCTACCCTTATATAAACATATCACACTAAGACTTCCCTCCAGTGGTGGGCAGGATGTGGAGATTTTATTGATTTAAACAGTTTTTCTTCTCTGTGAGTCACCTTCTCTCAACACACCTTGTCATCTTCACACTTTATCTTGCAAATGCTTCATTCTTATTCAGGAAAATATTTAAGCCCCACCTCCCCTTTTTTTTTTTTTTTTTTTTTAAATGTTTACACTCCACTCCACCAGATAACACTTGAATGTCATGTACAGCTTTTTTTAGGCCTGGTCTCCAGCTGTTATCTGATGGAAAGTTCAGGGAAGGTCTGATGATACTGTACAGGCATCCATTCTGATTCTGTGTGTGCACGCATGCTTGTGTGCTCAGTAGGCTACTGCTATGCATGTTAAGCATGAAAATTAATTTTTCCCTGTTACTTAGTCAAGCTTTTGTTGAATAAGATTTTGCTTTCTTTTAAATGTTGTTTCTCCATACGGGTGAATAGGTTTGTATAGCCGTTATGAAACTGTAGAAACGGGTTCAATGAAATGCTTATGTGACCAGTGTAGGTTAATCAACCCCTGTGTTCTACAAGCTCAGTGGCAATTGTCACTATGGGAGGGGGAGACTTAAGTGCTTTATGATAAGAGACATTCATTCCTTTACTACCATCGTGTTGATCATAACCTAGTCAATCTTGAATAGTCTGAAGTGCCTCAAACTTTTTTTTGCCCCCCCCCTTTTTGGTGGTGCATGTCAACCCATAAATCACTAGACCAAAGACTAATATCTATTTAGGACAAGCAGTTAACTGATAGAGCTAGCACTGTTGTAAAAAGCATTTTACAGTCGTGGAAAAAAAGTACACTCTCTTTCAGTTCTATGGTTTTACCTATCAGGACGTAAAAAAAAAATCTGGTCCTTGCCAGGTTCTGAAATTACTTAAATCCAACATCAAGTGTAAAACAACAGATTCCACCATGCCATTATTTAACAAAAATGAAGCTAAAATAGAGAAGCCATGTGTGGAAAAACTAAGTAAACCCTATGATTCAGTAGCTTTTAGAATCACCTTTAGCAGCAATAACTTGAAGTAATCATTTTCTGTACAACTTTATCGTTCTCTCCCATCGTTGTGGAGGCATTTCGGACCACTCGTAACGTTGCTTCAGCTCATTGAGGTTTGCGGGCATTCGTTTATGCACCGCTCTCAAGATCTTGTGACATTTCAAATCAGGTTGAGGTCTGGAATTTGAGTGGGCCATTGCAACACCTTGATTTTTCTTTTTCAGCCATTCTGTTGTAGATTTGGTGGTGTGCTTAGGATCATTGTCCTGTTGCATGACCCAGTTTCGGCCAAGCTTTAGCTGTCGGATAGATGGCCTCACATTTGACTCTAGAATACTTTGGTATACAGAGGAGTTCATGGTCGACTCAACGACTGCAAGGTGCCCAGGTCCTGTGCCTGCAAAACAAGCCCAAATCATCACCTCTCCACCACCCTGCTTGATAGTTGGTATGAGGTGTTCATGCTGATATGCTGTGTTTGGTTTTCGCCAAATAGCTCCACTTTGGTTTCGTCTGTCCAAAGGACATTGTTCTAGAAGTCTTGTGGTTTGTTTAGATACAACTTAGCAAACCTAAGCCATGCTGCCATGTTCTTTTTTTGAAGGAGATGGCTTTCTCCTGGTGACCGTTCCAAACAAGCCATACTTGTTCAGTCTTTTTCTAATTGTACTATCATGAACTTTAATATTTGACATGCTAACTGAGACCTGTAGAGTCTGAGATGTATCTCTTCAGTTGTTTACAGTTTCTCTAAGCATTGCATGGTCTGACCTTGGGGTGAATTTGCTGGGATGTCCACTCCTGGGAAGATTGGCAACTTTCTTGAATGCTTTCCACTTATGAGTAATCTTTCTCACTGTAGAATGATGGACTTCAAATTGTTTGGAAATGGTCTTTTAACCCCTCCCAAACTGATGGGCAGCAACAGTTGCTTCTCTGGGGTCATTGCTGATGTCGTTCCTCCTTGACATTGTGTTAACACACATTTGAATGCTTCAGACCAGCAAACTGCCAAAACTTCTGCTTTTACAGAGGTGGTCACACTTGCTGACGATTAATTAATCAAGTGCATTTGATTAGCAGCACCTGGCTGCTACTTACCCTCTTAATTCCTATGGAAGCAGCAAGGGTGTACTTAATTTTTCACACACCACTTATGCATTTTGGCTTAGCTTTTGATAAATAAATAATGACACGGTGTAATATGTCATGTTGTTCATCTGAGGTGGTAGTTATGTAATTTTAGGACCTGCTAAGGACCAAATGGTTTTTATTATATGTAAAACCATAGAACTGAAAGAGGGTGTGCTTTCTTTTTTACATGACTGTAGCTGTGGTGAGACTACCTTCCCTGACACTAACTTCCAAATCTTCATGGCATTTTGTACATAATATCAGTGTTCTCCTGTCACTTACAGAATCATAGCAAGATGGAATTTTTTGGAGGCTAAACAGTAGGGTAAATTTAAACCCTGTCCCACTACCTTCCATGCACCTACTTTTCATACCTTTAAATCCTGATGCTGTGTTTTTAGTGGAGTAGATATTTAGTATATAAAAATGTACCACTCAGCTGTATATAGTCAGAACTGGCTTTTCACAGTGCTACTTGCAGTTACATAGTAAAAGGGCACTTTATTCTCTACTGCCATACACACGAAAACAAATCCAATATTGCAGGCTTTTTAAGTTTAAAGTAATGGAGAAGTTGTATGTGAGGTGTGATTTTAAAAAGGAAAAAAATTACCTCTGTGTTATTTTATGACTTATTGGTTTGCGCTGTACCAGTTCGTGAGCCTGTTAAAGACACCTAAGTATGGAACACTGAAGAATGCTTAACTATGAATATGTATTTTTAAAGTCTTTAGGGAGATGGGAATACAATATTATGCTGCCACTTTATATAGTCTGATTTGTATGCTTACAGCCCAGTGTGCTGTGTAGTTTTCCACATACATCCTATAGGTTGTATTTGTGAAATGTTGCCATAATGCAGTGGGATATTTGTTCCTAATTTGTTTGCTTTGGGTATGACTGCTATGCGTTCTTGTTTATTTTAAAGCGCTTTTTTAGATTGTTGAATTCTGTGCTGAGTTCCTCCTGTCATTCAAGGATATCTGAACACTGCTACCTGTGCTAGATGTCGCCTTGTGATGGAAGGTCGGGTGACCTTTCGAACTGTTTTAGCTTTGTCAGGGATGCATCTCCTCACTTGAAGATGGGTTTGGTTGGATGGCAGTGAGCTTTTGTAATGACCGATGCTCGTTTGCTGTACTTCCTGTGTCATCATAACGTGGCAGTTTTGAAACGTTTTCAAAAGCTTTGGTTTTACTGTGCAAATATATTGTTTGAATGCTAAGTGTTGTGCAGGCAAAATTTAGTATTATTAATAAGGCCACAGACTTTAACTACAGAGACCTATAGCAAATAGTTTTAATATATAGAGTGGGTGAGAAAAGGGATGCTGGTTGTTATTCTGCATACACGTACTATATTGATATTAGTTGAAAAGCAATAAAGCTGGCAACATTTTGCTTCCTTGTATGAACACCAGAACTGCCTTCCCCATCTAGCATCCAACAAGCTAAGAAACGGTAAAGGGTCCTATGCAGCACTCACTCCTACAGAAGGCCAGCCTCAACTGTGTATAGAGAGGGGCTGCCTCAGCTGACTTGGTAAGGAAAGCTCATGGTAGCCTGTGTGCTCTTTTTGCTGTCACGCTGCCCCTATCAGAGGTACTAGGCAGAAATCTGAATACTGCAGTAATGGTGGGTTTGGCCATGGCCAGGGTACTTTCTAATGATCAGAGTTCAGGTTGTCCGGAGCGTGTCACTTTGTGTCCTGAAACAGTTTATTCGGGCTGTTTTACTCGGTCACATTTTCACATGTCACTAAATCTTACTGTGTCACACTTCAAGGTCTCTGGACTAATTCAGGTCTAATCTCTAAATGCCATTTCAAGTGGGCTTTCTTTAGGTTTTACTGTTTCACTTTATTTTTTGGAGGGAATGTCTTGTGATTTTGGGCATACCTATTAAAATGTTATTTATGATGTCTTGTATGTTAAATAAATGGTTTGTTAGCACAGATTTGTTTTATTTTTACTTTAAGCTGTGCAATCTGACCACAAAGTACTGTATGTGCCAGTAAATTGCATAGTAAAGTTGGCTGAGCTCATTTTTTTTATGTTCATTTGGGAGGAAGCGATTAACTTTTGAGGCAATTCGTAAGTGACATTCTCTGGAAGCTTCTTGGCTAATATTCATGCGTGTCGGCTTCCTGCTGTGTATTTGCAGGTCCTTCACAATTACGCTGAATTCCGGTTGACTTAGTTTTGTGGAACGTCACAATCATGAAGTTAACTGTATCCCATTTCTATTTTGCACAAATAAAGGCACACCAGTCTTCCTAACCCTTTGAACACCCTCATGAAATAAAAGGTTAGTAGGTAACTTACCAAACCTTCCAGGCCGTTAGAGGGAGACCATTGGCACCCTTTTAAAATGACACATGACTGTTTTTTGTTGTTGTCAACATTGTTACATTTAAATATGGTTCTGTGCCTTTTTAATGAAAGGCGGGTACAATTTGGATGTGTGCATGGGTCAAATCTTTCTTGGCACCATATTTTAATTGGTCTTACCCCATGAACACCTTTCCTCTCAAGGATTTTGAGAACAATTCCTCCTCTTTTGACCCACTGGATTCCCAGTTTCCTCCAGTGGCTCTGACATGAGTGATTCATTCCTGAAGACTCCCATCTCCTACTCATGATTGTGGGAGATGTGCTGGAACGATGCCTGTGTTTAAGTTCACTGACAGAGACACTTGAACCAATGTTGACTATATTTTCTTTCTTTTATTTGTTTGCTGCTCTTTGGTCAGCAGTGAGCACACTGGGATAACGATCATAATTTCTAAGCTATAGTCATTCTTAGATGAAGCAGAACACTGCCTGGAATTAAACCATATGTGACAATGAGCTTGACTGTTAGAACATGTTTCTCCTACGCAACAGGAGCCAACCTTCGATCTCTGGGTAACAACACATGGCTAAATTTGGCTCTCTGGATGCATAGTTTTTTTTTGTTTTTTTTTTTTTTTTCTTGTGGGTTTTGGGGACTGTATCTCCTTGTAAATCTGTAGTGGTTTGGTTAGAGCTATGTGGAAATTCCAGGCTTGTCGGCATGGGGAACACATTTGGTACTCAGCTGGTGATCTGTTAACACGCGCTGAATGTGAGGGCAACCGAGCTCGAGAGCCTAGGTCTCTGTCTTGTGCATTCTCTGTGCACTGCTTACACAGGTGATCCTTCACGTGTGCTGTGACAGCGAGGTCACCGTGTGCCTTGTGTCTTGCCGGGGGGGATTTTGTGCAAAGGCTAACAGTGTAATGCAAAATGTCTATTTGAACACGTTCGAAAGACATGCATGATAGAATTCACATTAGGGTAATATTCTCAAAAGTGCTATTGCTCTGTCCTTGACATGGATCATTTACATTCTTTTTGCGTTTGGAAGCTAGCCATGTTACTTTGTGTTTACTTAATGCTGTCAAATACTTAGTATCCACAGGAAACACCATTGTCTGAAGATGCCGTACAGTGTGGTGGTGGCTTGGTTGAAGCATCGGACCAAATATGAAATGCTAGAGTTTAGGTCCCATAAGAAATGCTCAAGTCGATATGAGCTACATTGTACCATTTTGCTCTGATTTATCCCGGTTGAAATCCAGCTGTGTAAACAGATTAGAGAGTACATGCTGTGAATGTCATCATTGTCTCATTGCCCTGGACAAGGGTGTTTGTTAAATAATTAAGAAAAAATGTGAACTTAATGGAAGTCATAGTGATAAGCTATTAAAATCATAATTTGTAGTTGTTGATAATAAGCCAGAGGGTGGTATGACTTGAAACCTCTGGTTAAGGTCAAATTGAAGATGTTATAGTATCTGTAGAGCTGGGTCTGTCTTTATTCCCTCTCCCTTTATTGTTAGAACCCATCTTTAAAGAGGGCTGTAACCTCAATCTCAGCTGATGGAATCACTCTGCTGCTGAGACTGTGGTGGCCACAGTCCAGGTCACACCATGTCACTAAAATCATATACCTTTACGTTGCTTCGTTGCAGACACCAGTTTAGGCTGATCAGTTATCCCAAGGTGAAGAAATGATATGGACATGCTGGGACCAAAAGAGTATCAGAGGCCATGGACACCCAGCTGAGAAAACAGGATGAGGGGTGAGGGGGACTGGGTCAGGGGCCACTGGCACACGTACATTCTGGAGAGAAAGCCCACTGAGAAGTGAAAGCAGCTGCCGTGAAAGAGTCCAGACTTGTGTGTACCTTCTGTGCCATTGAATGGGAATAGTACTCTTAATTGTATGCAATTGTCTAAAAAGCCCTCCCCTATAAAAAGTAATTTATCTTTAGGTGTCACCAAGCCTGCATTAAACACCTGGCCAGTAGGGCCAGTGCCCTGGGGTCTTGGACTGCCAGGGGGCCTCCAAGCCTCAGGCCATGCATAGCGCGTGTCCCAAGATCTCCAAAGGAAGTTGAACGGCAGGGCCCTCTGGGCACAGCGTGAGCTGAACACAAGGCCCCAGAGAACTTATACTGTGAGATCACCACTAGGGCCCCCCCAGCGCTTATGAGGGCACCTGGACCCCATTGTGTATAAAATGTGAACTGACCACTAGAGCCCCCCCAGATCCCTCATTGCTTACAATATTACCCATTTTCCACAGCACTGGTGCCGGTGCCACTCCGGCGCTGGTTCCCAATTTGGAACCGGTTCCACCTTTTTAAATGGGGGGGGGGGAATGGTGCTGGTGCCCCAAACTCGGCTCTGAATCGGCACCAAAACTTTGCTGGTCTGGAACCAAGATCTTGTGATGCGATCTATAAATGAAATTGAATGGTATAACGTTGCATATTCCTAAAAAAGTTGTGTTGAAAGAAAAAACTAACTATATAGGTAACATTAGCATTTGAGCTAATGCTAGTCTGGGGCTAGGAAAAAAATCTTGCTTGTCATCAACAACGATTACGCACAAGACAATCTCTTTCAACAGCAAAAAGACAGAATAAGTTTGCTTTGAATATTGAGATATATTCTCAAAGCTTGAAGTAGCACCTAAAAAACAAGACATGTTCTGCCATTTTTTTGTTGTTGCTTTGTTTAATAGACGTGGTATGTTGCGTAGTCACAATGTCGTCACCCAGCTCCCCCTGGGCTCTCAAGTCTGTGGAAATGCGGGCTGGTTCTCACTGGTTCCCAAATTCAGCACCGGCACCAGTGCTGTGGAAAAAGGGGTATGTGAGGGCCCACACCCCTTGGTGATTAAAACACACAGTACTGTGCAAAAGTCTTAGGCAGTTCAAGAAAATGTTTAAGGCCATTTATCTGGGCAGTAGTTGTATTTTTGCTCAGACAAAAAAACACACTTTAACAGAATATATATGAATAAAGAGTAATAGAAAAACTAGTAAAGATAATTTGTTCTGTTCTCTAAAATATTACCGATATCTGGTTGGATGGCTCGAACAACATAACTTTCGTTCCCAAACCTCTCCTTAAAAGAACCTCAGCCATTCCATGTATTTCTTAATTTTCACTACCAGTTTAGTTAACTTGTATACTTAACTAGCTAATTCGCATTGAGGTCTTAATTAGTCAGACAAGGTGCACTCCTAGTTGATCTCTTTAAGTACATGGGTGTTGGATAATAGCTGTATTTTCTGGGGTGAAATGATGAGATGTTTTAAAATATGTAAACTGACACACTTTGACCAACCTGAAGTCGTAGTTTTACACCAACATGAACATGATTTAAACATAATCGTCATTGCCTGCCTAAGACTTTTACACAGTACTGTAAGTTGACCACTAGGGCCCCTGACCCCCACAGTACTAACAGTGTTAGGGACCCACAGGCCCCTTGGCTTTTAAAGAGTGAGCTGACCACCAGGGCCCCTTACCACCTTCAGTGTGAGGAGGAAGGCAAGAAAGAGAGCAGTATAGGAAAGGGGGGGGGGGCACAGGGGAGCCTCCAAAAACTCACGAGACCTTGATCTGGCCCTGGGTATCACCTGTCCTTTAACTGATGTCACATTCTTGGTAAATGCAACTATACTGAGCCTCCCACAAACACATCAGTTGAATTCCTTCGTGGTGACATCTGCCACCATATGTACAGCATTCCTGCCCAATAGATACATCTCACAAGCTGTTCTTACATCTCTAGGCGCCCTTGTAAGAAAATAAATTTAATAAATAAGATATTTTGTAAAATTTACAACCCATCTCCCTCCCAAAAAATCTCTTACTACTTCTTAATAATGGGTTGGCATACTCGTAAAACATTTTGCAGAAGGAGGGGAAACGGATGACCATTGGACAAAGTTTAAGATTCAAGGAGATGAAATCATGAGGCTCAAATGGGTAAGTTGTACTATACAGCACTTTTATTAGCAAAAACCGTTAATTAAAAAACTGTTATGATTCACGGTAACGCTTTAGTCTATCGTCAACGGATGCTTCATGAGAAAACATTTGAATAGCATTATCGCTTTAAAATGACAAGCGTTGTTGTCTTTAACAAGGTTATAACGAGTGTTTTTATTATTATTATTATTACTGGAGCTTCTTTTTTAAAGGTTGAGTTTAGCCATTTAAAGCACTGTACAGCTGAGAAGTAATATGGAGAATATATATCGTTATTGCACTTCCAACCTGAGCTAGACGAGAAGACGATTCGATGGCCCGTATAGAATGATTTTGGCAAACCAGAGCACGCTACACAAGATTTGAGTAGACAAGTAATTTATTAAGGGTTGTATTATCTTGTGGTGTGTTGTTTATGTGGTATAGTTGTCATTTTTTGTCACTCGGTTCCTCCTCCCTCGAGTGGCGTGTTCGAAAGGTTAGTGTCTCAGTAATGCTGCTCTTCTTGCCTAATTAGTTACCTAGAAGGTAATTTATAATGTGCTAACCGGTGTCCCCTTCTGATCTTTCTCTTCATCGCAATACAGGTCCACACGGTTACGGCAGAAGGAAGACTTTAGTATGCTGGTAGCTGGCACTCATTTCACAAAGTTGTTAGTGTGAGTACAGGTACTGGGAGACAGAAGAATTAATAGAGCAATGTCTGAAGGCACCTGTCATGCCTGTACATTCAGCTTGAGTTTTCTAGAGAGCCTGAAATGAATGGGGAGTTTTAATTAGAGGGATATGTGGATACTTTAACAGGAAACAATAACCCCTGGAACTTGAGGTAACACTCCATAACACCTAGCTATTCTTTGCTGCTCCAGTCTAAAACAGGTATACTATTGCAGGTTCCTCTTCAGCGCACGCTTTTCTCTTCTTTGTCATGCCGGCGACTTTATTACCTTACTGAGCTGCTTGACTTCTCACTGGATCTTATTTTTCTGGCTCTAGAGACCTTCACAGACCACCTGATAGCCACTCACACCTCTGAGTCAGGTTGCAGGCCGCCGTGTAAATCTCCGTCGGAAGTGCACTGGGTGACTTACAGTATGCGCTGTGTTGTGTTTAGGTAGAGCTTAAGTAAGTGCAGGTTTGAAATGCATATCTGCACCTGAATTCCATCATTCGTCAAGCACACCAAGACGTGAGCTGTTCCAATGCAGCCGGGTTAATCGGGATGACATTTACCTGTATATTTAAAATGGTGTAGCTTTTGGCACACTATCCAGTACCTACTGGGTTGGTTAGCATTTGCTTCAGAGCATCCAAATCCCTCCCCATGATCGACATTTTGATAAGTATATGCAGTTTACATATAAAGCCATTTCTTTGTTGAACTAGCATAAAGGAGCAACTTCAGGGAGGATAAACTTAGCTCCGATGAGAGGAAAGGCAAGCCTTTTATCTTGAGCAGGCAGTGATTTTTTTTTTTTTTTTTTCCTACAGACAATGCTCCTCCAGTCCAGCCAACAAAAGACCCCTTATATTCTTCTCGTTGCTGGCAGGACTTGTATACCAGCCCTGGTGATGGCAGCTGGGAGATGCCTTTGTGAAGGAAGGGAAATAAAGAACAATTCATGGGGAGCCGGGGGATAGATCCTACTCTGATGAAAGGTAGTCTGGACCAGGAAGCCCCTTTCCTGGACCTGAGCCTCCCCTCTGAATTCACCTGGTCATTGTTTAAAAATGGATTTTTGTTAAACTGGGTGCAGTTTCCACATCGGCCATAAGAAGGCGCAATTGCTGGATGGTTTCGAAGAAAAAGGAAATCATATACAACACTGTTTGAAATACTTTAAACTGCCCAGCAGCTAGAAAGCCTGAACTAATCACATGTATAATATACCATGGAGAAGTACCTGAAGAACACGAGAACTTGCCATGCATGAAGTTTTCAGTAGTCCATCCACTGTGAAATTCAAGCCACAGAAGTGGCCAAGCAGAGTTGAAAGTATCTGTTCAGCATTTCACAACGTGAAATCCACGAGTGTGGGTTTTACGGTATTTTTAAAGTTTGAGCAGTCTTAAAGCAACCCCTATAAATATTAGTTATTAAATGGTCCCTCTCAATAATTTTTGGACATTGTTTCAGAAGTCCCCTGCTGTCACATTTAGGCATTTGTAGATCCCTGTAGTGGCACTAGTCCTTGACTGTTGAGGTGGGGTGGGGGGTTATGTAAGGTCATGCCAGCAGAGGTCTTAAAGAGCAGCCTCATGAGGAAAGTGTTCCACACAAAGGGCCCGCCCCCTGCTATCCCTGCTCTGACGCAGTTGGTCCCCTACTGTGCCTTTGATGTCAGCATGCGGCTACGGATGCACTTCATTGGCTCGGCGTGCGTTCTTCGGTGGGGCCGGTCCATGAGTGACAGGCCCCTGCCGCCACTGGTGAGCTCCCAGCGTGCGTGATTCTTCTGCTGAGTGACAGCGGGTCTGTCCCTCCTGCTGGACTATGATGAGATGGAACGAAATGCACACAGCACTCCCCCTCCCCCCCTTCGTAATATTGGCACGGTGAGTGGTGATTCCAGTCCACCGTTTAAAACTTTGGAGGGCGCCCCGTGCCCTCTGTGGGATGGCAGCAGCCCACTTTGACCGTCTCGACGCTGCCTTGGGCTCGATTGTTTGGCTGAGGCGGGACTATCAAAGGGGGCAGCGGTGGGCTTTACAGACGCCAGCGTGGGACACATTACTGGAGAAAGAGGTTGATGATGATTAGGACCACAGCAAAGGCACCAGCCAGAACCACGCAATGCAGCTCTTTTCCAGCTGTTGCTGACCTTCTGATTATTAGGGAATTTTCTGATTGTGTGTGAATATATCGCTGTCATGCTGACTGCATTGTATTAAAAACTTAGGTTAGAGTCCCGCAAATTGTCATCCATTTTACTGCAAAAGATGGGCGATTAGTGGCCTGAGGCCCGAAGTGGGGTGAAATTGGAATGAAGTGTGTACATGGATTCATCCATTTCCACTGCTGGATATTTGGGCTTTTGTTTGCGAGTCCATTTTCGTAATCATCCCATCACCTGTTTACCTGTGGGTAATTATTTCTCTGATGCTCTGGAATGAGTAAAATACACCGTGTAAAAAGGGGTTTGTGTGTATTTTTCCAGTTGTTTAAAAAAAAAAAAAAAAAAAAAGGTCATGTTGAATTGTCCAGTGGAATTATTCATCAACAACCTGCCTCTGGTTTTTTGTATGAAAAACAATTTTTTGATTCCTTGTGGCTTTTGCTCATAAGAAAATGTGTATCTGTCAAGCAAACTTTTCCCCAAGCATTAAAAGGGTCTTGTTTGACTAAATAACTTTAAGTTTTACTTATAAAGAGGACATTTTAAACTATTGTTTTTTCATCTTTAGTGAAAAATGGGCACTGCCTTTTTAAATCAGGGCATTGTGTTCTGAACCACTGATCCTTTTCTCTGCAAGACAGAGAGGGGCTGACTGTACATTATCCCTGCAATGACTGGAATTAATTAACCCCAATTTCTCTGTCTGTTGTTGTAAAGCTGACATTTCTTGGGCCAGTGACAGGTGGTCATTAGACGCTAAATTAGTTAGCCTGATATATCATGGCTGAGGATTTCGTAATATGGCGGTTCCTCCAAAAATGTGTTTTTTTTGTTTTAACCTTTTAACATCCTGTTATCCTTTCAGCATGAAATGTTCTAAAAAATACTCACGCATCCATTTAGCTAGATCTCTAGCATTACGGTTAAATTTAAGCATCTAAACAGTCTGCAAAATGATGAGGTGTCCTGTGCTTTTCTAAAATGGATTAATTAAAAAGCCCACCTGTTAGCACACATTAGAGGTGGGCATCTGGCTACATGAAGAGGAGGACAATAATAATGTGTTGATTATATGTATGATTTAATTGTGACATTGTCTTTCGTATGTAATGCAGGGCCGTCCTTATCTGTTCTCATCCCAGTCTGGATTACATAAAAAGCCTGACCTAGCATATTGTTGGTTTTGAACCAGGCAGTGACAATTACTCATTATTTGAATGGCTGGAAGGCATAAGTTTAATTTAATGTAAGCCTATTTCAGTGTCACTGTGTTACTTGTCTGCCACATGTTCAGCCTTTCAAACAACAACAACAACTGGGTTAGTCAAAGGTTGCATATAAAGCTCTGAGTAAATTAATTGTCGTAAATGTGTACAACTAATTTTAACTTTATAACAGTGACAGATTAATTACTGAGTAAAAGAAATGCTAATGATAAAGTGTACCATTCTAATCTTGCTATTAAAATTAATTTCTTTGACTTGAAAGCAATGCTATTTTTTCTGTTTTAAGTGCAGTATCTTCAAAAGGATACTTTGGCCAGCAGTGCATTGGTGAGCATGTTTTCTGAAGCTTCTGATTGGTGAAGATTAAAGCAAAGTAACAAAACAAATTACACGCTCCACATTTGCCTATGAAGTATTTCTAATAGCGAATGTAAATAAAAGCTCATCTTTAAATTTATAATATTCCATTAAATATCTAAGCAGCTGAGCAACTTCGAGACTGCTAGAATATCGATTGCCTCACTGATTTTTTTTTCTTTCTTTTTCCTCCTTACTCTGCCTAAGGAAAAGAAAGAAAAAAGAATCCAATTAAATATGGACACATGTTAATCCTAATCCAGTGAAGTCCAGGAATATTTAGGATGTATTTTTTTGCCTCAGAAATCAAAATGTGGCAGAAAATGTGGAGAAGCTGTAGCGAGTACTGTTTGCTCCAACCTTGCTGGATTTCTGTCCCCAGCTCCTGGTTCGAGCTTCCCAGTACCAATATGGCAGTATAATAAAACACACAGCTGTGCAGAGTGCTGGTATGAGACTCACAATTGACACCGAAATATCTGGGCACAAGAAAATTCTGAATTTAAAAGACCAACTTAGCAAATTGGTTTAACGGCTTGTTCAAGCTGGTTGAGTGACACTGAGTGACATGGTGATATTGTCTGCAGATAATGACCAGTTAGGGCCTGTCAAACTGGACGGGACATTAGACTTCAAGGTGCCTTTGTTTTTATATTAAAAACAGTCTCGACCATCCTTGACCTTGGCGTTTAAGAGACTTGTCAGAGGGGGCTGAGTATATCTAATCTCGTTTATCATCGGTCTCTATTT
Source organism: Gymnarchus niloticus (assembly GCA_009936485.2). NCBI lineage: Eukaryota > Metazoa > Chordata > Actinopteri > Osteoglossiformes > Gymnarchidae > Gymnarchus > Gymnarchus niloticus. The sequence goes on along the minus strand of JAACJT020000013.1, from coordinate 6,632,329 downwards.
GTGGTCTGAAGTGGACGGGGTGCCGTTTATACAATGGCTGTCCTATAACCTGGAGGAATTTGTGTAAATGAGCGATTAGGCCGGAAAAAAACGGCTGGACGGGGCGAAGGAGGGCAACACTGGGGCTATTATTCTGTGTCCTTCTGTTAAATGCCACACATGTCGACTGTCAGCAAAGCACGGTGTCGTCGGCTCGTCCGTACGCCACTTGCTGTCACGAGTTCTCACGTGTTCCCGCTGCTCATACGGAAAAAAAAAAAAAAAACATCTGCTCGTATGGATGTGATCTGAGGAGGCGGTGGCTGGAATGCGGGATGACTGAAAAGGTCTTTTCTGTTGCTTCGTGGAATAATGATGCCACAGTACGACGGGCCAGTCCTGAATAAACTACACAAGACACAGGGCCACGTTCACTTTCCATCTAAACATTCATCCTAGTGATGTTGGCTCAGTTTGTAAACTTGTAAACGTCAATGGCAACAGAGTGCACCGGCCTTTTGAAAACGGTTCGGATGGCAGCGTTGGAATATTCGACTGCTTCTCGTAATTCTTGGGAGTGGTGGAGACTGCTTAGTAAGTGGGACTATCTGTTGGAACAGTTGAACAGTGGTCCACGCAGTGTAATAATCCCAGACTGTAGCTGAGGACTGCTTCTGATTTTAATCGACGTCGAGAGAAAGGTTGTTGGTACAACAGATTCTTCGTATTGTATGGCAGGCCTATATTGGAAAATGACTCTGCATGGCCAGCACCCGTTCGCCCTGGGGATGCTTAGGGCATGGCCAGGTGCTGAGGTCACACCTCCTGCTTAATGTTGGCAGCGCAGCAAACCCACCAGTAGGAGATGGCCCCTGGTTCGGCGGCCCGCTATCACAGGCATGCTGGGGCCAAGCGCTGGCAAGTCCCGGCCGCGGGCCTGGCGCCGCTCGCCCCACTGGCTGCTCCGGATTCTCGGTGGCACGTGTTGTCCGTGCGCTGACATATGCTGGGTAACCATCTCTACATTCCGGATGTCGCGAGGGACCCATGGTCCCGTCTGTCGCCACCCCCCTTCCCCCCACCCGTGTCGGTCCAGCCTGGCTCAGCACTCTTTCCGTCTTGGCCACTGCAATTCGGCAACAGCGGCGTGGCACGGCAGTGTTCTCCGGCTTCTGGCTGTGCTGCAAGGTGCTCCCTGGGAAAGTGTCTGACCCCCAGGTCCCGCCCCTCGTCCCCCTGCCTGTATACGGACTCCCTCATCCACTAGTAATACTGCTGTACAGCAGAGCAACATGCCAGCATGTGTTACCAGTGCATGGTGTTCATTTGTTCAGGCGGAGGCGTGTCCTCCTACAGTGATGACTCTGGATATCAGTCTGCTGGACTTTGGTGGAAAAAACACCTTTTGGAATGTGCTTGCTGCAAAATGTGACACAGGGTGAATGTTTAAAGCACCTTTTAATGCTGTTATTTTAAATTCACTGAATGCAAGTCAGGTCATCTGGGGTGGGGAGGCAGTATTGTACTCTTTGCACCTGCTTCCTGAAAGGATTTTGCTGAAGTGTTTCACTCACGGCACTCAAGGGCGCCTCCTGTGGTCATTTATTGTCTTAACAGTGCAGTCCCTAATTGGAGCCCATTATCATTCATGCTAAAACCCCATGGTAATAAGTATGCTGTAGGAATAGTACTGTTTTGTCACATCTTTTCCTCAAATGTTTACTAATATTAAGGCACCTTTACGATTAAAATTGCTTTTCTTGCCTTTTTTAAGCTTTAAAACCATGAACCAAAAACAAAAATTGTAGTGTGGTTTCTGCTATGCAACTGTCCCCCAGGAGCCAGATTAATGTTGTGCCTTTCCTGCCACACCTTGGGCTCTGTCGTCACTGAGGTGTCTAGGGAAGGACTCAGATGCTCTCAACCTCACAATAGAGGCCACACATGGATGACCCAGCTGTACACATCCTAGGCTTGGGTGGACTCTGTCCAGGAGGAGTTTACTAGAGTTTTCTTCTTTGCGATTACTGTATTGATGCGAATGAAGCCAGCCTTAGGGGAGCTGTGAATGGTAAATGCATGACCAGAGCTCTTAATAAACATCTGGGAACATATCTGTTAGCCTCCAGGCTCAGGCAACAGAACCTGTCTAATGGATCGGAATGTGGCCCGATGGCTTCTGAACCCACATCTAATCTCCGTCTTCCAGAACATTCTTGCAGTTTTGAAAGCACACATTCTCTGGACAGTGCTACGCTAGCAGAGATAGGATTTATGGAAAGACACTCATTTGACTAAAAGTTCCGAGCCTGGTGCCTGTCCTAAATTTACCTTTGTTTTACTTCAATTTTTTTGGGCTTTTTTATCCAACACATTTTCTATTCTGAAAGTATGCATTTTTCAAACAAGAAAATCATTATTACTATTAAGCTAACTATTCTTTGGGTGCCTTTAGTCATTTCCTCTCTGTCATGCTGCATTTAGGTGTCTTCTATTTATTCATGTTAGATCCTGAATGAACCGTGAGCATGCCTGCCAGGTTTTCATGACATGTTCTTATCTGGACTTGACTGACTTATAAAGCAAAGTATGTGACATATTGCATTGTTGACTTGTAAAGTTTTTTAATAAATCACTTTAAGAACCCCCCCCCCCCAACCCAGCCCTGTTGGGTTGTCTTCACATATTCATCTATGTGGCCTTGAACAAAGCGTTCTTTGTCCTTGTCTGTGGAGCCCAGGCTCGCTGAAATAGGCTTTTCACGATGCTTTCCTTCCGACTCAATTAAAGGCCAAGCTGTGTACGGTGCTCGAAAATCAAGCGTACTGTAATGACTATCAAAATGCTGCTCTGTCATAGCGTCACCGTGAGGTCTACAGACTGCTTTTGGATAAAAAGAGAAGCTGGCTCTTAGCTTGACCTGATTAAGGGATTTATGTCTGTCACTCAAACCTCCGTCTGAGTTCTTTAATCCGTCAGCGATGCTGTGGCAGGTTGCTCAGAAAACTCTTTGTCAGTCCATATACTGACTAGACGAATTACTCCTCTATTTAACCAGCTAGTTGTCCAGTATTTAACTTGGATACACTCACATTTTAAGTACAAAACATTTCAGGCAGCTTCGTACATATGTGTGCGTATATATTATCTTCAGTTCTGTTTATGATCAACTTCAAGAGTCAGAAAAAGTAACTAGGGGTCAGTTTTAAATATTTTTATTTTTTTTAATGTTTTGACATTAAGCAATGTTGAGTTCTTACATAAGCTTTAATGAGTATGTAAATGAGACCAAACATTCTTATAAATCCCATCAAGTTCATTTAACACAAATGATATCAACAAATGAAATTTCATCCCCGGTGTCGAGCTGCGTGAGTTCTAAATAAGAGCCGGCAGCTATAACCCCGGAGGAGAGAGACCGGGTGTCCTGTACTGTACCTGTAGCTCTGCACGAGTTCTAACCAGGAGCCGACAGTTATAGCCCCAGAGGACAGAGACGGGGTGTCTTGTACCGTACCTGTAGCTCTGCTTGACGGTGCGTTCCGTGTGGCGCTTCAGTAAGGCTGCCATTCCGGTGGCCACGCGGTCCCACGCCAGAGCTTGTAGAGGAGACAGGGTAGGGGTCCACCATCTCCCTGGGTGCTGGGATCTCCTGACCATCTGGGGAATCTGCTCCGTTCAGGTGCTTCAGAGGAACCCAGCTGCAATCCGATGCCACTGTGGAAGTTCGGCTGCCACCTGTGTGGCCCCCCCCCCGGTGAATGTCGGACCTGTGCCTCTCATAGCTAAGCAGGCTCACATGTCTTTGTTTGGAGATATTAATTCCTGGATATTTGGGCCTCCCCTCATCTACGTGGAAATGGGGGAGTAGGGTTGAGAGGGAAAAGGAGGGGTAGAGTGTGTGTGTGTGTGTGTGTGTGTGTGGCGGGGGGGTCACAAGGATCGAGTTTAACAATATACAAGAGAGAAGAATGCAAATAAACTTTAGCCAGCGCCGCGTCCCAAAGCAGCCAGCCGCCCACCAGCTCCGCTTGGCTCTCAAAAAAGAACGATGCTGTTTTTTTTCTCCAAACGTCCTTTAAAAAATAAAAGGCGGCCAGCGTGGACTTGCTGCCGGTGGTGGGGTTGCTGGTAGTGGATGGTGGTTGGTGGTGGTGGT
>JAACJT020000013.1:6615278-6625450 GCA_009936485.2 Gymnarchus niloticus | reverse complement strand
CAAAGTTAGAACTTTTTTCCAGGTTTACCAGACCCTATTTCCTCGTTTGGTCACAGGCCTCCCCCCCCCCCCCCCACCTTTTTAGTGAGATGTTGTGTCTGCTATCCAGCCTGGACTGGTCTCTACACCATGCCGCATGAAGCAACCGGGCTGCAGAAACTCGAACTCAGAAGCTTCACTTTGCCATCCACCGTCTCGTTTTGGAGCTCTTGGGGGCCAGACAACAGGCCCTTTGTCTCGGTGCCGGGTTTGCGTTCTGCAGGAGGGGACGCTCCTGTGCGTTAGCTTTGCTGACATGAAGGCCGCCAGCTATGCGCTTCCTGCTGAGGTCTGAGACGACTCGGGAAAGCCCGCTCTTTTCCCGCGCACCGTTGTGTGAACTGTCCTTTAATTGACGTTCCATATTTGCGTGTTTCCCTAGGTTTGATACTTTTTACCCAGGTAAGCGCCGTGCTAGCTGGAGTTTGACTTTATACCTGGAGTGCTGCACCCATTGTACTGAATTCTGTGGTGCCGTTCCATACCCTGCTGATGTTTCAATCTTGATTTCTTTGGAAATCATTTTTTCATCAATTATTGCATCTGGTTGTTTTATAGTACTAAATAAAGTCTGTGATTTTTGAATAAATTATTAAATAAAAACTCTAAAGCCAATTCAAATGTTTTGAAGTGCTTATTTTAATGTGAGATGTGTATATTCTCTGAAATATACTAATGCTAATTTAATAACTGCGGGATTAGATTAAAATGGCAAGTTAAGAAGTCTTTTACTGTAGTGTGTATGGTGTGAATTGCTAAGTGTAGCTGTTGTTTTGTAACGAGGATGAATGTCCAGTCGATGCATCCGTCATGTTGTAGTCTTGTAGCTGGAGGTGGTGTTTCATGTTGCAGTTTATCAAAGGAAAACTATTGATGTTGATCTAGCCAACGTGTCTCCTGGTTTCCTCCGTGCTGTTTATTTAAAGGTAACGGGTTTCACATTTACTCACTATAGTTAGGCATCGCAACAAGAGAGGTTTATGCATGGCATGTAAATAAAAAAAAAAATGTTCATTTGTCTAAATTTCTTGTGAAATTTATTTAAATTACTGGGAGTTTTGTCATAAATATGAGTACACTTGCAGAGGTAGTGAATTTATTGTGATACTTATTTACAGATTTGCTTCTGCTTGTGTACACATGCCAATGCAAAATAGAAAACCGTTTAACAAAATCCATTATATTACTATTACTATTGCTACTACTAATAATAACATTTTTGTACATATTTAAATTACTGTATGTTTTCCAATAATAAAACTAAATACGTTTTTTGTAACATTTCAGCCAGACTTTGAGTAATTGTACATGAGTAATTCCAAAACACTTTGCAGAGTATATCCCACTTGTATATGGCCCTGTTTTATCCGAATGTCCAAATGGTCAAAAACACTTTCATCTGACTTGGACCCTGCCGGCACTGCAGCCGGTCTAGAGCCGTGATAACGCCTGTCAATGGAGGTTCCTTTGCTTATCACAAGCCTTCTGTCTTCCACACACACTTTCTCTAAGCCTCGTAAGCAGGTAAGGCTCATAATGTGCTCCTCTAGATACTTAGAATATTATCAGATATTTGTTTTTCAGGCATGTTAAAATCTTTTTTTTTTATCGTTAAATTGATTTTTCTTGTTACCCTTCTCTGCTAATCTATAAAAACGATTGGTTAATAACAAATCCTACAGAAATGAACAGCAGAGGGAAAGCGTGGCTAAGTGAGACGGAGCATGCAGCTCGCCGTGAGTTTTGGAGCGGAGGCCACCCCGGAGCCTGCTAACTGCCCATGCCGACTCTGGGGTGCCCTAGTTACGGCTCTTTCATCTGCATCCCAGTCCAGTACCAGCTATTCAAATTCACTGGCTTTTGGGACGCAACTGTCTGCATATTTCATGAGTTTTTCTGTTTTATGCTCAAATAAATAGACTAAGATTAATGTGTAAGATAAAATATGAAAATGCATAAATTACATTTTTTGATAAGGTCATGTAAATTAAATCTTTTATTCCATTTTGTGATGAGGAAAAGTAACCAGTTACTTGATTCGGATGAATGTTACCATTTGAAGATAATAGAAGGGAAGTTGGAGGATTATTTATATTTAGCCTGGACAGTGGCAACACATGCTGTCAAGCTAAGTGGCGTCTTCCTCACGTGACCTTTGTCTGTTGGCAAATGACTGTCTTCCGTTTTAAGCGCCGAGGCATGATGCGTTTCTCATGGCTGGAAGCAGTGCGGTCTGTCTGAGTCAAGAAGCCGGTAAACGCGTCGACGTTTAGTTTTTATTCCCCGTTTGTTTATCTGGGTTGACCAATAGAACATGGCCACTGCATCTCACAGATAATAATGAAGCTGTGCCACGTGTAGCATGTGATTTTGACCTGCACGGGGCTGGTAGCAGGTGAATTGTGGGCATCCTGTAAACTGCAGGTAAGTCTAATGACAAGCAGGAGAGTGACTTTGTGGTATTGAAGTGGGGGGTCCTGAAAAAGGGGCACTGCTGAGTAAAAAGAAGTCCCCCTAAGCACAGGTACGAGTGCCAAGGAGCCGGAGAGCTGTGTACTTCAACAACCTTTGGCAGGCAGCCATTGTTTTCAATGGCACCAAATGCCGCTCAAGTTAGTTCCATTCGGCTGAAGCCGCCATTGAGCTGGGGATGGGGGGAGCCCTCAAGTCCCTTTGCTCTGTATTTCCTTAGTGATTTGGCTGAAATGTAGGCATATAAATAGTCCACGATGGATTTTGATAAAGGTTGTGTAGAAGTACAGGAACTTCGTATCATCTTTCTGGGGGGTCAGCTGATGATCAGTGGAGGGTAAATGACTCAGTTTGTGCACGTCCGGGAATACGATCTGCGGCTGAACGATGATGCAGCCTTGAACCCACTGGCCAACATTCAGCAGTGCTGGAAGGCCATGTTGGGATGTGGTAGATCTCCTGTCAGCCGTTGGCATTAAGTTTATCAACGGCAGCGAGAGAGACTGTCATCGGACTCATTTGTGTTCCGAACACAGATGCCGTGCATGCTGAGAAGACTCCCGGCACGTCCATGCACTCATGGCCCTTCTTCTGTCTACTTGACGCTGACGTTTTTACGGCTGGTGACGATGGCCTTTTAACGTGCCGTCACTGACGTGTCTGAGACAGAGCAGCAGATGTGACAGCCAGCTGCTCTGGAGAAGCCAGTGTGTTTTCACAAATGGCTCCTCCCGCCAAAATGCCACCATTCACACCACAGCTGGGAAGGCTGACTCCGTCTCGAAACCAGGCGCTGGCCTTCCTTCATATTTCAATTTCCTGTCTTATAAGTCTTATAAAGTTGTTTTTCAATAAATCTATTCCACTAAGCCGATTCGCAATAAAAATGAACATATGAAAGAAACCGAAAGTGGCCCCCAGCACCTGGGATACCAGCCCCCAATCTATGTGTAATTTAATAGTCGTATTCAAGTACGGAACCACGCTGGTGCCAAAGAATCGTCCCGTATCGGTGACGGGGGGCCATGAGTGTGAGGCCGTGGGACACTGCAGACCCGGTGCATGACAATGGAGCAGATTAAGACGTAGAAAGGAGGTTTGGCCACCCTGGGACGCGCTGGATCTCTGCACCACCTGAGACTGGTATCAGAGTCTGCCACTCGACTCCCGGTGGGCTAATTACCGGGACCCTCCTGTGCAGCTGGCGGGAAAAGATATTGCATCGGTTTTGTCCTCGTAAGCCTTTTTTTTTCTCCCCCCCCATTTTTGGGCCGTGTCCTTTGTGAGATGGCAAATGCCGAGCCGTGCCAGATTGACGCAGGCCGATGCTCATGCGTGGCACGGGAGACACCCTCCCATGTGAAGTATTGCCATTTCATGCCCACCCCTACTTGCCAAAGCAGCAAATGAGCTGATCCATGCCCGTGGCTAACTGTGATGCCGTGCCTTCATCCAAAAGAGCCATTCTGTGAGGGAACTCCACATTCTGTACTGAAAGGGACTGATGGTCATTTGTTTCTTTAGTTATGTTAGTGTTCCCATATCATTAGCATGGTATGTTGTAGGAACGACAACCCCCCCCCCCCCCCATGGAGCCTCATCACAGGTACCATAAGGGGCTAATATGCTCCCAAATGAGTCTGGGCCCTGAACAGCCTCTCAGTACCCCCTACGTCCCCCCACCTCAATGCATGTGAAAGGGTTAATGAAACCTGGGCATCAAGTTCAATTAGCTGAAACATTAGCCTTCCGCTTCAGCGGCTGGCCCACCGTCGCTCCCACATGCCCTCGTCCTCTACCGTCCCCCCCATGGTGAAAAACGAAACTCTCTCAGCAGATGCTCTGTGGGCCCAGCCGTGGAGGGGGACCCCAAGGCCTACCGGCCTCTAATCTCCGCCACCAACAGTTGTTCATTAAGATACGCGTCTAATGCAACCTTTATTGTGCGTCAGGAATGTTCCTCTCTCGCAGACACTGAGTACAGCTGGGTGGCTAATGTCAGTTTGTGTACAACCAAACACCCCCCCCAACGATACCCCCCCCACCATCTCCAGCAATCTGCTCCGTAGACAATGCCATGCGGGTCTCAGTAAATTTGGGTTGTAGATTAGAATAATACCAACTAATCATGAATAACATTAGCATTAAGTAAGGCAATAATTGCAGGGATTAATGATTTAAAATCATTTTTAAAATTGCGGTCTGCCTGTGTTCTTTAATGACATTTCTGGAAAATCAGAGTGTGAGTGATTTTCAGATGTGTGGATATGTGACTCTTTGCCCACTGGTCACTCGTTGTGCATTTTTTGTATAAATATGCCCTTTCCAGTGAGTCTTCTCCACCTGTAATTGCAGGAGTTTTTACCAAGAGTAAGTAAACTTCACCTGTCTTCCATTTCATGTTTTCAGTCTTGAATAGTCTTCTCTGAAAGATGATGTACAGAGCTTGTTATTCTAATTTAAGCTGATGTAACTGATAAAGTCAGTGTACGTTAATGACATGAATGTTTATGTACATATATATGCATAAATGTATATACAAACATCTGTCTAAACTTGAACCCTTCCCAGGATGTCACCAACGCCACAAGGCGAGATGGTTTCCCTCTCTAGAGTGGATTATCTTCCTAATTGTCTGTCATAGGTATATTGTCTTGATTAAGATTTGAACTGCTCCAGCCATTTAACATGGGCAAGGATGAAACAAGTGTGTGATTGTTATCACAGTAATACTCTGTCTTCTCAGTGACTGTCAACAGCCATATTAAAGGTCCCTTAACTTTGACCTACTACATTCTGTATGTTTGCTTATGTTTATTTATGTGTGTATACATATATATTATTCCATGGCAAAGCTTGAAGAGGAGCTGCTTGATTTTGGAACCTTCCAGTACTAAAAGGTATCTGACTTGAAAGGGAATACTTTTGAGATTCCAGTTCTGCTATCAAACACCAGGGATGGTATCACACACATAGCCCTGTCAGGCCTGTGGTCTAACAAGCCCGCCTTTCTCTCGTTAAGATGAAACACAAGTGACAACCGGCGTGCCTTTAAATGATTCAGTTTCGTATCGGTGATATGATCCTAAAAAGGGTCCGGCTGCTATTGCTAGAACCAGAGGCTGTTTTGCTGCTGCAATGGGATCTCTCTGCTCCTAGAAGAAGAAACCCCCCCCCCCCCGTACATCCACAGGCCACCAGCTAGCAGGACTCAGAATTGACACTCATGGCTCTACTCTGATGACGTTCTTCTCATCAGTAGTTATTGTGCTGCTGCATGTGTGAGCCTGAGCCCAAAGACCTGAAAATGTCATCTTAATTATGGGGGGACTGTTTAGTTCAATGGGTCGGGGATCAGTGCTAATATCTGGAAGGTTATGAGTTCGAATCCCATAGCTAGCAGAGTAATCATATCACCATTAGTCCCTTGAGTAAGGCCCCTTACCCTGACTGTTCCCAGGGTGCTGGATACTGCCTGACCCTGTGCTCTGACCCCAAGCTCTGCTCATCTATGTGTCACTTTGGATGAAAATGTCTGTTAAATAAATTTGTAATAAAATTATATAGGTTAAGTTGCTCGGTTAAGTTGGTCCATTCGTGAGAATTCCTGCATAACGTGATGAAGGAGATTTCAGCTTAACAGGCAAGGGATGAGGGTGATTTCAGATTGACAGGCAAAGAATGAGGGTGATTTCAGATTGACAGGCAGGGGATGAGGGTGTTTTCAGATTGACAGGCAAAGGATGGGGGTGATTTCAGATTGACAGGCAAGGGATGAGGGTGATTTCAGATTGACAGGCAAAGGATGAAGATGTTTTCAGATTGACAGGCAAAGAATGAGGGTGATTTCAGCTTGACAAGCAAGGGATAAAGGCAATTTCAGATTGACTTCAACTGAAGAAGGGAATTTCACTTTGACAGACAGGTGATGGTGGTGATTTCAGATTTCCAAATAGACAGTTGAGGTCATTTCAGAATGTCAGGCAGATGAAGAATGTGATTTCGGGAATCTGGCTGTGTTGTGTGCTGCATCCGGAGGACATGCGGTGGGTAGGTGAGATCACCAGCTTCTCCAGGCTGTCTGGAAAACCTGCATGCACACTTTCCAATGGGTAGCAGATATACTTTCCGGTACAATCACACAGATACACAGAAACATGCCTTGCAGTCAGCATGGAGCTTCCTGGGCCTGGCTTTTTGAAGAGATGGGAGCCAGGGAGAAAAATTAAGACAAAAGAGGCATAAATCTGCCATGCTATCAATAATACAGAGTAAGAAGGATTTTTAATAATATGGGCCAAAAAAAAATTTCAGGAAAAAAATACATAAGCAGATGAAGGACAAATGCAGGAATGGTCCATGGTGGAGTGCATTCCTTCACACAGGATCTCATGCTCCAGTTCACTGGGTGTAATATTGGCAGTTTCCTCCTATGTGGTGACCGATGTGGACGCCTGACCGAAGGCTTGTGACCTCGGTCTGACGCACCTGTATGCATTGGGAGGTGTGAGGTCAGCCCAGCTTGGTGTTTTGGGGTGCTTATTGCTCCATGCCTCTATTTTTAAATGAAACCATCTCTCACACAAGCACAAGTTAAATCACTTCTCTTGGTTTCTTCCTCTGTAATATACATGTTACGGAAAAGTTGTTTTAGTTCACGATACAAATTCTGAAATCTGTTTGCTACCTTCTTACATGGAATATTAAGGTGTACCAGGTGTCAAGATGTGTCACTGCAGCCCACGTCCCTTGTGTTGCAGACTAGCCGTCCCAGCTAAAGCTGTGTGTTGTCCCCCTCCCCAGCATATTAAAGGCCGGCACCGCCGCACGCTGGACACTGGCTGCCATTGTTCTCGTCACCTCAGGAACATTTCTGCCTTTGTCACCTGCACAGGGTTAATCCAGAGTATTGAACATTGTTGCCTGGGTGGCAGTGAGGGTTTCAACTCATGACTATCACAGGCCAGGCCCATGGAGCCTCGGCGTAGGGCCCTCTCCTTCAAACCCTTAAAGGAGATGGAGTTAAAACTCAATGTACGTGGTGACCTGTTTGTGTTTCAGTGGCTGGAGGGAAGAACAGCAGCTGTTTCTAAGGTGCTCCGCTGCTACTACTGGGATTGATAAAACCATAGGTTTTGGTGATTTAGAAGTAACCATAACTCAGTGTTTTAGATTATGCTGCCGTATTCTGCTTTACTGGTGTCCTTTGAAGTTCCACAATTTGCAACACAAGAAGCTGACACAGTCAACATTTCTCGCAAGTATGAAAAAAAATACTTGTGAACCATATATATGTTTTAAATATATAAAATTGGTGGTGGTGTTGTGTTTTTCTTTAATTACATGTCAAGAGTGATTATTAGTTGGCAATATCAAAGTATTGAACTTGACATCTCAGCTGGTGTCCTTCAGTTTTTGGAAATGACTTTTTTACTTCCTGGTCCGTTTATTCAATGACATTTTTACTGGCTTGATTCTCAGCTGCTTTAGTCACAATGGCACAGTGGGACAGAGTGACCTTGGGTGCCTTTGCGAGAGCCGCCCCACACGGTCAGCAGGGGGCGTCCCGTTTCTGCGCAGCAATGCGGTGTAAAAGGGCAAACCGAGGGCATGTAGTCAAGAGGTGAGGGAATCGGGTTCGCTGTTATTAAAAAAACCCTATAGGGGATCCTTCGCCTGCAACACTAATAACACTCTGCAGTTAGCCAGGGAAGTGAGCCAGAGACACAGTGGTCCAGTAGCTCCTGTTGGGTTCAGATGCAGCGCTGAAAGCTTAGGGGTGACTACCATGAAATATTTCCATCACTGCTGTTCTAAATGCATTCAAAGATAGAAGGCTACAATATGCACTCTGCAGTATGCAAAAAAACAAACAATTGTTTTGTAACTTTGTCTGGACAGATTTGCTTTTTTGAACTTTATATGCCTCATTTCCCCTTGAATATCAAACCTTGAATGCTGTGGACTCTATGAACAAAAATGACACGTGAAGCAACACGCCCAGCGCCATCTAGTGTGTCTTTCGTGACAAAAACGTTGATTCTCTCCCCTTCTGCCTTTTAATTTTATCTCCATTTTTTTTCCGGTTGCTTTCATTCGTCAAGTACATCTGATCATTTATGAACTCAGCAAGCATTTCAGGAAATTTTCAGTTTCTGTTGGATTTGATTGTGTTAGTTATATCTGTGAATAATTTGCATCATAGTTTGAAGGGGGACAGCGCATGTGCAATGTCATCAACTAATGCACATCCACAAAAAACAAACAAACACAGGCCATATTATTGCCAGCAGATGTTTCTACGAAATAAGAGAATATTGAGAATCAGAATATAATGTTAGGTTTGATCTCATAAGCACAAATTTAAAATAAATATGATTGGAATCAATTGTGAATCAATCGTGAAGTTCGTAATTGTGGTATGGTGTCTGAATTGAATGAAAATTCATTATCTGCTTTGTGCGTTTTGATAAAATAATCGGTAATCAATGGGGACTGCAGCTAAAATGATCAATTTAATTGAGATTTCAGTGAGCAGGCATTTTTTTTTCGATATTGCCTAATAGAACAGCCTTTGAAATGCTTTCGGCGGTTCACCCTGTGCAAACAATGGCTGGGTCGCCCTCTAGTGGGAGAACATATAAAAAACGATGAGAACAATGGTAAAATAGAACTGGAATTCGCTAAGCGCTGCGCCTCCAATGATTTATGTACGGTATATTTACGACTCATTACATTTCAATGATATGAACAGTGAATAACCGGTTACTAGTAACAATCATTTGATTTGATTAATTTTAGCCACTTGCAATTTTGTTTTTAATATGAACGATTCATCTTTGTGATTTCAACTGCTTACAAAAGTTTATTTTTATTTTTAGATGTATTTTTTGTAGTTTGCACATAAAATCATTTAATATCTTATATACATTCTTTTTTGGCACATATTTTTCAAAGCCATGCTACACAGGGGTGTGGTTGGTAGCACTGTCATCTCACACCTCTGGGGTTTGAATTCAGGCCCTCATCTGTGTGTGTGGAGTGTGCGTGTTCTTCTATATTGTGTGGGTTTCCACAGTCCAAAGGCACACGGTTTGGTAGCCTGGTGTTTCTAAGTTGTTTGTAGAGTTTGATTGCCACTGGTCATGTTCCTTGTGATTGACTGGCATGTCGTCCTTGGTGAATCCCTGCCTTGTGCCCTGTGATGGACTGGTGTCCCATCTTGGGTGTACCCTGCCTTGTGCCCTGTGATGGATCGGTATCCCATCCTGGGTGTATCCCCGCTATGTGCCCTGTGATGAACCGGTATCCCATCCCAGGTGTACCCTGCCTTGTGTCTTGTGATGGACTGGTATCCCATCCTGGGTGTACCCTGCCTTGTGCCCTGTGATGGACTGGTATCCCATCCTGGGTGTACCCTGCCTTGTGCCCTGTGAAGGACTGGTATCCCATCCCAGGTGTATCCCTGCCTTGTGTCTTGTGATGGACTGGTATCCCATCCCGGGTGTACCCTGCCTTGTGTCTTGTGATGGACTGGTCTCCCATCCCGAGTGTACCCTGCCTTGTGTCTTGTGATGGACTGGTATCCCATCCCCGGTGTACCCTTCCTTGTGTCTTATGATAGACTGGTAGCCCATCCCCGCTTTACAATGCCTTGTGTC
>JAACJT020000013.1:6600792-6615178 GCA_009936485.2 Gymnarchus niloticus | reverse complement strand
GGACTGGTATCCCATCCCGGGTGTACCCTGCCTTGTGTCTTGTGATGGACTGGTATCCCATCCCGGGTGTACCCTGCCTTGTGTCTTGTGATGGACTGGTATCCCATCCCGGGTGTACCCTGCATTGTGTCTTATGATGGACTGGTATCCCATCCCGGGTGTACCCTGCCTTGTGTCTTGTGATGGACTGGTATCCCATCCCGGGTGTATTCCTGCATTGAGCTCTGTGCTGCCTGGGAAACACTCCAGCCCTTCACCCTCATCACAACCCTGTACTGAATGATAAATGAGGATTAAAAGGCTGAATATTAATTCAGAAGTCTATTATTTTCGTAAAGGAAATTTGTTTTTACTCTTCCTAAAATGAATGTGCACTATGGCCTATCTGCATAAGACATAATTTCTGAGTGATAAAAAAAAACATGATCACTTAGCAAAATGTATAAACTATTTTACAGGCAAAAATACTGTCGAATAGTTGAGTCAATGGTAGTAAAAAGACACGTGAATGAAGTCACTTGTAGCTCTTAAAGGTGTATTTTTTTTAGATAAAAACATTTCTATAAATCTTTTATAGTAAGAAAAAAGGAAAAAGACTTTAAAAACGGCTTTACTCTGTGCTTGATTGTTACTTCTTATTATGGGCTTATTCCAAATGTTAAGTCAAATTTAGCTAAACAGTACAATAAACTATATAAAAAAAATTCATTCATAAAATGCGTTCTGCGTGTGTGATGCCCAATCTGAGACATCGGCCCGTTGCTTCATAAGCCGTGTGAGTGTGCTTCTTGCCAGGTGGAGCGTGTTCACGTTAAGCGCAGCGCTCTGTGGAATGAACACGCCACGGCTCCACTAAAACCGTGCACGGCCACTCTTCCGAATAGCTGTCTTTCTTTCACCGCATCGCTCCATCGCTTAAGCGCGGTTTTTGTTGTCTTCTCCACAAAGAGAGAGAGAGAGAGAGAAAGATCTGTTTTTCTGTTACAGTTTAAGCACGTATATGTCATCACCTGCATTAACAAGTGTCAGAACATCTGTTTCAATTACTGGATACTTCTAGGAAAACGGAGTGTAATTTGATCGCAAGTGTCTAGATAAATAAATGTATCAGCTGGTGAAGACGTCATAAAATGGTATATATATATGAAATATAGTTTAACAAGACGAGCAACACGCATGTCGTCATAATCACCACAATGATGTCATTAATCTCCCGCTGTACTTATACTGGTGACGAGGTTACGTTTTCGCCATAACGCAATTTATAGGCCCGGACAAAATTGTTTTGTTACAGCATGTTCAGCATTAGAAAAACAGTATTAAACGGTTTTGCAGAATATGACGACACACATTTTTATTTATTTTTTGCTTTGTTTGTAGGTAATATATTACCTTCGCTCTCTGACGTTCCGTAAACACATCGTACAACCGGTGCAAAGACTCATTTTGAAATTATGAGTAGCAACGACGATGGCTGTATATAAGGATGCATGAATGCAAGTTCAGGTTTACTGTCGTAAGTAGACCCCTTGGTACAATGAAACGCTCACTCGCATACCCTCCAGAGTCTATCAGTCAACAATACTTTAAGAAGGAATAACTTAAAAGGAGCAGCATCAGGCAGGTGAAGTAAAAAACCGTGAGGTGACAGTAAAAACCCTGCTCGCACATCAGAAATGACATCTGAATAGAAATGTTTTCGTCCTAATACTGATCCTGACTAGTGAGAAGTTTTTTTTCTGTACTTCCTGGACAACGAGCAAGTCCATTTAATGTTTAGATTACATAAGGGAAATCATTTTAAAGCTTTCAGAGTAAATGTGAGAAGGTATACAATCATAACAAGACCTGCTTCCAAACTGACTATTTTCCTAACTGCAAAACGATAAAACCGCTCAAAAGAAAATGTCCAAAGGGCATATTTTAAAGTAAACTCTTTTACTGGGAATAATTAAATGAAAATGCACATTCTTTTATTCAAGGTTCGTAGAGAGAAAGCACTAAGGGGACATCAGCCAGGGGTTTTACTAATGATATCTATAAAAAGTATAGGCTGCCCGGAGGATGCTACGTGCTTTATCAGAAACCCAAGCAATTTATTCATTTCGGCTGCATGTATAAAGACATGCTTCGCTAGAGCTGAAAATGTCTACAGTGTTACATTGTTTTTTCTCTAAATGTTACTACCTTAATGCTAGAGCAATATTTAAGTATCGTAGTTTAAGACTGTATCTGACTAGCATTCTGTTGTTTTAAAATAGCTTCGTGATGGTTTACTGAAACGACGCCAGAGGGGGAAAAAAAAAAACCTATAAAATGTTCTGGCGGAGATTCAGACTACTGCCTTGAAAATCTCGAGTAAATCAACGCCTTCTCCACGCCTGACTTCTTGAATATTTCACCTCGGTCGAAGCTTTACCGGTTACGCTTAAAAGACGGTCCAACTTTTTAATTAAAATGTTTACGTAATATGTCGTGTTTATGTAAAAACTCTCCTCACCGTGTCCATTAACTATCAATACCGTGCCAAGAACACGGGGCCTGTCGCAAATGAAATGTTTTAATGTCGCTTAAGAAAACGTGGCAGCAGTGACTTTTCGGTGTGAAACCATATAGACCGTGCGTCGCTAGTTACTCCGCTTTAGCGCGCGCGAGCGCTCGTGTCGTGACTTGAATCCGCGCGGCTAAGACGGCGGCCGCGAGGCAAATTGCTAAGCAGCACACGATCATAGCGCTGTACAGCGGATGATCGTGGGCGAAGGACCTGTGCGCTGGAAGGTCGACTATCATGTTACACAAATGCAAGTTTGCAAGTTTCGCCAACGTATCTCAATACTCAATTTAAGCGAAAAAAAAAAACATTTCATGTAGAATACGTGTGTGGTATGTGTATATGCAAACAGTGTACCAAAAATGGCAGGTTAATTAGACCGTTATCATTATGCGTATTACCAAACACTGTCTTATTGCCTTGTGGACAGAAACCTATACTTGACGCTCCTTCATTGTTTACATTAATAATTTTAAGAATGAGAAATATATGTATTAAACGTTAAATGATTTCTTGCAGTTTTATATGCGGGCTTAGAATTGTGGGGGGCTGGCAGGGTAGCTCCGTCACTGCTGCAGCCAGGCTGTTCGAGGTGGGCCGGCGCCAACCCATTATACAAAGGCTGAAACTGTGAGGGAGAAGAGAGGAAAGCATTGGCAAAATGCATCTGTAAATGTATTTATTTCCGTTATTAATTTGTATATTTATTTAACCGACCATCTCATGTTTCTCGCCTCAGTTGGAATCTTAGTGAGATTGCGGCAGTCCATCCAGACCTGGTGTGGTCTCTGTTTCCCCGGGCCAGCGACATCTGGGCGCACGTGTGCCTACATTCCGAGAGCAGTCCGCGTGCCTGGTGCATGAAGTGTACCGGCGCTGATATTATTTTACCTTAATTGTAAAGCGCCAGTGCATTTGGTTTCGGTTCACGGGAAAAGACATGACGTAATCAGGAGGCGAAAGACCAAAGTCAACTGACACCATAGCGTAAGGTTATGAGGCTTTCGGGACAAAGGCTAGTATGGTATTTGTTGTACTTCATTCTGCTGAGATTCTTCTAGCATACTCCTTTAATGTGTCGGCCGATAATGTGTGTTCTGGCTGCCCAGTGGTTTCGGTTGGACCAGGAGGGTGCACTGCAGTGGTACTGTCACCGCAGTCATGGGGGACCAAGGCAGTCTGCTTGGTTTGTGGCATCCAGCCTAGATGCTGGGTGGGTACAATGTTTTTTCATGTGTGTTTTCAGGGGATTGGGGGAGGAGGCTGGGTGGCTGCTGCAACTGGCAGTGGTGTGACATCACAGATGGTGAGAAACCATCCCAGGCCCACCAGGTCAATGGGGCAGTCCCTGGCGCAGTAGTGGGCCCTTGGGGCATTGCTGGGCATGGCGGAGCAATGGCAAGCCGGTGGTTCTGGTGCCATTTCTGCTGATCTTGGCCTTAAACATGCCGAGAGTCACACTTCGGGCAGCGGTAAGGCAAGTTAGTGTCAATGGAAACCATAAGCCCCTAACCACTTCCTGCTCCTAACCCCAGTTCACTGAAGAACGCTCACCCAGCGCGCACCGTTGTCTCCCACTCATATGTGCCACACGTGCACGCGGCGGTAAAACCTGCATTTACGGCGTATGCCTAGGGTACAGTGGTTATCCTACACGGTAGTGGTCACAGCTCTCCTTTACGGTGACGGTTTTATTACAAGGCTAACTTATGCTTGGAAAATCCAGAGGGGGAGGTGGATTTTAAACATGCCACAGTTTAGAGAGAACTGGTTATTCGTGTGTGGGAAATTTCAGATTATTGAATTTTTTCTCTCCGAGTTAGAGTTATGGCGGTGTGATATGGCATTCTTGGTCAAGTCATATTTCACTGTATTAAGCCTCTCTCATACAGTACATTCTTCATGCTATGTCTTCCAAAAGAAGGTACAATTGCAACACAACTGCCATTTTAAAACATGCATGTAAAGCTATTTCTAGATAATCTTAATTCGTTCTCTGAATGAGTCTATTAAATTAATTGTGGATGGATAAAGTTAACCTCTCTATCCAGCATGCTTTTATGTCCTGGACTGTGCTGCAAAAGATAATTTTATCTTTCACATAGGTCAGTGTGCAGGCCTGTTAATTTACAGCAATGAAAATATCAAAATATAATTTTATAGAGAGATATATAGTTTGTATACAGTCTTTATATGAAGACCATCAAATGAACAAACCGGTATTGTTAAATAGCAAGAGACCAAACATACTGTGGTGACACTGATTATTCCATCCTCACTTCGATCTCCGCAAGCTTCATGTTGCCTTGTTGCGGCTCTTGTGTAAAATATAGATGGCATACGTTTTCATTTACATTTTTAAACACGCAGATATCTTTTAAAATACATATGTTCTCGTTAAAATGTTGTATTGCGTCACTCTTTCTTATGTTTAATCCGCATATTGATCCGCATTTTCTGAAAAATCATTCACTCATTTATTGATATACTGCTGTCGTTAGTCATAGTATAATTATTATTCTTGACGCTTTTTCAGTTTTGGACTGTTTATTGTAGATGCTGAATTTAAAATATACTGTCTTACGGATTTTTTAAAATTGCAGTGTAAATCTTTAAATATACTATAAAATGGGAACATTAGAGCATTAAATCAGTGTGATCCATCGTATAATATTTTTAATTAAAATACTGTGATTGATTTAATAAAATTAACGGCAGTTAAAAGAAGTTAAACTTGGGGAGGTTTGCGAAATGAACGCGATGTTGGTATGTATTTTAAGTAATTTAAACTTAACATACGTCTAAGTTACCGCGGAATGTTTATTCCTGTAGTTGTTCATAAATACCGCTGAGAAGACAACGTCTACGGACGTGTGTCTACACAAGCTTCGTATTCGCGTATACATCAAAGCGCACATTATATTTCAGACAGGTTACTACCGCTGTGCAAAAATTAAAGTGGATAGTGACCGACAAAGAAGCAACACACTGGAATGGCCGCAACTCTTATGCTGCAAGGAATGGTTGGAATTTTGAGCAGTTTTTGAGTTTCTTCTTAACTGTTTCGTACGTTTAATGTCGTTCCTATCGAAGCGGACGACATTATTCGAATAGTTAAAATGACGGAACATAATAAATATTTTTCTTTCGAAAACTACAATACAGCTATTCGCAATATCAAAAAATGACACGCTGAATCGATTGTGTTATTGAACTGGAAAACAGAACAAAACGGCGATGGAGACATGAAAATGTTTTAAAAGTTAGAATAATGTCGAAAGTTGACATTATAGCTTGCAGACGACAAAATGATAGAAGAAATTCCCCACCATAATGCCAAAAAATAGGTGCATTACTAAAATCTGTAACGGGAAATCTGACGACGGCAAACAATTGCGCTAATCACAGCACAGTACATGTTTTTAAGGAACAGTGACACGCAGCTTACCCAATTTGCCCACGTAACAATGATTTGCATTCACTCTTTGCACTAGGAGCACTCAGAATTTTTACTTTCCTTTTCACTTCTTTCCTATCGCTCTATACTCCACCTCTCGACTGGTCTGCTCCAGCCTGCCTAAGTTCCAGCTTTTTGTTCCACGGCTCGGACGAGGAATGAGTCGTTGTATACTTTAGAAATGTACAAGGCATACGAACATATATCAGGGCTAAAGGAGTTCCCAGATTTCTGAGTCGCGCTGCGCGCCCTTCGTGCGTTTTGCGCAGGGAGCCGTTTTATGATTATGAAATTGCATCGGCGCGAGCCAAGGAGCAGAAAACACAGCTATTTTTCGAGTCGTCTTGCATATTGCCCCTTGGAGCGGAAATTTAAAATACGAATTTTACATGTACTTCACTTGGACTAATTCGGGCACTGGTTTTAGGTTGTTACCGAAATGATCATTATGAATAATAATGATAATTACATAATTGCCGGCGTGGAGTCTGGTTTCGGCGAAGGCAGCCGGCTTACGGCTATTTTAGTGTTTCTTTTAAAATTTTGCAGCGAATCATTACGCGATTTCTGTTATAAAGGGAAAAGTCTTTTTAAGTGTACTTCTTGCTCTCAGTGGTTTTTACTCATTTATTTTTAGGCACCAAAACTTTATTTTTTTATTTTTTTATTTTTTGCTTGAAGGTATGCAACATATTCACAAATACAAGATGAAACATAACCTGCTGGTTTTATTGCATTATTAATGCGCACATGCAAACAATTATAGCAATTAATTTATATTTTATAATAAATATTATTTAGTATTTACTGACTTGCAAACTAATGTTAATGTGTTAATTCACTTTGAAAAAAATAGATTGTACCGTTCAGCTGGAAGGGAATTGACTACCTGTAATTGAATAACATTGCTATTAGAACGCTGACATAAATATAGCTTTTACCCCATCATTTTAGCGGAGCATCCAGAACTTAAACAATTTATTAATTTTCCCTCAAAAGCAATTAATTGAAAGAGTGATGCTTTATATGATGCCAGTAAAAGGAATATGAAAGTGCATGTATGAAATAGACATTATTTAAACAATAAATTGGTGTTTAAAATTCAAAGGCGCTTCTGTTTTTGTATTACTTTATTAATATAGTAATCTTTATGAAATATATATTTGTACATGTATACCTACATCCATACACATGAACACGTATTATATATAGAATTACTGTTTTTTTATTTCAATTCATTTGAAAGGCCCAAGTCGTTTGCACGTACAGTTTTTTCGGTTACATATTAACATTTCATTATATTTTGTCAGCCATTTCGCGTGGAAGGAGCTGTACGCCTCAGCCCGGCTCTACCGCAAATGAAGTGCATGTGTTGCAGCCCTTAATTTCTTTGTGTTGGGCTCGGCAGTGCCAACCAGCTTCAGTGCCAGACGGAGCAAAAAGCGGCCAGCTGTGCCAGAGAGGACTGTAACAGGTTTACACAAATTTTTGACTGTTAAATATTTATAAAAATAACCATTAGAAACATCGAATTCTGACATCTCTGTAATAATGTGCGAATACAACATACTGTAACGGACTCCCGTAACATAATGGGCATTAATTGCAGAAATTACGTGCTTGAATATATTAGAAAATATAACTGGCTGTCTGATCGGTTAATAAAATATGCAATTTTGACCCATAAAATACAATCTGTTTGTAGATCTTCCCGGTATCTAAAACTAAATAAAACTGCCAGAACTCTTTATACGCCTACGCAAACATTAACCGGCACTGATATCAAATTCACACAACAGACTAAAAATTGTCGTAGGACAATCAAAAGCTGAGAACTCTGTTCATTAAAGTTAGGAAGGACGATTTCGTTGCATTTCTCGAAACACGCTCGGTTTAAGACTCTTTCGCCATATAATCCCATGGGTAAAATCTGTCTTTAGGTCTTTGACCTATCTGGCGCCGCACGTTTCAATTTAGGCCAGTCTCGCTTTGATAGGCTAAAGCGGTCTGTTAATATGCAAATGAGAAGCGCCTGTCGAGCGGAAGTGAGGGTCTGAAGGCACGGGGCGCTGAGGGCCGCCGTGCTCTCCACCAATAGGAGAGCAGGGATCGGATCCAAGCGCGCAGCTCCCTCTGCCTTCTGCGAGCAGCGGCGACGACAGGCAGACAGAGAAAGAAAAGGCGCAGACCTGCCCAGTTCCAAAAACTCTGCCTCTTCTGGATCGCGTTCAACTCGACAACCAAAAACCTATCCAAAAGTCTAACTAAAAGAGGAAGGAAGAAAAAAAAAAAAAAAATCCGAGGTGCTCACTTGCCTTGACTTTGCCGCCTTTCTGCCAAGAATTCTCTTCCGGTGTTGTTTTTTTAAAGCACTTCTAGGAGGAGAAAAAAAAAAAAAAAAAACAAAAAACTGAGAAAGCACAAATTTGAACTTGAGAAATGTGAAGGTACCGGCTTCTGTTTCAGCCAGATTCCAGGATCCCGTATAGATAAATGCAATACAGTGCAATGGTACGTGAACATGGAATATACTGTACTTTTGTTAAAACGATGTATGCTTTACATTTACAAACTGTTACTGTATTGCATTCAAATGTATGTTCCGCCTGAGAAAAACAATATCACATGTTTGGTTTCAGGGAAGCAGGGGCCGTTTCGCACGTGCCGGCCGGAGGAAGACGCTGGTAGATGTCTGATCGCTTTGAGCTGGCAGCATTTCTGTGTGGGTCACGCTAATGTCAGAAGTCGATGGTGGAGCAGGCGCCCAAAGTGCCGCACTTGGCACCATTCCTGCCTTAGCTAACTTTTTTCCCCCCTCCGTTTCTGGCAGTTCACTTCACTTCGCTGTGAAGCGATGCCACGGAGACACTTGCGATCTGTTTTGCCGTCACTTTTTTCGTGGTTGCGGGTTGCTGTCTTTTTTTTTTTTTTTCTTTTTCAGTTTATTTGACTTTGCAACGTGTTACTCACGGTTGATCATTACCGGACGGCATCGACATCCCCAGAATATTCTGCGTTTTTCTGGATGTTATGTTGCAGTGCGGTCTCCGTGCATCGTTATACCGTTCCCGTGAATTGCGGGTGCAGCTCGCAACAAGCCGCACGTCATAAATAAAGCGCTATCATTCCTGAATATGCGTGCTACGGCCTAACCGTGCCCTTATGTCTTGCTGCAGAAATGGATGCTCTCCATTGTTTTCGTCCTGCACTCCTCGCCGCGTCGGGCTGTTAAATGCAGGCGCTGCGTCTTCCATAAAGTTGCGGTTGAACGCGGTGTGAGAACACTTGGCAACTCGTGGGTCGAGGGGGGTGGGGGGGGTGGGGAAGCCAGATTCGACTTTGACACAGGATGCCTATGTGGCGTGATGTGAATTATTATTAGTCTTCTCCACCTCCTTTCGGGGTGGCAGTTCAATTTAAGGAGAGCCGTGACGATGCCCTAACTTTTACTGTAATGCGACACTGCGTTAATAGACGCCAGGATGGCAGTATCACTAAGAGTTAATAAGATCCTGCTCCGTTTATTAACCGACACTTTCAGTCTTTGCGACACGTTTCTTTAATAGTATTTATACCGTATCGACATATAGTATTAGGAGTCATCTAATTTGTCAACTTAAATGCCGCTTATGATAAGCCGTGACTTTAGACTGCTGATCATAACAGAACGTTTCGGCCTGTAAACCCTACATAGGCCATGCTATTATGAAGATTACTATAAATAAACGTTTTGTGTTTAATATACACTGTATCCTAGTGCCACGTAATTGCTAATATTACAACAATGGAAGTTGTCCTTCTTTCACGGGATTGCCGTAACTTGAATTAATTTCATTGGCTTGACTGTCATTTTCTGTATTTAACACAATGGTTTTTTTTTTTTTTTTTTTTTTTTTTGCATAGAAAGGACTTTAGAAGTGGACATTTGATTTGATTCAGGCCATCAAAAGTAATTTTGAGTACACACTGTGCCCGGAGCACGTTTACAGATGTGATCGCACTTATGAAGCACAATGAGAAGAAAAGGCTCTCTTAATAGAAACGCTGCCGATTCCCACAGACGCGTCGTGGAGCTTACCGTTTGAATGTGACCCCCGGCCTGTCGCCACTTTCATTTAACTTACCTCAAAACCCAAAAGTTATCAGACTGCAAAATGCAGCATTTGTTGCTTTTTCCTACCCGTAATGCACAATTTCGAAGAAATTGCCCACTGTGCTTGGCCCGCGAGGGGACCAGAAAGCTGCATGTATGTGCTGTCCTGTGCGTGCAGTCCACGACTACGACTTACGGTTGATGAAATAAGCCGAAGTAAATGAAACGGCTTCAGTGTTGTAAGTCACAGTTTTGTTTCGCTGTGTGATAATCTAAAGGATCGGTCACAAAAGCGCCTTCAGATTGGATGCACCGCTTAATTCGGATTGTGGTAACAGAGCGTTTACACCGAAGCCGGCGCGCGTTTCTCCATACGTTTAAATCGCAGCGTGTGCTGAAGCCGTAAGCAAAGCTGCATTCTGGCTCTCCTGCTCGAAGCCTTGATAGTTTTGTTACATAAACCAAGTCGAGTTGGTAAAGTAGCTCTTCCGTGGTGGCAAGCTGGAGCTTTAGGAGCTGAAGTTGGGCGGTCGTGCTGCTTTTGGTCGGCTGGAATCACACACGCTTGTTTAGAATGACTATTTCACACTTCTAGCATGGGCATTCCCATTAATCCGTGCCGTAAAGGTACTGGAGGTATTAAATTTTAAAGTGTAAAGTTCACAGCAAACTCAAGCCTGTTCACAATGTGACACCCTCGGTAAGGGGATGCCCGGAGGGACGGCGACTTCAGCTTGGAATAAGGCTGTCGTGGGGGGGTGGTGGTGGTGGTGGGGGGGGGTTTCCACTTCGCCTCGATAAGGACGAGGTGCTGCTCGCATGATAACATAAAAATCCACAGCAGACGCAGAGATTTGGCGTTTCTGCCGCGGCTCCGAGCGTCGTGGGTTGGCGAGGAATGGAATGCGCTTGCTGGAAGAGGAGGAGTATGACCGTGTAATTAAATGGGGAGGAAAGAAACTCCAGACTGATTTGTTAGGGTCGACGAGACTTGCAGGGTGTTCCCGGTCCATCTTATATCAAGTTAGAAAAGCAAACACGCCATCACAAATTTGGCGCCTGCAACTTTTTTTTGTTGTTTTTTTTTTTTGTTTGTTTTTTATAATTCACTCGTCAACTGTTTCCCTGCAGCAGAAATCCAGGCTTAATCTGCCACTCCGGTCGGGGCATTTGGCCGTCTCTTCTCCACTTCAGGATTAGCCGGACTTCTGGATGCAGCCGGGATTTGTTTTTTAGGCGCTTCGGTCCACATCAGATTGTTAGTCTGGATCCGCTTTAAAGTGGAGGCTTTTGGAGCCGCGGAGCCGTTCGACGCTATCGGATAATATCCGACTACCATTTTTAATTTTCTTCTTTTTAATGACACTAACTTGCCGGCGTTCCGCGCCTTTATGCCGCACCGTGGACGCGGAGGAATGAGGCGATAAAGCGATCCGATCCGATCCGGGGACGTTCGCGGTACTCAAGGTCATGATGTATTCTCCTATCTGTCTCACACAGGTATACTCCTTATCTTTTTTCCCCTACTCGTATTTTAATCACTGCTGCGTCGCCTTTCGTTCAGAAATGAAGATATTTCGACGTGTTCTCGTCGTTAGGGCTGCACCCTTAATTACACACTTGATCCCATTCTATCGCAACCTTTTTTAATTCCGGAAAAAAAAAGTACAGCGTTGAAAACGACGTACCCAAGTCAGTGGTGTCCGGTGATATGAACTGTGTAAATTATTCGTTTTCTTGTGTATATATGTGCTTTTTTCGCGTAGAAGGAGATTTACAACATTGGTGTTCTTCAAATTAAAGTGAGATTAGGGACAACATTTTACTTGTGAATTTCGGTAAAAAAAAAAAAAAACCCAAAAAAAAAAACAGGAATGCATGTATATAATAGCTTAATATAATATTTTACAAAATAGTTTGCTGGAAATGAGAATTGTAGCGGCGTGCGCGCGGACACCGCAGGTCGGAAATTCTGGTTTTATTTAAAGTATCCTGAAGTCCTGCATCTCGACTGTAAAAACTGCAAGTGCTTCAAAGAACCTTAAATGCCATTCACGTCAGTATCTTTAAAAATGAATATGCCTATACGCTCAAAGAATTATGTTTCGGCAGGAGCGCTCGAAAAGTGAGTGTTTAAATGTGTGCTTTATAAAGGAGTCTTCAAATAAGGAAAGGGAAGGCACTGTGCATTGTGAATGGAGATGAAAGCCACGATAAGGTTGATTCAGTGGTTGGACAGAGTCCTCTAGCTTTTTGGCTGACACAATTTCAGTGTTTATATTTTGTTTGGCATCCGAAAGTAATTGACTGAGATACGGTTTGCTTTGCGCAAATGGAAACTATAGATTTACCACAGTAAAGCTCAAGCCTAGAGTGCAGCTTTACTTGCTCTCAAGAATGTCTTTTGTGCTTTTTTTTTTTTTTTTTTTTTTTAAACGTTACGAGGTGTTTTGCAATTGCGTGTAATTTTTAAGGGTAATGGAATAAAAATTTCCCAGAACACTTATTTAAGTTAAATTGTTACAAAAAGGTGCTAAAATCTCATTTCAGAATATTTGAACGTTTATTTGTCAGACTCTTAGACATGGCTATTTCATTTAACATACAGATTCGCTTTCTGAAAGTGTTTACTTGTCATGCAGGAGTGGAGAGTACTTGCACTGGTTTTTTGTTCATTAGAACAACTGTGGAAATATGAAGGAAGCTTAGTCAAGGAAGTATTAAAGAAGGAATAAGCCTAAGTCAGCCGCAGAAACAAATGGCGCTTTATAGTAACTATAAAAACGTTTAGAATGAACCGTAAAATTCTACACAGAATAGTCTTCATTATTTGAAGACTTCTGCTTATTTTTCATTATTTGAACAGTTTCTCTTATGTGTTCAAAACATCGTGTGGTACAAATCATTGCTGTGGCATGTCATTGAAGTTACTCTGTATGCGTTTTATGCCTCTGACCTTCACGCTGCTATTTTGTTAGGTGGTCCGACTGCAGCATGAAAATGTTGTGTGTGACTGAGGAAGACCAGGTAGTCTTTCGGTCACATTGCACTGTGTGAGCGCGGTTATCTCAAGAGCCGCGATAAGGAGTGAGTTGCTGCTGGTGGTTTTCTCCGAACCACTGTGGCCTGCCTAAACAAAGCACTATGTGTGGTTAACCCTCATAGTCGGCTCTCCAGCGGAGCACACTCAGTAGAGGTTGCTCAGCAGCGGAAAGCAGAACTGACAGACGGGACAAAATGCTCTGGTGTTACCCCCGTTTGTCCGAATGGCCTTTGTGTAATGCGTTTCAGCTTTGACCGCCTGCTAATCCTGCACAATCGGGCGGATAATTGTTGTGTTTGCCCAGTTTTTATATCACGGCTTTAAAAGCCATTTTTAGGTTGCAGTCTCCCTAATTATCTTCTCTCAAAAGGATTTCTCATATTAGAACATTAAAACTGAAAATACATTAAAGGCCTGTGGCAGTAATATTTTGTTCCATAGAGTGATTTTCTTGAGAGTAAAATTCGCTATAAAAGTTCTTCATGGCACAGTGAGATTTCATATTTATTTTTCTGTGTTTGTGTACTTAGTTATGGGATAGTTATTTTGAGACAGGGGTACATCAGAAAAGTAGACCGTCTCAGTAAAGATAGATGTCAAAGAAGTGTGTTTGTTGCTGGCAGACTTGCCCGCAGAAGGTGAATGGTACCAGACACCATTCAGTGGTACGTGTATTATAACTATGTAATATGTGGTCTCAGATGCCTGCCAGACATGTTCAATATACAATCGTGGGCTCGTGACTCTAGCACAAGATGGCTCATATGCCAGCTTTCACTTTTCTTTGCCCGAGTTGCATTGGGTAAAATTCCCCACGTCTTGGCGGATGACGGCGAGCCTTCAGTTGCCAGGTTGAGATTTCACATTCCCGTTGTCACTCAGTCGGCTTTGCTCATCTTCTTCCCTGCTGCTGTTGGTGTTTTCCGTGCTTTTAATGAATGTGCTTTTCTGTGTGGGAGTTATGCTTTTAAGGTAAACTGAGGCGTGGTAGGTGGATTTCCGTTGGTCTCGGCTGAGTCGGCAGGCCTTGTGCTTGGCCCTTACTGGTGGCTGCTGAGCTGGAGAGTGTGGTCCGATAACAGAATTGGATGAGGCGTATGTCCGCTCGCGTGTTTCGGGGGGGGGGGGGGGGGGGGGGGCCGGGGCCGCGACAAGGGGGACAGATACGCTAGAGGAATGTGGACAGAAAAAGACAGACAAGGGACATGTATACGGATGTGGAGATGAAAATATGTGGAAAAC
>JAACJT020000013.1:6570020-6582859 GCA_009936485.2 Gymnarchus niloticus | reverse complement strand
GGGCCAGAAGAAGGGGGGGGGGGTGTTGTCGGGGGATACGGCGTGACATTATCCCGCACTAGTGGCGGCGTGCGTCTGACAAGGAGGAGCTGTCACCTGCCAGACTGCAGGAATGTTAATACCGCGACATTCATAATTGGATTTTATTCACGCCTTCTGTGAGGATGCAGGAGAACTTGCCTTTTTTGTTCCCGTGGTCTGGGAACCTGAATAGAATCTGTCTTCTCCCGGTGTTTATATAATGAGTCCTGACTTTATAAGAGTGTTTACATTGTGCCGTTTTTTTTTTATCCTTTCTTTTTTTTTCCCCTTTTGGCTGCGTGTTTTCTTCCCTGGGCCGTACAGCCGGGCAGATTGGGGAGAGGAGTGCGTTTGGTGGCGATAGGGGTATCCTTGGCGAGGAAAACAGAAAGTCACGGAGAGAAGATGGTTGCCATTGCGGGGGGGGAGGGAGGGTGTCACGTATGTCGACGGCCCGCTTCGGCCCGACACGCTGGCTACCCCTGTTCTGGCCTCCACTGCTATTTCCACTGAGTGACGGACTAAGGTGGTTTAAAGTCTCTGATGGGGTGACCTAAATTCTTTTCGTTCACCTCAGAGGACCCCAGCCATAGCACTGCCTGCTTTTCCCGTTCCTATTTCAGCTTGACTCCCGAGTAATATATGGCCTGCCTGTGTGTTAAAGGTCCTTCCTGTATATAAGGAAACTGTGTGGAAAGACCCCCCCCCCCCCCATCCTGCCTCGTCACAGATAGGACAGCTGAGAGCCGAGCTTCTCGGAGCACAAAGGCAGAGACACGCGGGAGCAAAGAAGTCAACAGATTGTTGTGGTTGGCGCCTAGTGTCTGTTTTCCCTGGGTCTGTGCGAGAAGCCTGTGTCAGGCGGGCACCCCAGCTAACTGATGAATGCCCACCCGGCCTGGCTTCCTGCTTGGGGGTATTCCGGAGACTTATCCACTGCCTCCGGGGCATTGCATGATCTTCCGTGGCCCATCCAATGCCAGCTGAAATGCCAGATCAGGTTTTACCCATTTAGCAAGTTTGACCTGCACCTTTCAAACGGGCATGCAAATTCTGCTTATATCTGTCAAAATGTCAAAGTATATCAGATCTGGTACATAAAGCTGACCTGGTAAACAGTTTAAATGCTTTAGACAGGCCTGGGTGGCAGGATAGTTTGTTGGGGGGTGAGGTCTGCGAGACCCCTGCAGGACCACCTCAGGAACACCACGCCCACCCTTATTCACCATACCGGGATCTCAAGTGTCACTGGTCTACCTAGTCCAGGCCTCATTAATTCTGTTCTGGAAGGCTGACTTTGAACTAGTTTCGGAAAGATTAATCACATTTGCGTTATCTTGGTTGCTCTTCCCCTCCGTTGGACAACCGTCAAACACTTTATCACGGAAACTTGTACAAAGGGCACGGAGGATCCAGCCCTGACAGCAAACACAGGCGGAGCAATGGCTAAACAGGCCCGGCATCGAGCTCCGCTGGCACAGTTTTAACTGTGATCAGGCAGCGTCTACCTCATACTTCCCCATGCTGTATGTTAGTGACCTATGCTTCACCAGTATGCTCTTTCCTGGGGGGTTTTTTGCACTGAGGGTGGGGATGTTAGCCCCACTATAATGGCTATTACATATTCCAAATTTTTTTCTTCTTCTCCTTCTTCCTCTCCATCTAATATCCTCCCTCCTCAATTCTGGCGGCTGAGACATTTCATTCAGTAAAGCAAACTCTGCGGCACAAAAGCCCGTCTTAGATAATCGTCAGTAGGACTGAGAGTCACAGCCAAGCAGATGTTGTTATTGGAGCGAGACCAGGGACGACCGAGCCAGGCAGATGCTGGCTGGAGGGCCAGAGAACATCAGCCAATGGCCTGCCTCTGTCCTGCCCCCCAGCATTCCCAAAAACGAGAGGCCGGTCAGCCATTGGTTCCTCCTCTAGTCTCCAGAAGCCCCTCCCTTTCCACTGTCACCTATTTTCCCGAGCTTCTGGCGGTAGGCCACAGTGGTGGTGGTGGTCGCTGTCGTCTGCCGGACCAGCCCTCCAGTGGCCCGCCCAGACTCTCCCACCCAGGCCTCTGCAGGGGCTGGGGGTGGGCCTTGGGGGGATGTGACGCCT
This sequence comes from Gymnarchus niloticus, assembly GCA_009936485.2. Taxonomy (NCBI): domain Eukaryota; kingdom Metazoa; phylum Chordata; class Actinopteri; order Osteoglossiformes; family Gymnarchidae; genus Gymnarchus; species Gymnarchus niloticus. The sequence goes on along the minus strand of JAACJT020000013.1, from coordinate 6,580,732 downwards.
GATGTTTCCATAAGCCCCTGGACGTTTAACAAAACCCCTGAGACAAAACACTATTGTGCCTGCTGTCAGTGTTGTGAGATTCCTCCCCAGAGAGTCCCGGGGAGATTAAATGTGTCCATACATGTTTTATTCCCTGAGGGCAGTGCGGCGCTAAATGGAAATCCTTCACTGTGTCTGCTGATCCTGTAGACGCCTCATTGTTCCGAGGGGTGACTGGGAAGAAAAAGTGTCCGTGTCCGAGAGAAAAAGGCGGTATGCATGAAGCGGAAGGTGGAGAGCCGAATCAGAGGGAAGGGGGGAGGGGCAAAGACAACGACGGCAGGTGAAAATTGTTAATGTGTTAAGAGGGAACACAAACAGAGTGAGGGGCTTTTGGATGGAGAGCTGAGGAGAGGAGAAAGCCAAGCCCAACAGCGGCCACGCTTGTGCAAACACTCAGGTTGTAGGTTCAGCCAAGGTGCAGTGGCGTGTGAGCGAATTGCTGCTAAAAGTGGGCCCCCGCCCCCCTCCTAGGGGCCACAGCTTCTGCTTGGGGCCTCAGTCCGTCTGACCGGCCTCACCAGTCTGTGCTTGAGGAATAGCCAGCCACTACTGTTACCCTCGCCATTGATGCCCTTAATCATGCCTCCCACGGGGCAGTTAGTACTATTCCCTTGAGGAGAGGGTGCTGAGCAGTGAAAAAATATCTTGTGTGAAGTTGAATGAGTCACTTAGGAAGAACTGTCGAGTAAGCGGCTCAGTAGTAAGCCAGGGTAGCGTGGGAACGTAGCTTTGACAGTGACGCACTCCTCCACTAACGCCCCAGTAAGCTCTTGCCGCTCCATCACGCCCGCTCAGTGGCAATGCGGGTCAGCATACGTGCTCTGGCGCTCATTATTGACTGCGCGACGCCATCACAGAGCGCGCCCAAACGCGTTCCTCTACCGAGCACCTGTGTAAATAGCAGCTATCTTAACGGCTTTCCAAGGAAGTGAGCTGGTTGGGCTTGTTGTTTGACTAAGGTCTCTCCATCCTTTTCCGGTGAAAAGCCCCCTCCCCCTATTGCCAGTAGGTCCAAACAATGAGAGCACACACTGTGCGGGATTCGTGGGAGACCTCTGGGCTCGGTACTGACTCATTAGGGTAAAAACGGTCTCGCTGGTACCATCCACGCACAGTCTCACAGAGGGATACCAAGACATCAGCGAGCCATGGTTTGTCAGCTCATGTGGTGACTTCCATCGAATCTGGTATCTATATAAACAAATGGCCTAATGTCATCCATGCAGAAAGTCGCCCTGTAATGTTTGATCCATTTTCTTCTCACGGCGTAATCTGCTCTCGCGGATCGCCTTCCCTCCCAGCTTGGTAACAAAGAGCCCTCAGTGGAGTCACGGAAAGTGGCTGTGTATCGTATGGTGGGCTTAAGGAAGCCGCTAATCTCGCCGCCCCCCAGAAGCTGTGCCGAGAAGCCTCGTCTGGGAATCCGTAACCGTATCTCAGTACGGGGCCGTAAAAAGGGACACATTGTGTTGCAAGATGGTCCATAAAAACCCAGAGGAAAAAAACTTATAAGAGCGAACTTCAGCTGGTGGATTCCATTTGAGAGCACGGCCAAAAGCTTGAAGTCATCCTAAAATTAACGGTTGTAAACCAGCTTGCGAATGCGTGCCCCCCCTAAGTGTGTGCTGGGTGTTGGGACAGATCCCCCCCTCCTCGGCCCCATCACAGTTTCTCTTTCTCTACGGAGAGGTGCTGTTTAGGACTGTTGAAATTAAAAACACACCCGTGCTCATAACTGTCATCACGGGGTGGCTGACTGCAGGCAGCTCCTGTTGTCGTTTCTACCAAACCCACCCAGCTGTATAGACGAAGACCCTGAGAACTCGCAGGAGCCCGTGGGGCCCGTCCTCCTCAGCATCAGCGCTCGGCAGCAAAAGTGGACATGCTGGGGGCACGTTTTAATTTGCAGGCCCCGGTGGGGGCCAAATGACTGGGGTCCTGCAGAGCCCCCTGACATTTCGCTTTCTCTGTCCTCCGGTTCATCTCTTGGCTCATAGACCCATTGGCTCCCTCAGAATCCGACCCTTGGAGAATTCCCATACCTGAAGCTAGTGCTTGTTGAACGTGCCGGGGGGCAGGGGGTCTGGCTTGGCGTGGGATCCGCGGTCGCTCGCTTTCTCCTTCCCTTGGGCCAGAGTCCAGCTGGACTGCTTCTCGCAGACCGGGTCGGCGAGTGTGGACACGAAACCAGGCCACATCTCCGAGCCAGTCCGGGCAACTGGTTGCCCGTACTTTGCAGCGCCAGCTGGCGTCAGTCTCCGTGACAAGGGCATCCGTATGGCCAGACTGACTATCCGCCGTGAAAGGTCGGGTGAAACCGCGTCCTTCTCAGCGGTATGTAGCCGGACCTGCTGCAGAATCACCGGTGGCTTTGGGTGATGGTTGCTGCCTTACCAGATACCTTTCCCTGCACCATAGGAAGGGGGGTCGAGCTCAATTCTCACTGTCCGCTCTGCCGGCGAAATTGGCTCCCAAATAGCCAACAATGAGCTTGAAGCGTTTTTCGGGTTCACTGCCTTTAAGCCGGTGTTTAGCCTCTATGCCTGATAAAAACCCCTTTGATACGTCGCTCTAACAGGATCGGACACCCGCTGGATTATGACGCGCTGCTCTCTGGGAGAAAACGAAGGATTAATGACGGGCGATAACACGACTTTTAACTTTCAGAATGTTGTTTTCCTCTAGCCATCCTTAAAAAAATAAAAGGAAAAACGTGCACTCAATGAACCGGAGACGCTGCGAACAGCCTGCATGGATTAGTTCAGGTTATTCTATTACGTCAAACATAATGCACTTATTGTGACTATTTGCCTTTTCCAAGGCAGGCCGTAATAATTTAATTGAACACGCAATGTCAGTCTGCCCCCTGCATTGTTCTGACGGCCACGAAGAGGAACTGACAGGGGTATCCAGATGATGTCGGTGCGATTGGTCCGGGGTGAGGTAAAATCAAGGCTGTTTAATGTGCGGTGGAGTGTAACACCTGTGAGCATTAACCATGCCATCATCTGATCCTTACGGCTGTCCTAGACAAGTCAGTGGTCGGATCCAGCGATCTGAGGGTCGTCTGAGTTATTGAACTGCTGGTTTTATTGCCGGAGGGCTTTGGCTTCAGGATTTCGGAAGCTTCAGAAAGACTGACCTGGAGTACAGCTTTAGGACAGTTCAGTAGTAGAATTTGGTAGAATGCACACAGAGCTGATAGCGCAAACCCGAACTCAACTGGCTGAACGTCACAGAAACCATCCTCCAAAACAAGAAGTGTGAAAAATGTCCAGAAAATGGCTGGGTAGGGTTCTCAGGAAGAGTCAGCGGAGAAAATTGAAAAAGCGGAGGGTGAAAAGCACTTGTATAGATTGAGGGGTCTTTCTCCCCTCTGTGTTTAGGTACTTGAACTCTATTGGCTTATGTTTCCATACCTAAACTGGTCCTTCGTATCTTGAGTCCAGCAGCCCAGGCGCCTGCCCATGTTTCTATCTGTTGTTTATGGTTTATTCAATTCAATCCAAAATACTTCATTTATCCCTAGAGGGGCAATTCAAGGCAAGCAGGTGAGCAGTACATACGCAGGATTTCTATCGACAGACACGTTAACACACTAACAATCTAAAAACAATCTACCAGTGACATACTGACTAAATAAAAATAAAAAGGCATGTTAGTCAAGGTAGAGATGCCTCCCTCACGCTTGCATACAGCCAGCCGCTGTGTTTATAGACACAACCCCTGTTTGGCAGTAGCAATTTTAAACATTGCAACTGATCTTATCACAAATAAAGTATTAAATCGGTTATACCGTTATTGTCATATGAATATTTACCTAGACGCATTTTCAGTTCTGTGTTTTTGACATATTATGACATTTCACAAAACTTTACAAAGCATAGCCTAACTCTCAGATGATTCATTATGAAATCTCAGTTTGGTGCTCTCACTGTGCAGAATGATTGACAAAATCTATCCTAAAACAGATTATGTAGACAGTGGCTGGTTGGGAAAACCTTGCAGTATTCTGCTGAAAACAAGCGAGTCTTTGCTCTGTCTAGTTGTCAGTCATCTGCAGTATGAACATTAGTTGTTCTTACTCTAGAGAGAAATTTTAATAAAATGTATTTTACATTCAATACTCGTGCAATTTGTGCAAATAATTCCTATTGTAATTCAGAAGAAAAGCAAAAGGAAGCATGATCATTTTAATAATAGCAAATACTGTAAGTAAGCTCTAATAATAGCTAGTAGTGAAACTATTAAGTAATTCTGCATGGAAACCTGCATAAGAATAGCTCTGGAGAGCAACATTGAAACAAAAACAGTTTCAAAGACATTTCAGAAATAGACAAGTAATTTGGAGGGGTGAGTTGTTTGATGCTCATTGAGCGTTTTAAACTGGACGGTTTCTCTGGAAGACCTGTCAGCAACATTCCACAGGCACTCTTTGGGGCCCTGTTATTTGACCATTTCACTCCAAAATCTCTTTACAAATTACACTGCATTTGCCTGCCCTCTGCATTCTCATCCGCATCAGCGACTAGGAGGCCTTCCCGCTATCTGAGGGTGACTGACTCTGGCCCGTTAGTCGCAAACTAATCAGGTGCAGCAAACACAAACGGCACTTATGACTAAACGGACACTTGTCACCTGGTGCTTTGGTTGGGGTCTGAGGCGATGCCTTATTGGGATAGGGTCATACCCTGGTAGGAAACGTCTTGTTCTCTAGGGGAACAAGCAATGGGGCCAAATTGCGGTGAAACCAGCTATGGGCTGTGGCTACAGGGATGGAATGGCAGGGGCTTCTGGCTCCGAGCGTGGCCTGGTTCCCCTGCGAGCTAGGGCGCCGGTTTCCAGCCCAGCGTCTGCTTCCCCCCAGTGCAGCTTGTTTTTTCCTTTGTTTGAGTATTCAGTTGCAAGGCGGGCATTATTAAGTGCCTTTGAAATCCTTGAAAGCAGGCCAGCCTCCTCGGGTCCAGAGGTCCCTGACATGGTTTGTTCTCGTGACCTGAGTTCCGGAGCACGCCCCGTGTGTCCCTAATGAGGCTGAGAAAAGACACCAGGTTTTCCGAGTAGGTCGGGGACACAGATTAATGTGTGTCATCTGCTCCAACAGTGGCATGTCACAGGTTGTTGGATCAGGCTGCTTTGTCAACTTCACTGCTCATACCACTGCTGAGTGTTGCTTGCGGTCAGTCGTGATGATCTCAAAGCGGCAAAAAGTTTGTGATGGTGTAATTCACGTAGTTGGTTTTTACAGAGTTGATGTTTTAAATACGTATGTATTCCCTTTCCTTGGTAGTATACCTTCCAAACTTTTTATGAGTTCCTTAAGGATAAGGTAGGGCAGTCATCCTCTTCCACTCCCAGAAAAGAGGGATTATGATGGACAGAATTACACATTCACCCCTACCTCCATCATCTTTTCACAACGCCAAGTGCCCCTATGTTTACACAGCAGTGAAGTACTCTACAGAGGAGATAAAACCGTGCTGATCTTTATCCTCCGTCCTGTGGGTGGAGAGCGCTACCACATAATGTAAACGCTGTTTGAATCCCCCCTTCCCAACCATACATCTCTGCTCCACTTGCACCAAACAGATGGCAGAAGTGGGTGGGAAGCATCCTGTGCTTCTTAATGCCCAAATGGTGGGCAAGAGGATTGGCATTCAGAGCCCAGGTGACAGCATCTGGATGGTTAATTTGTTCTGGAGACAGAGGCCTGGAATATCGTCCATGGGATACGCGTCACTCGTACACATCTGCGAGCCAGTGTTAGTCAGGAAGTGAGAAGACGTCGGGATGCAAACCTTCTGAACGCGTGTTTTCCATGAGTAACGGTGCACACAACAGCGAGGGGAGCGTGTGTGCTGAAATGAGGGCATTCAGGGCTGGTGTTGGTGTCTCTTGGGGCAGCATAGAACCCGAAACTGCTGGACACAAGGTTCACGTCATTACACTCTTAACATACAGAGACCCCCTGACAGGCTGCATCTCAGTGTCCCCTTTAGTGCCACCACATCGGTGGCTGTAAAACGAGAACGTCGTTATCCACGAGGTGAAATCCCAGAGCAGTTATGTCCGGCTTGATGGGGGGGTGTGTTAGGTTGTGGGGGCTAAAATTAAATCCTGGGCAATACTGAGTGCGTGCTCTTTGTCAGTTACCAGGCCAAACTGTCACTGTGTCACACCAGAGCTTCTCCTGGACAAAAATAGACAGAGGCTTTCCATGTGCTGAGAGAGGACTACAATCGATACTCCAGCGAGCCATGATCCAACGTGAGCCAGCAGGACCTAGTGGTTTTTCTTTGACTGTGTCCTATCTGGCTGGTGCTACTTTCATAGAGTAAGCCATGGAAGGTGAGACAGATGCTCAAGTGTTGAGCTGAGTACTATTCCATGAGCAGGATGACCCCGTAAGCTCATGTAGCAAAGGGCTATTGCAGGAGACATCTGCTGGCATGGTTTAGGCAGCAGCTGCCAAGGTTATCTAAGGTGATGGCAGATTGTTTACCCTCTAAAACCCTCTATGCAGTCAGGCTGGTTTCTCATTAAGCCACAGCTCCTTTCGCTATCAGGGGAGGATTGCATGCTCTTTTGCTATAGGCTCCTAGAAATGGACACGTTGGTCTTATTTCGAAAACGTAATCACCGCTTTCGTTTCCTTAACATGCCCCCTGTCAGCCGTACCCAAGTCACCTTGACGATCTCTCTGACGTCGCAGTGAATTAGCCTGCACCGAGCGCCATGGTGGCTGACGGGGCCCTGAGACTGCAAGCTAATCTAGCAAGTCGTGCTCATTCCTCGTAGTCTGTTTGCCACTCTTGCCTGCATGCTGATCCTCCGGTGACATCTAAGCTTCTGAGTCAACAACCCTGGGCGACACTTAATCTACCACCTGGCCCTCGTTTTGCTGTCACGTCTGCACTTCTTGGCCTCTCCTGCTTTATCCTCCATCAAGTGGTAGTGAAGGGACGACCAAGGCTTCCCAACCCGTGGTGGGTGGGAGTATCCTGAACCAGCCAATCAATGCCGGCTGTTGCTATCGTCCAGCATTGATTGGTAGTTCAGGATACTCCCACCCACCACGGGTTTGGATGCCTCATTTGTCCCTTCACTGTAGAATGGCTTGCCAGTTAAGGTTAACATTAAACTGTTGCATCAGCTTTTGCTCATACACGCCATTCTTGACTTTTTTACCCCATTGACTCCTGTTGGCATTTTCAGTGGTTTGGCACTCATATAGCTGCTCTAGAGCATGTCCATACCCTCTTGTAAAGATGGAGCACGGACAGGAGGCCAAGAAGGAGAATGGAGTGGTTTTGAAATGTCTGACCTTTCCTGCTAGTCCTCTGGAATGAGAGGTTCTTCAGGGGGGGCGCTAAACTCGGAGGGGCCTGTGGATACCTGCTGCTGATGAGTCCCTGTGATGGAGGTCAGGGTTAATCTGCTGCAGAATGTTGCTGAAAGAGCTCCTTTATGGGGTGTTAATGGACTGCTAATGTCAGTGGAAAACGCTGAAGGAACGGTCACTTTCAGCCGGACTTTTATTTTCGTCCTCCGGGGTTATGAACTTTATTCTTGTACGATTTACACTGTGAGATTATACTGTGATTTACAGTTGTCCCTCCCCTTGTGTGCACCCTAACACCACAACCCGGTGCCGCCCCGATGTCTGTGCGTGTCTCTTTGGCCAAACATAGCCGAACACTGTACACAGCTGTCCACAACAAAGGAGCAAACAGAACAACAAGGCAAACGAACCTAACACGTGACAAAATGAGTCTGGAAAGGTGCCCCAGGGCCACTCTGTCACCCTGATTGCCATCACATGTCTCAGTCAGACCACGTGATTGGCTGTACGTGTCTGTTTTAAAGATACACCAATAAAGAGTGATTAGCACACCAGTGTCTTCATGGATCACCTTGCTGTAGGGCTATAGTGCCATGGTCGGTATCCATGCTCGGTCGAAGCCTCCGGAGACTGTGTTTATGGGCTGTCTCTATGTTTATGGCTTCCTTCTCTGAAATGTGCATAAAGAGCAGGAGGTGAAGCATTGGGGAGTGGGCTGGGGTGGGGGTGGGGGGTTGTTATTTACCGGCCTCATCACAATGTGCAGCGTGGTCCCAGCCGTTTCCTACCTTTGTGTCTTTGAGGGCCGGGACTTGGGTCCGGATGTGTCCCTGCCCCCCCACTCGCATTCCGCCGCATGCCGGGAGGAGGTTGCCTAGCGTCAGAGCCGTTCTCTTCGTTCCAGTTTGAAGAGTGATAGGTGTTCAGTGACCACTCCGCGACGTAGACTTTTAAGATGGTCTGGGTGCGTCAGAGAGGCCACCTGATGGCAGAAGTGTGTAAGTGACCCGTGTTCGGGATATGCTTCACTGCGGTCGTGTGACACGTCCCTGTAGTGTTAGAGGCAGCTTGGTGGTACTCTGGTTCAACAACCGCTTACTGTATTACTTGAAAGGGCTGCAGTGAAAGGACATTCCAGGTGGTAACCGGCTGAATAACTCTGGTTGGAATTCAGCAAAGCAGCAAGGTGTAACTGCAAGACTTCACGCTGACATCATCGGCTTTTTGGCTGGAAGATAGGGTCCTATCACCACACCTCCCACTTCTCAGCTCTGAAAGCTTTTTATTCGCTTCTTCCGAAGCTCGACCCAGAGAAATGCATCACAGAGCAGGTCCATGCATGAAAGTTCGACACGAAAGGGTGACGGGAGAAAACCCTCCCTTTAGAGTGTCCCCGCTGAGCCTTAGCACCTTGCGACCACGGCCCCATCGTGCCATGGCTGTGCTTTGGTGCCCAACATGCCGGCTTCTGTTCAAAGAAATGGGCCTGGGGTGTTCTGGGTGAGTGCTGCCAGGTGTGTGTGACTTGGCCTGAGGTACCCCAGCCTGGGAGGTGGTGATGAGATTGGGGGGGGAGTTGGTGATGGGCCAGGTGGTGTTAGACCTGCTCCAGGTATGCCGTGCTGCTTCTGGCGGTGCTTGAGAAAGTACCTTTTAGCATTGCTGAGATCTGGCGCCAAGATCGGACGATTTAGTGGGAGCACCTGTGTGTCAATACAATGGTCTATGCTTAATTGGACAACGGCGGCTGGGTGGGCTGGAAGCTCTTCCTGCAGAGCGTTGGGCTCCTGGAGTTGCTCCTCATTGCCCGCCTGGCAGATTTACACATCACGCCACCTCACGCACCCTGCCATACCCCCCCCCCCCACACACACACACTCCACCGGCTTTGTGAGGGTGTCGTTTCGGACTGTCTGTCAGGTAGCTGTCTCAATGAAGTTCAACACAGCTAGGGAACAACACGGAAGGGGGGGGGGGCTCTTCCTGAACATGGAAACGTTTTGCGCTTATAGCCCAGGTGAATGAGCTGAATGTGCAATACAGATTTTTTCCAGACTGTGGAAAATGGCCAGAGGCCACTATTATGAATGCATTTGATGGTAGAGTACCTGGACACTAATAACAGATTTCAAAGTCTTTCTCCCTGCTGGTTTGTCTGCGAGGCAGGGCAGGGTATCTAACTGCAGGAACTGTGCCTGTGGTCCTGACTCGCCGCCGGGGGTCCTGTTTGTCTTCGGCGGTGAGAGCGTGGTCAGGTCCGGCAGGGTCATGCGGACCACCTCCAGAAAGGGGAAAGCTGCAGGAAGATAAACAGCATAGCCCCCAGTTGCCTCCCCCCGCCCCCTCACCGATAAAGTGAAAAGGACACACTTGGATGACCATGGAGATGAAAAGGCACAAGCCTGGATGGGAAGCAAATGTAAAGACCCCTGCAGACAAGTTGGCCCCCCTAATGGGAAGTATGGATGGGGAATTCCAGACCAGGGTGGGGGAAAACCTTCCCATAACTGAAGTTTGCCTTGCAGGCAGTGGGGGGGGGGGTTGAGGCTTGAGTGTGCTGTTGACACATTAACTCCTCATCTAAGAAGCAGGTTTTTCAATTGAGGACGCCTCACAGACGATGTACTTGGCACCCAGTGACTTGTCATGTTGTGGCAGAAAGGCACTGGACAGGCCCACACACACACACACACCACGCAGGTGGAACAGGTGGTTTCACCAGAGCAGCTTCTTACACGTTGGCAGGAGGCCAGGACTGCCGAATCCGATCACAAGTCAGGCAGCATTCCTGCTCGCACCGTTCCGGTGTCGTGGCTGTATGGCTTCTCCCCCTTTGGCTGGCAATGGGTGTCTGAAATGGACACATGCCAGTGAGGTGAAGGGAGCCCCCCCACCGGTTCAGGCAATGGGTCCTTCTAATGCTCCCTTCAGCCATTCATATTTTTCTCCTCAATGGTTGTCGTCTCCTTCTTGTCAAGTTGCCTCATCTTACTGCGGCCTTTTGTCGAGCTTTCAGTAAAGGCCTGGCACATTCCAGTGCCGCCGCCGTGCGCTGAAAACACCGGCGTTCCTGACGGAGTCGAGATCGCCAACCCAGTTCGGCGGCCTGCTGCATACAGGCACCTTAACGGCGGTAACAAAACAGGGATGCGGAAACAACACATACGCTGTTCTTCCAAGGCTTTGAGGACAAATGGGATAAGGACGCGATTGAAGCGAGTCACATGGCAGTTGTGATTTTAATTGGCTGCGATGCTGATCCTGTGTCACATGCATGGCCGCGGATAGTTTTACTGGGCTTCTCCCCAGAGGAGGATGTTCAGCCTCC
>JAACJT020000013.1:6538463-6562149 GCA_009936485.2 Gymnarchus niloticus | reverse complement strand
AAGAATAACACAAACCCATGCCCCCCCACCACTTATTGCCAACGACAACCAGCCCTCTGTCTGCCAGCCTCATTTTACCCGGGCTGCTTGCCAGCTGCCAGGAGACACAGCCTGCCCTCCCCCTGGTGCCCCCTGCGCTGCCAGCGAAGCAGTGGGCGGGTGCGCCGGCTGCTTAGCGAGGCACCCGTCAGAAGGTGCACCTGCACGGCGTGCCTCTGAACCCCATCCTCACCTCGCCGGCCTCATGGACGGGTCCCGACATCTATAGTTACCCTTTCGGTGGAAGGATGGCCATGAGCGAGTCCTCGATGAAAGCAGACTCTGAGAAGCCACCATGGTTAAAGTGGATATCCCCTAAGGGGGTTCACAGGAGGACCTCGTGTGTCTGTGTGAGGTGAATACTGTTGGCTGTTTTGCATAGAGTGAAATCACCGTCTGTCATCACGGCGCTCTTTGGTGGGCACCGCGTCTTTGCCACCTAGCTAGGGGGGGGGGTCTTTGCTCCTAAAACAGTGTGTGTGCTCTGAGAAATCCCACAATATATCAGAGCCTATGAGAAATGTGCTGCTTCTCATCCCAGTGGGCGTGAAAGGTGTCCTTCTGTCTGGCTGTTAAGGGGATCCTGATGTGTGAGCCGGGTTTGTGTAAATGGGGGCGGGACCGTGTCGCCAAGTGTCCCACAGCCGCTGCTATCTGGGTAGATAAACATACTCCTCCTCGCCGCCTTGCTTCTGGCTCGTAAACCATGCCTTTCAGGAAACAAAGGTGCTAATGTCAGCAGGCTTTTACTTGGAAAAATTAGTCTGAGTTAGCTGGAAACAGGAAGTTCTGTTTACCGTCTGTACTGCATATTGATCGGAGAGCTATCTTTCCACTTTATCTGTTTCCCAGTTTATGGCTGTGGAAAAGGATGGTTATTTTTTAAGACGCATTATGTGCTTTGGCACTGAGACGCACATAAAGCAGGAATAGGTATCTATGGCAGCTGATATGCTGTATGATACCAAAATCCTGGTGATGTTCTCCTTCTTCCTTAGCTCCTACTGGCCTTTTTTTCTGAATATGTCTCGTGGTTCATTTTGCACTTTGTTTCAGTCTACGTGTATCCTTCTAACAGAGGGAGGTGCTGAGCGGTCCTGGGTCCCAGTGGGCATTTGGCCAGGCGGTGGGTTTTGGTCATGGTTCCCCCGTGTGCTAGTGGAGAGCTTCTTTGAACGACCCTTATGTTTTGCTCATTACTAATTCTTTAGAGCTGTTAGCATCATTGTGATTTCCCGATTGATGCTCATTCCTAGGGATTTACTTGTGGTGTTGATACAGGGAAACGCTGCAGCTTGTCTCAGCTTAAGAATCTTCCTCCTGGCTGAGACAGAGGGACATGAAACATGTTTGTCGACCAGACCCTTTCATTGTGGTGTTGGCTGTTTTTCCTGTGCTTGTCGTTGTACTGAGTTTGACTCAAGCCTGTTCATTCGTAGGCTGTCACTCAGGTGGGCGACTTAGATGGAGGACAGGCCAGAATAATGAGTGCAAGGAACTGGCAGATTAGAGAAAGTAGACAAGCTGCTGTACCCTCGAGTGACGGGCATCGTATTCAGAGAGGAGAGCCGTTCGAACTTAGTGAAGCTGAGAACTGTAACATGCTTGAGACAACTGATAAGCTGCAGAACGACAGGTTATTGAAGCGGCATCTGCAGGCAGGTCTCAGTCTCAGCACCCGTGTAGAGGCTGAGCTGTTTCAAGTAGGCTCGGAGGGGTTAACTCAGGGGTATTTTTCTCTCCTCGCTTAACGTATGGTGCTGCACCCCTCCCCCTTCACAGCTGATCCCGAGCCAAGAACATTCCGTTTTTGCATCGCTGTTTAATGGTCGATTTTTAGGGGAAAAAAAAAGCCCCTCCCTGTTTTTTTTCCCTCCTTTACCTCTGCAACAGCTCGTAAGAGCTTTGTAAGGGGGGGGAAACCATGTTGAGCGGCAGGGTATGTGAGTTCATGTTCCAGCTGTTGTCCTTAGGTTCTTGTGTTAAAGACACAGCCCCACTGCCCTGGTGGTTCTCATTTTAAGGCCTGCATTCTGAACAACTGACACATGCATGTAAGTCATCGTTTGGGGAGCTGTAAATTGGGTAGTTATCTGTTCAGCCTCCCTCTTGGCATGCGCCCCGAACATTTTGTGCGCGTATCCATTTCAGTACGTACTCAGAGCTTTCGCATAGAATATTGCGACGCACCAGTTGGCAGGTAGAACTGGAGATTTACTAAAGAAAAGTGACGGGATTGGTGAGGGAGTTTAGAGGGTCAGCCTCTCAAAGGTGCTGTAAGGTGTTATTACTGAGGACTAGGCTCTGGGTTGTGTGGGAGCCAGATGAATTCCCCTCATTTTGGGGTGTCTGTAGAAAGGCTGCTCAAATCTAGTAACATAGGGTTAGATCATGGCAGTTGGAGCCCCTGGGATTAACAAGCTTCCCTGGTCACTGCCCACCCTCCCCCCACCACCCAAAAGCAGCTGTCTGTGAAAAACGCGCTCTACTCCACCCCTCTGAAATGGCGCTTTTGCACACATCTGGGCTGTGTTTGGATTACACTGCAGCTGTTTCAGCAGCGGACGTACGGCGAGCGAAACAGCAGCAGAAAAGCCCGCCTTTATTGTGCCACTGGTGCATGTTTCAGACATGCCGTGAGCACCGCTAGTATAAAAACCCAAAGTTGTAAATTGGCTTTTCAGGCGTTCTTTGTTGCCATTTTGTCTGTGAGACAGAGCAGAATTTGACTCTCAGCTAAATGAACCTGGGATGTCCGAAGCCGGACGGGTTAGGCAGAACTTGGAATCAAGGCCAACTTTGTGCTTTCTTCTAATGTATCTTTTCCCTGTGTTTTTTTTTTATCCTCTGCAGACTCACAGCAGTCAGGAAGTCCCAGTAACAATGAGCCCGGAAAGAACCCTCCAGGTGAGCCCCCCCCCCACTCACTCAGACACACACACACACACACACACACACACACACACACATACATACATCTGTGTGTTCATTTCGACTTGCTTTACCATAATTAAGTATTCCAAAGTTCAAATCACCAAAACAGATGTTTTTTTTTTTTTTCAGATATACATTAAATTGTCTCTCCTAATTTTTAGTTTGTCCCTTACTCAACCCCCAATGAAACTCTAAGCATATGAGAGTTGGATTTTTTTCTTTTGAGATATGCTGACTAATTTTAAAATAATCGCATTTTAGCTCGTGGGAAAAAATGCGGGTCCCTAAAGGCTTTGCACAGTTATGAAAACATGTTACAAATGCACTCAAGCACACACACACACACACACACACACACAGAGGCGAGTACTCGCATGTTTGCATTTGTTTTTTTTTTTGGTTTTTTTTGGGAGCTCTCATATACCCCCGTTCCAACAAATCGCAAAAACAGATGAGAACTGGAAATTGATGACAAAACATTCTGTGTGGTGTTGAAGGTTTTTTAAGCACATCAAATTCTTTAAAAAAATTAGAGAAAGGCTTTTAGTGGGACATACTGCCGTTGTTTCGAATTTTGTCCTGAGAAAAAGAGTACATAACCGTGCACTGCCACCATGCACACACACGCACACGCACACAGACACACACACACACACACACACATGCGCGCCCTGAGAAATCTGAGGAGCGGGAGTGTGTGTGCTTTACGCAGACGGTCCGGAAAGGGCCCTCGTCCCGCAGAGTTGAGTCCTCCTTTGTGCTATGCTTGTCAGCAGATACACTTGGCAGATGGTCCTCGTTCTTGATTGTGTTGTTACGTGTACGATGCACAACTGAGAGCCGAATGTATTACTTTGGTAACAGGCAAATGTCACGGCTGGCCTTCCACAGCCAACCTGGAAATGTGCAGCTCTGCTGTTTGTTTGTTGGGGATGCGCTGTGTGTTCCTGAGCAAGCTGGCAAGGGTGGGGTTACCACGGTGATCATGTAGCTTAGCTCTTTTTTCAGTCTATTTGGAAACGCCGCTTAGATGGTGTCTTACGACAGTCTGCTTTTGTTTATATTTCTTTTTGTACAAAAAATGCCCCCCAGTCAGTTGGCCAAAATCCAGACGTGTTCTGTCAAGCCCCGTGTTCATAGACACTGGGCCTCTCGGTGCTGTTCCACTTCCGTGCCTCCGAGCGGCGCTGCTGGTGACAGGCCAGCCTCCCCAGTTCTTATTTCTGCAGAACCGCTACTACTCCCCAGCAGGCAAGGCGGGGCACCTCTTCCCACTCAGAATCAGAGCCAAACCAGAGTGCGAGACCACGTGGTGTGGAAGGCTGTGTACACTCTAGCCTGTGGTGGAGGCTGGATGGAAAGGCGGGCAGATACTCATGTGACACAAGGGTATTCCACAGGCCTTAACACAGGCTTACATCACCTATAGTCACATCATGGATTGTAGAGTTGTGAGCAGGCCAGTGATTGTTAGTAGGACGTCTCTTCTATGGGAGCCCAAGTGCACACGTTGTGTGTAAACTAAAGAGGGTGTGAAACTCAGAGCTAAAAGGTGACCTTCAGTAATGCTGGAAGAAGACCAGGCTTGAAGGGTGGAGGAGTTGGGCCTTGGTGGGATGAGTTTTCACTCCATAGAATCTCAGATTTGTTCCGAAGGGTCAAAACATGATTAGCTTAGTGCCGCAACTCTGGTATATGAGAAAATGCAACACGTGAAGCTTTGTCTCACAGAAGACATCTGAAGACAGCAAGGCTTGGTGATAGACAAACCTTACAGTCTTGGTGTGTTCATTAAACCAGTTAAGACCAGCTCCCCTCCTCTTGTTGACTACTGCTTGAATGACAATACGTCACAAAAAATTTGAGGAGCATATTTTGCATGTCATTTGGCATTATTGTGACAGTTTTAACATTGGGAGAAGACTGAAATGAACTGCCAAAAACTCCAGATCACAGCCTGTTTGGAAATAAGCACTCACTGGGTTGAATTTCCATCTCAGTAAAGTGCAAAAATACATTTGTACTTCTCCAGAAGTGAAACATAAGCCAGTGTTCCAGACGGCGTTTACCTTTTCCATCTCACTCTGTAGTGTCAGGGAGGTATAAAACAAAACAGACACACTGTATGAGACCTGCAGTGATTTTGGGTTCCTTTGGTAGGGCGAGAGTTTACAGCTGAGTCCCAAGTGGAGTTCAGTCAAATGCACCAAGTTTTTGAGCCTTAATCCCTGGAAGCCAGACAAGAACTCCATCGCACATGGGCTACTATTAACTGGCTTGTCAGTTGTGCAGCCCTGTCATTGCTACAAATGATTTGATGCCTCATTGCCCTCCCCCCGCAGAATGGTATTTTTCTTTAGTGCCAGTGCTGGTGTGTTATGCATTAAGAATGAAAAAAGTGGGGGAGTAATTAGGCCAGGGAACGCCCCTGCCAAGTGAAATATGACAGCAGGCCGGCGTGAATCAGAGCCTTGGAGAGGCTCACGGCACTTTGGTGCCGCATAGGGCATTGTGGGTATGTGCTAGCCTCCCAGCTGGCCGCTGTGGCCCACCTTGTGGTCCTCTGGCATTCCCTGAAGGAAGAGACCACCCACAGCAGTGAACAGTCAGAGGGAACGTTCTCTGTCACCCGCAGGCACCTCAGCGTGGGACAGCCTAACGTTACGACCTAAGCAACTCCCTACTGTGTGGGTGACCTTCCAACTGAGAAATGCCATTTGTACGGTGCATACTGGTCCTTTCTGTATCGCGTAAGATTGTGGAGGGATCCCATGCACCAGAACTTACCTTTCCGATGTAACTTTGGGTGGGGAGTTCTTATTTCATCCCTACGCTGCATGAGCAGTTCCGCTGTCTCTCCGTCTGTACCTCAGTTCTCAGAGTGTCCTGTTCTAATTGGGGTTCAGAGTCCTCTCTCTGGTGACCAAGGAGGGTCCCCCTAGTGAAGAGTGAAACAAAGTGCTGTGCACCAGCGTTTGCTCCAAGTATTCCCAGCGTGTAGGTATGCCGTGAGCGGTATTCCGTTGTGTCTCGGCTTTACGGTTTGTCCTCTTTTCAGCTGTCGATGCGTGCGCTGAAATCCTGTCTCTTTTCTGGGAAAAGCCCCGCGATCGTCGCCATCGATTCAAACAGAAGGGATGTGGATGCATGCTTGAGACTGTCATCTCTCTCTTCTCCTTCTGCAGGTTATCTGGAGGACAGTTTCATCAAATCAGGAGTCTTCAGCGTTTCAGAGCTGGTGCGAGTTTCCAGAAGTAAGTGTGTCATGGTTGTGTGTGTTTGGGACGCCGATGGGGCGAGGCAAATGGCAGTGGGTGTCTTGGCTCTGTCACTTTCTTTAGCATTAGACAGTCCCCCCCAAGCCAGTCCACATTTTTCTTATGTTCCACCATCTACATAACTGAACTTACTTGTTATTTGATGATAGTGTCTTTGATTACGTGGCTTACATGAGCAGGTAGTGGAATAGAACAAAAATGTGTACTGGCTGGGGACCTCAAGATTGGGTTGAGAACCACTAAGGTTAGGCGTTGCCCCAGTGCCCCTCCAGATGGTCTTGGCAGCAAGGCCTTTCTGTGGTAAAAGCAAGATGTGGAAAACCCAGTCCAGCCAGTTTAGTGCATTGGCTGTCACATACCTCAAATCTGTAAGGTGCTCTATACTAGGGTACACTCACCTTCGTGGCCTTCTTTTCAAGAAGATTGTGGAAAAGTTTTGCATCTGGCTTTGATGTTCTCAGTGGTGGCTTCCGTTCCCAAGGGGTGGAGTACTATTCATGATGTAGTTAAAATTCTGAGTCTTTAAAAGTGTTTTTTAATTGCTTGGAGACCACACCCATGGTGCTTTAATGGGAGTGAATATCAGCATGGCCAGCTGGTCCACTTCTCCTTGTGTTTGTGCTGTCACTAGTTCAGTTTGCCAAGTCCAAGGAGAAAATCATCTTGCGGACTTCATCCCCCGATAGTCAAAGGCACTGTGTCAGGCCTGCCGAACCTGACAGGCGAGATGTCATCTTCCGGATGTAAATAAAACCATTTAAAACCACAGTTTGTTTGTGAGTCCTCTCTCAAAAGCCCCCCAGCCCCCCGTGGTTCTTATAAATGCCTCTGGGGGCCAGTAATGGTGGAGGAATGTGCTCCAACTGTGGGTAGTGCCAGGTGGCTGGAGAACCTCCGACAGCTCACTCATCAGGTCTAAAACCACTGCCTCTCACAGGTCCTAATGACTTCAAGAGCTCTGGGAGCCAAATGAGTGTTGTAGAATGGCTGCCTCTACAGTGGGGCCCCCCCGATGGCCATCTTCCACTGAAACAGTATCCTGTGCAGGCAATGCAGGGAAACGGGCACCCTGGAGACCAGGAGCACGGGGGTCCGAAC
Organism: Gymnarchus niloticus; assembly: GCA_009936485.2. Taxonomy (NCBI): domain Eukaryota; kingdom Metazoa; phylum Chordata; class Actinopteri; order Osteoglossiformes; family Gymnarchidae; genus Gymnarchus; species Gymnarchus niloticus. The sequence goes on along the minus strand of JAACJT020000013.1, from coordinate 6,554,800 downwards.
TGAAAAAAGTGTCTTCTGACAGCCATTAGATGGTTTCAGAATGATGCGCCCGTTTCGTTCGAACAAGTCAAGGCAACGAAACACTTCCTGAACATTCTGTTTACCCTTCTCCCCTTATATGTCTTTTTGGTCTTTGTTGAATGCCTAGAGCGTTTTATTATTATTGTTGGAGGGAAGAGAGCACTAACGAAGCTTTGGCTCGCCTCTGAATTTGTATAATATGTAATATGATATGCAATAAAGCCTGGAATCATTATGCAAACCTGCATATCATTCCATCTCTTTACCAGCAAAAGCCTATACTTTTCTTGGCAGTGTCAGGTTAGATTGATGCTGCTTTGACAAAACAAAATCAAGGCTTTATCAGAAATAGCTTCAGTTTACGTTATCATGTTACCGGATCTTGCTGAGCCTGTTTGAGGTATCTTATGAGCCTTGTGTTTTTTTTCTGTCAATCAAAAATAAAAAATTATTATTTAAAGTTTGAGCACTTAACTAGCCAACCCTAAGAAAATCCAGTCCACATGAAATTGCGTAGTTCTGAGATTTGGTTCAGACGTTTTTGTGACTTTAGTGGGGAATTGATCTGTTCAAGCTTGCACACGGAGTAGCACTACTAAATAAAATTAACCGAAAGTTATGACTAACTACGTCCCATGTTGTGTAACTTCATTCTTCAATATAAGCGATGCACGGTCTGTTTCTTGAAACGTCTGATTTGAACGGTGATACTTGATCCAGAAAGCCACCAGTGATCATTATCATAAGGATTATCCAAAGTGGCTGGCTGTGCCATCAGGAAGTGACCAGGCATGTTGGTGTCAGGCTGCCAGTGTGCCTCTTTGGCATATTTGGCAAGAGGAGCTTGGCGTGCACCCACACACAGGCGGTACGCTCGCATACACTGTGGCCTGTGGTTTTGGGTTCCAACGATCTCTCATAAAAGCTGTCTTTATTCAAGGGGAGGTTTGCCTCCAAGCAAATTATGTTCAGAGTGACTGATTCTCATTAAATCTTTTTGTGTTGGGTTTTCGGTGCTGGTGCCAGTTTACACAAATGTTTTGGTTAAATGTTTAGCTTGCTTTTTAGGCTGGATCATCTGACTGCATTTAATGGCGAGAATGTGAATCGGCTACTTACGTGTAGTAAGTGTTACTAAACCCAGGCACTTAGTGGTTAGCGAGTTTTGGCTAAACCAGCTGCTTAGCATTTAGCGAGTGCTGGCTAAATCAGGTACTTTGCTTTTAGTGATTGTTGGCTGAAGCAAAGTACTTAGTGGTTAGCAAGTGTTGGCTAAACCAGTTCCTTATCTTTTAGCAAGTGCTGGTGAAACCAGGCATTTTGCTTTTAGTAAGCATTGGTTAAATGCAGGCGCTTAGTTGTTTGGTTAACCAGAGATTTAGCTTTTAGAATGTACCGGTCAAACCTTGGAATTTTGGGAGTTAGCAAGAATGGGTTAAACTAGGTAGCTAGCTTTTTCTGAACCAGGTATGTAGTTTTCTAAAGCGTGTTTGTGTCGACAGCACCATGTTCTGAGTGTTTCTCTCTCCTCCAACAGCACCCATCACCCAGGGAGCTGCTGTGAACTTCTCCATCACAGACATGCCGAGTCAGCCATACTACCATGAGTTGAATTCCAGTGTCAGCCTCCACAGGTCACTGTCTTCCCCTCCTGGCAGGTCAGTCTTCCATGCGGTTTATCACGGTCGACACGCTCACCGTTGCTTTCCACAACAGGCGTTGAAGTCATACCCATTTTCGTTTATGACACTCGGAGTGACTGTCTGTAATTTTCATTCCTTCTAGACTGATGTGTAATTGAAAGTTTTGGATTGCAGTCAAGTGTCTTGTGTAGCAGTTAGCTAGGCGTGCAGTCTGTTTATAAACTGGCCACAACATTGCTGATAGGAACTCCCCTACATTACATCTGCTATGGTAAAGCACACTGTCCAGTCCTGTGCTTCGGCCACTTGTCCGTAAGTGTCTGTTCTCCGTTCTTTCCAGATTTCTTCTTTTCTCAACCAGAGTGTCTTCTCTCCACAGCAAACGTCCCAAGACCATAGCTATCGAGGACAGTATGGAGACAAGCCCGTCTGGTGACTTCTACTCTTCCCCTAACTCCCCAGCCAGCGTCAGCCGTCCCTGGCATGAGAGAGAGCAAGGTGAGGCGAGGTGCCGAGGACACCCCATCTGCGATTCTGCAGTCTCCACCAGCTTGCAGCCTTTCAGAGACCGCTGTTTTCTGCCCCTAGGCAACCTCTCCCACCCTCCCACCCCTTGTACCCTGCGATCAGAAGTCAGCCTCTGACCTCCAGCACAGTTCTGGAGAATGGAGGATTAGGTGCAATGTGCTATGCAGCCTTTGTGTTAGTGTCTGGCTGTATCTAAGGAGCCTGTCACATGACATATAGACGTATCCAGCGTGCAGGAGGAGCTTGATGGGTACATTGTGTGTGTGTGTGTGTGTGTGTGTGTGTGTGTGTGTGTGAGACTGCGGACACTCGAAACAGCATTTTTTCATGCCTGCACGTGGAGATCCTTTATCTTAATTCACTAAGTGAATGTCAAACATTTATTGTTATGTTGTTTTTGTCAGGTGTATTTCAGATGAGGGGTTTCTAGGTAGTGTGACCTGTATTTACTACACCATGTGTCCACGCTGTGCATAGTACTTCTGTGGAGCTTTCAGGTTACTCCCAGGCTGCTCTAAGATGCTGTCAAACCTGTACTGTGCCCTTTGTCTCGAACAGGCCTCAGTGCTAACCTCGTGAAATCATTCAAGTCTAGCCTTGTTCGCTGTAGAAACACATCCCTATATGTGTCACACACACCTTTTCCCGCTTTTCCTCTTCAGGCCAAAGCTCTGCATGGCAGTAGGCGCGTCCCGATTGATTGCATTTATTTTTAAAATCTCATAAATGGGAATGTCAGCCTAATTGCGCAATGTGTTCCCATACACCTGATGTTAAAAATATCTGTTCCTCGGTCCAGTTTAGCAACTAAACTTTAAGCTCAGCGATCTTCAAGAATTAATAAGTTAGTTTTTTTTTTTTTTTGTACAACCAGAGTTCAGTACCTATAGAATCAAGCAGGCTGTTGTCTGTAAGACTGTAACTGTGGGTTTACAGACATGAATCAAGCCAGCACTTGTGAAAGACTGCCTTATGTATGAGGAAGTCCTAAATTTTCATGTTAGTGCTTCTCTCAGCCCCTTGGCAGTTTACTGCTGCATTTCTTGCGGTGTGCTTCACGGTAGCCATGCAAGTGCATGCTGAAACCCGGACGCTGGGTCAACAGGCTCTCATCGCAGCAGTCTACCGATGGTGTTTAATTTCGGTAAATTGCGGGATCAGACTCGGCTCGTTTGGATGACTTTTATTCCCATTTGGTTTGCGCTGGTCTCCGGTGAGCAGGGCGACGCAGGCTACAGTGTTGCATCGTGGGCATTTCCCATGGTCATAGCGGTCGGGTAAGGACCGCAGACAGTGCTGGGCTCGTGGGCCCAGGAGGAAGAGGGGAACAGGTGTACGAGATGAGCAGGTGCAGCAGTGGCTGTTTGAACTTGTCCTGGATGAGCAGGCTGCACCGGAGTCGTCTGACAAACAGGTGGCCAGCCAGTTGGTGGGTCATGTGACGCAGATCCCAGGAGTGTCAGCAGTGACAGCCGGCTGCTGGGACTGAGGGGGGTGGGGTGGGCAAAGGGGGGCTCTTTGAACGGGAAAACAAGAGTAAGGAACATCTCATTACTATGTGCGCTTCTGTAGGTTAAAAACAGTGCTTTTTAATCGGACGTTTACTGAAACACGTTTCTGGGGCTGTGTTTTTGGGCCTCCCAGCCATCTAGGTGAAAAGTTGCAGAGGGTGGCAACAGCACAGAATGTTCTTGGGGCACTTTACCTCCCCAAGTGCCCCTCCTCATTTCTGTTTTGTTTAATGAGTGTTCATGTTTTTTTTTTTTTTTTCCTTTGTGGGTTTTACATTCTGATGAAACTGATGAAGTAATGTGAAGTAATGCAAAACTGGGTGCTGCGAGAGGGGAAGAGAGGGAGGAACCGGCCATGAGAAAGTCGTTCTTTTCTGAGAGAAAGTATTAGTGAGAAAATGGGGAAAATATTAAAGCCATATGAGGCGAACGCAGGAAGCCGTCTGCCTGGCCAAATGTTCATTTTTATCCTGAGCACACAGCGGGGGCCTGTACCACTCTTACATGAAGGCGGAGCGGCCTACCAGTTATTCAAAGCAGGGAGTGACAAAATAAAATTAGCTTCAATTACTTGTCATTTTTTCTGCAGTGGAGCGTAGCTCTCCTTCCACAGAGAGGAGTCACTGTCTCTCCGTTCCTCCTCTTTTGGCACAGTCATGAACGGTTTCGCTCAGGAAACGGTGTGATAATAAACAGCTGTTTGCAATGAGGGGAATATCGGTTTTCCAGATCACCGCTTTGTAGAAATTTGCAGCCTTTCTTAAGCGGGGCTCCATCCGAAGCAGCAAAAGCAGAAGGTTTGATGATGTGCTGTTGGTGCACAGTGAATTGGTACCCATTAAGAACACTTCCTCCGGACATTCTCAATAAGTCAGGCTGCTTGGCCAGTTAAACGAAAATGCTTAAAGGAGCATAACCATCTTTTTGTGTATTTTTATGCGGTTCTTAATTCTTTAGACCCGAAGGACTGAAAACGCTATTTTTACGATGTGTTTACGCGGACGGCCTGAAGTTTTCCCTTATTACCTACACCCTAGATACAGCCTAATAACAATTTTGTTTTGTTAGGATCTTTTAGCAGTTCTGTAATTAATCTGAGAAACAAAGAGGCAGAATAATATGAATGACTTGCTGTACATCTGGACCATTAGGGAATCGATTATGGTCATTCTGTTTCTCAAGCATCTTTTCCATCATATTCTGTTCAGTTTCCACCCAAACAAAGTGTACCAAATATCTCAAGGCTTCCTTTCCTTTTAGTGCTTTCTCATGGGTAGAAGCTATTTACAAATTTTCTGTCAGGGTGAGTCTCTGCTCATTTACTGGAGGAAGATCTATGATCATCAAGAGATGCCTCAGTAAGATGGTTTTGAAGAGGCTTTCTCTGTGATGGCTGTAATTATGGGATGGAGATTCAACATCTGAAAGCATTTACTCGCACAAAGCCCTAAGACTCGAGGAAGATGGCTGCTGTCTCCTAGTTGAGTACTGTTTTACACTGGCCATTAGCTACCACGTCAGTATTTATTCATTTTTGGCATTTCTTTGTTCCTTTGCGTGTTCTTACTTTGGGTTGGATTAGACGCTGACCCTCCTACATCACTTCCAAGACAGATCAGTTGCCTCGGGTGGCTTGACTGCGCTCATGCTTGCAGCTTGGTTGCGCTCTCGTGGCCTGGCCACGTTTTTTCGGCCTGTCTTGTGGCGCCGAAGCAGACAGCGCCATCTCCTCCGTGCCAGGCTTTACGGCCTTTCTGAGAAAATTCCGCCGGTCTTCAGTTTCTCTCGGAGACGCCGCCAGGGTTCCCAGCTTCATTTCCTTGGCTTTGGTGTGGCTTCTGCCTTGGCACCTACTCTCGCTCTTCAGCTGGCGTGGTGATTACCGCAGCACAGTTCTGAAGGCTGCTGTGGGCGCAGTTCACGTGACTAACTGGGTGTGATGGCCAGTCAGATGATGTGATGCGATTACCTTGATTATGCATGGGGGGAGAAACATCTTAACCATTTCTTCATCAAAGAAAGGAGGATGAGCAGAGTGAAGCTGGGTCACAGTGTTTAGGCATAATAACTCAGACGCATTGCTTTTTTGAGTTCCACCTTTGGCCAACTGAGGATCCAGGTTCGGCTCAGGTACAGCCAAACGAGGATCCAGGTTCGGCTCAGGTACAGCCAACCGAGGATCCAGGTTCGGCTCAGGTACAGCCAACCCAGGATCCAGCATATATCATGGGTTTAAACCAGGCTGAACTGTCAACCTGTACACTTATTGAAGCTTGGTAGGAGCAGCCTTTAAATTCACCAATGTAAGAAGCCTAATTAGTCACTCCTCCCTTCGTTTCAAGGGTAAATTAATAAAATAACTGTTGTCTTCTCTAATTACCTGGAATATTTCTGGGGCCTTGATAAGGCATCAAGAATCTCAGCATTGACAGATCCCAGGCTGATTCATGGAAAAACACTTTGTGCTTGTCTTCTCCAGCAGACATGTCATCTCCCACCATGAAAAAGCCAGAAAAGCCATTGTTTAGCCCCACCTCCCCACAGGACTCCTCGCCGAGACTGAGCACTTTCCCTCCACACCACCATCCAGGGCTTACCGGGGTGGGCCACAGTGGTAAGTACCTAGTGTTGTGGAGCACAAGCGTGGCACTCGTTAACAGGTATGAACAGAGGCTAGGCTTAGGATTATATTCCAGCCTTCATCTCTGCAGTTTCACTTTGTTATGAACCATAGAAACCAGACAACGTTGGCCTGTCACATCTGCCTGGCTTGAGGATGGTGACAGCAGCGGTTGTCATTCTTGTTGCCCCCCCATTTCTGGTGTAGTGATTTCAACGAGGAGCCCACCACCCCATTCACCCCTGCAGTTCTCTGCTCCAGCCATCCTCCCCCCTGCCCCATCGACATACTTCTCCCACCCCACGATCCGCTACCCACCACACCTCAACCCCCCGGATGCTCTGAAGACCTACGTTCCACCATATGATCCGTCCAGCCCACAGAGTAGCCAGGTGAGAAACTGAACTGAGTGAAACCTGTTGTACCAATCATAACCAGCCATCACATCTCGTGAAATGTTAAAGTGCGTTGTTTCCTGTTTAGTTATTTTTCCATCCAAAGCACCCTATTTATCCTATGTGCTCAGCCTGTAACAATTGAATCTTATTGGTTTTTTTATCAGCTTTAAAAGTGGTACGTGCAAAGTTGAACAAATATAAACACATCAGTTATGTTATCTTAACTTAAATGTGCTCAAATCAGCTCATCTCTAGGGGTTCATGGACCAGTTGCTACATTTGATGATAATCAGTCATATTAATCCATTCGTGGGATGAAAAAACATGAAGGTAGTCCTAAACTCACGTTGAAAAAACGTCATTGTACTGTAAATCAGATCTTTGTTGCGAGCGAATTTTGTGATGTAGCGTGGCACACTGTTGTAAGTCTCAATGAAAAGCATGTTGGGACTGGGGGCAAAAAAAAGCATTTAAAATAAGCTGAGGAGGAGACCAATAATAGATCGACTGTAACTAAAAGGTTTTCAGAACTCAGGCTCTTGACAGTTGAGTAATAGCTAAACTCAAGTCCATGTGCCAGGTACAGGGTTCCTGATCAGTACCACAGTTCCCCATCAACTGTTTGTTCAGTAATGGGGTTGCCATTCGTGCTGCAGAAGTTGAAAATATTATATATTTCTATAGCAACATTAGTATGGTGCAGCTTTGGGAGCCACTTCATGGTTTGTCCACTCAGATATCGATGTGCCACTTGGTTGGCTACCAGGCTGTAACTGTGCTAGCTGTTTGGCAGTTGGGCTGTCACTCTGCCGACTGATTGGTCACTAGGTAATTGTTGTGCTGGTTTATTGGTGGCTCATCTGTTAGCCAGCTGGCTGATTGGCCCTCAGTGCACAAACTAACCTGGAGCCCTGTTGGTGTCACAGTGCCAGGCTCCCGTTAGAGAAACAGTTGACTCAGCAGCTGTGCAAGACCAGCAGGATAATTCCGGAAAAGAGATTCACTACAGTGGCTGTTAACCACCATTCGCAAAATGTTTCCATCTCTGAATTCCCACTTTGTACTAAATAAATGATCTGTTTTAGCCAGTTGGATAGCATGTGGGGACTATATGCTGTGTTCTGCCCAGCATCACACACAGAAAAATGAATGACGATCTCAGGAATTTGTAATCCGTCTTTGAAAGCTCCTACATTTAGTTTTACATTGCACTACCAGATACAGTGAAACAGTTCTTTTATTCGATCATTTCTTCATTTGGAGAATGTGCAGATTTGTCATCATAAATGCATAGATTATTACATTTTTAAGTATTATTTTTTAAAGTTAGACTGGTTTGGTTTCACAGTATTAATGTCTCAGTCACCAACAGGACAGGTTAACTGGCACATCAGTATACAGTATCAGAATGTCTCCTGCCTTCATTGAATTTTTACATTTTGTAGAGATTTCTTAAAGCCACTGCAGAAAAATAAATCCCACCTGTGGAAATTTGCCTGAAACAGGTTCCTGTTAATCTGCAGTTGTTTAGGTATGCCCATTAGTACATAATTGACCTCGTACAACTAGCACACCAGAGTCGTTAGTGTTTTTTTTTTTTCCATCACCACACTCATTTGCATTTAGGTTTGTGTTTAAGTGCGACGTGATATGTGCTGTGAAGCAATCGCTTTTTCATAGCAGTCTAGCTGTGTTTATTATGATCCGAGATGCATGGTGCCAACAGTGTAAATTGTGGGCCAGAGAGATCATCAATATCCAGGACACAGTAAACCTAGTAACGAAGCAAGGAACTGTAAATTAACGGTACATATGTGAGCAATCTAAACAGTGTGTAACCAATTTTGAAAAGCCGGCGTGCCAGTAGGCTTTTACTAAATTAAATTCCACAGGAAACTATAAATCATTTTACACGTTTTAGTGTTTGTGACCTGCCTGTCCTCGGAGAGCCACATTTCTCTAATCATATTTAAGGCAGGCAGGACTTTAGTTTTAAGTTTTACTTTGCAGTACCCAACCTCAAGTTACATTTACCCTTTTTCTTCATTAATCCTGCTCCTGGTCTAGCTAGCTTAGCAATTTTGAAAACTTTCTGCTCAAAGGTCACCCAAGACATCCATTAGTGTCCAACTCATTTCAATTAGCACTTTAAGGCTTCATGAGGATGCAGAACGTTTCCATAGGATAAATCTAATGATTTTGGTGATGCAACACTCTGCTTTTAATAATCATGGGGAAGTTTTAATCACATAACCAATTTTGTTAGTATAGCACTATTGAAGATAGGATTTCCAGCAATTCCTGTTAACCTCTCCAGTGTTTTGGCCAGAAGCCACTCAGATATAAATCTAAGACGTGAAGTGAAGGTAAGTTGTAAAGGATATACTTGGGTGAATTTAAGCCGTTTCCTTCTTTTACCAAAAACCAGAGTCAGTAAATGTGTAGCATATTCATTCTATAACATATAATCTATTCATTCTGTAACATATAATCCTGTAAGATACTTTCTTTTTAGTGGGATTAAAGACATATTTAACGTGACGTTCAAAATATCGCTGCCACTTATGCTGCACTTATTCTAATAAAGTAAGAAACTGCTTTCGAGTCGTAAAAGATCACACACGTTTCCTCTGAACATAAATCTTATTGTGAGAAGGCCCGTTTTAGCCTCGTACGTTAAGGGCGAGCTTGCCTTTTCCGTCAGATGGTGGAAAGGCGGCAATGCGTGTTTTTATTTGTTGGTCTTCTCGCTAGCTGCTACTTCCCTGCTCTGTAAACAACGGCATGGTGGAAGCGAAATTGCTGAGAGCAATAAAAACCTGGAAATGTGTGCTGGAGGAAGGGGCGTACGGGATTCCGTGCGGGATATCCGGGCACAGTGGGGAGACGCTTGGCCGCTAGCACGCTGGGTGTAATCTTATGGACCGACGCCAGAGAGTTTTTCTGCTTGCTTTGCTGCAGATCACATTACAGTCTAATTAAGCATTCTCTTCTCACTAAGGAACCCCATGGATGCCATTCTTTTCCATAAAGTCCTATTTGTGGCTGAGGCCCCGAGCCCCGTAAAGTCAATCCTCCAAGTTGCTTCCAGCAGATCTGTTTGGGGGGGGTGGGCCTTCCTCTCCCTTCAGTCACTCCCAGGACTGTTTACCTACTTGTCAAATGCATAGAACTGCTAATTTAATGCCACGGATTTCTGCATGGGAACAGGAATAAATTGAAATAGGCCCCCGCAGATGTGAGCTGATGGATTTTCCCGTGGCGGGTTGGAGTGCTAGCCTCGATGGGGAGGATTCGCGCCGGTGCTGAGGCTAACCGCATTGCGTACAGTTGCGTTCACGCTGCCCGGTTGTGCCCCTCACCGTCTCCTTGTGCCCCACAGCCCAACAGCAGTGGGCAGGCTGTGGGGAAGCTCCCTGGGCACTTCACACCAGTGCTGGCGCCTTCTCCGCACCATGGTGCCGTGCGACCTGTCTCTCTCTCCATGCCCGACACCAAGCCCATCACCACCTCCACGGAAGGTGAGAGTCGCTTCGGTCCACCTACCAGGCGGTCGGGGAAGGGGTGCATCATCCACACAGGCAATGCAGGGTCAGGCATGTTTTTCTGGGTTTCCTCTTAAAGCCCCAGCCTCTACCCCCGTAGACTCCTGGTCTGTAATTTGGGCCTTAGGTTTGTCACCTGATTATACAAGAAAAGCTGTAATTCCCTGGAAATTAGTTTGCCGTTTAAGCCCCAGATGTAGAACTGCCATCTTTACGAGGCCTTGGCACGTTGGCGAAGCCAGCCATCTCCCAAAGTTGGGGCGGGTTTTTAAACACTACCTTTGCTCCTTCATAATGAGCCTGCAGAGGGAGATGCGGGTGACACTTAAAGTCTCTAAATGTCAAACTGTTTGACGATTACAACCTCCCCTCTCTTCACTCTGGTGGTAGGGAGAGCGAGCTCAGCTCTGCATCACTAACACAATGGGGTTCATGGGAAATGCAGTTCACTGTGTGCAAATTAATTTGTTCCCTTACCGTGGTCCATTCCCATATCTCCATGATCTAGTCGAGAGAACAGTCTTTCACAGAAGCTGGAAACAGCATTTTCCTCTCCGGATCCACCCAGAACATAACTGACAGTCTTGTAACAAGTGATCTATCTCTAAATTGTTGGAAACATTTTCAGTTGGGAATCATACTGTTCCCTGACTGGCTTTATTCTGTTTATCGACACGATTATGGATTTCTGGGTATTATGTGGAAAGATCAAAGTCAAATAGTGCAGTACGTTTTTATTTGTTCAACAGAGAGCTCTGCTGTAAGTATTATGTTAACAAGGCGTATTTTCCTTGCCGCGAACTTCTCTGCTGTACCACTCTACCCTACACAGGAAATGGGATGAGCATTCCTTAAGTTCCATCAGTTTTGGCCACTTAATCCCAGTTAACCCACAGACTTGCCATTTTTTTTTTTTTTTTTTTACACTTAAGGTTTTTGGCCTGTAGGCCCAGCCCACCTGTCCTAAATATGAAGGGTTGGGGAGGGGCATTATGAGTCCACAAATTGCAGTTTTCATTTTGTCGTTGAGCTGACCAACACAAATTTGTCCTAAGGCTGGGTGGGAGGAGTCTGAGATGGTGGGAGGGCTTTACAAAGACTATATTGAAGAACTCGACCCCTGCCTCTCTGTTGACCTATCCAGCTTACTCGGCCCCGGGCACTCCCACTGCCAACCGCTTTGTGGGACTGAGCTCCAGAGACCCAGCCTTCCTCCACCAACAGCAGGTGAGCCCCCCGCCCTCCCTCAGCTCGAGGCCAGAGACTTGCCTCTCCGCCCATCTCCCAACCTCACATGGCTGTGCTGTGAGTACAAGATGCCCCAGCCTCTTGGCCTGAGTAGTACATGCTAATCACGCATACTGCTACTGTGTGACTGGGCTAGGAGAGGTGCCCCAGCAGAGGGGTCAGTTAGACACTGCTTGTATGAACTCAGAAAGCCATTAGCATTCTGAGTTTAAAAATAAGCTGAAGTTCCCTATTCACTCGTTTTCTCCATTGTAAATGCCGTCATTTATTTTTGACGGGGTGATGCGTGTGGTCCGTCTACCATGCGTGTCATTGTCCTGCTCTGTGTGCGTGCGGGTCCTGAAGCTGTTCCTTTGATGGTCACGTGACAACCCCCCCCCCCACCACCACCACGATTGCCGCCCTCCACAGAACGTTTGTTAACGAAGGACGGCAAACGGTTTGTCCCACAATTAGCACTGCCGTCAGTTACAGCATGCCCGCGTGTGTAGACACGGCCTCGTGTTGTTATGACAAGTGCTGTGGAGGCTGTTTATCAGAAATAAAAGTCAACACGACTCAGCTTTGAATTACGGTTCAGTCTATGTGAAATATGCCTTTGTAGATGATCTCCAGGTAGAGTAATAGGGTGGCCTGTGCTGTGAGGTTTCCTGCCATGATAGGTTTTCTACAGCTTGTGGTATTTGGTCCTTCCCCAGACATCTATGGACAAACATTCATTTCCATGTCTCGTTTTTGCCTGTAATGTACATCTAGTGTTGGTATACCTAACGTCAACTCCTAAAGATATCAGGGTTTTTTATTTGACTTGTCTCCTCAGTGACATTTGATAACCAATGGTATTCTTGGTATTTTTGTTCCTTATTCAGCTGAAACATGTAATTTGTTTTAATGAAGTTATTTTTATTCTACTAGTCATTAGGGTGAGCAGCATTGAAGTTTTTCCACATTTTTTTTTTTAAATAAAACTTGCACAAGTTTGCTGTTCACCGTGTTCGTCCTGCCAGAAGCAGGCTGCTTTTAAGACTCCTTTAAATTATTGATGGGACAAATGAGGCTTCAAAACCCACGATGGGTGAGAGTCTCCTGAACTACCAATTGATGCTGGCGATAGCGGTCGCAAGCAGCAGTCTGTAATCCTGCACCTGACCCGTGTCCCAGCCGTAGACTCTGGGATGAAAATAGCACCAGCAAAAAGGTGTGAGTGTCTATCTGTGTGTGTGTGTGTGTGTGTGTGTGTGTGTGTGTTGGCACCTCAGGCACGAGGCCTGGCCCACTGAGTCTCTTCCCAGTCTGGGGGTTTGTGGTATGTGTTTGTTTTCCTTCCTGAAGTATAAGGGCACGAGAGGCGATGTGGAGGAGTCACAGCCTCCCCAGCACAAAGGCCTGGTCGGGGGCCAACATTTTCCACCGAGCGCTAATTGAATTCATCTGCACACAGCTAAATAATAATTAGTGGTCTCTTATACCCGATTTCTGCACAATGTAATTACAAGTCTGCTTTTCAACGCCCTGAAGTTTGAGCGGAGGTGGAATGTCATGAAAATTTGTGGCTGCATAGCAAAATTAAGTGATATATTTTTTTTAGGCTTCCGATGAACTTGGAAACAGCTCCTTAGTTCTGTTTCGTCTTGTGTTTCTGAGACGTTTCGCACATCTAATGAAGCAGTTGGGCAGCTCATATCAGAACGAGCCTTTTCTCTGCTTCTCCGCACGTGTCAGACTACGGCATGCTGGATAACTCGTCGGCCACGGGTTTGTCGTCCTGTGTCATTACTTCTACTGCTGCTTTACCTTAGATGACAGCTCAGGCAGCGACCCCTAAAGAGTCAGATGCTCGAGAAACAATGACTCCTTTCCAGTAAAGGAACACCTGACCTCGTGGTTTCTTTTCATCCGGTGAGACCCCATTAAATGGTACATCCTCGGCCAACTTGTGAACGTAGCCTCATGCTGTTTGACAAGGTGGTTCCTTCCTACTGTCTAAGCTTTCAGTTGCTTGCATATTCTGTGTCACTCCACACTTAAATTTCACTAGTTTGCCTTGAACTCCGTCTGACAATAAATCCCATTGCTGTTAAAGTAGTGCCTTATTGGTGGTAAAAAGAAAAAAAAACAAAAAAAAAAAAAACCGTGGGCCTCACTGATTTACTGTGACATGTAGGGATTGGAGGAAGAAAGCTTATGGGAGTGAGTTATTCAATACACTCTGTTTGAAACGGTGAGCTGACTAAGTGAAAAGGGTTTTGAAATCGACAGGAATAAATAAAGGACCGTTCATCATTTTTATGTCAGTCGGGGGCTTCCTGGAATTATGAAGTGTGATTTGTGCAGTGGGCGAGTCTTCGATCTCGTCCCTCAGCAGTGTTAGCTGAGATGCTCCATTAAGGTACAGTCCTGCTTTTGTAGCGAGCCTTATTTCCCCCGCCTGAGATGTATTGACACCTTCTGTTAAAGCTTTGTAGGGCTGGGGGTGGCACGCAGTGTTTAAATTACCCCAGAACAGAGGCGATGCCTTTCAGAAGTGGTCTCCGGCGGGGGCCGCGTTCACCCGGAGCATGCGGCTTCAGTGTCTGCTGGGAAGAGGAAGCGCAATGGTGTCTAGACGTGGAGGCAGTCTGGGGGGGGCGGGGCCAGTCCAGTCCAGTCCTGCCTTGGTGTTTGACGGACGGCTGCAGTGATTCGGGCTGAGAAGTTTCACGGTGACATGCCGAGAAGCTTGGTTATGCGAGGACTTTGTGATTATGGATACGGGTAGGTTACCCGTCCTCAGTGTGGTAACTGCGGGTCACCTGACCCGTCAGCGTTGGCACTTAGTTACACTTAATCTCTGCCCAGACTTATGGTGTGTTTTTTTTTTTTCTTTTTTTTTTTTTTTTCTTTGTCGTTAGCATATAGCCAGCAGGGAGGTTGCTGTGTTTCAAAAGGGGGAAGCACTGTTGTATCTCCTGTTGTTTAAACTCAAGTATGACATGTGACATGAGGACCAAGGGAAGATATGAACACCCCAGGAACATGGACAGAACAAAGATGAATAGCCTGGGTTCAAGTACAGTATCACCACTTGAGAACATGAAACCGTACTCTTGGCCCCACAGTCCAGATGTAGGCATTATGTTAATGGACGACTTCCTTTTCCATCCCACATCCATGAGAAAAGGCTTCCTTGGCCTCTTATGTCATCTAGAGAGAACAGGGTCAAACACTGAAGTGATGGACGTATCTCAACCCAAAAGACTTGATAATTCTGTCTCCTTCCAGGGAGCTTTTGGCCAGTGGACACTCGTTCGTTGACCCCTCTTTTCATTCGGAGTGCTCTGGAACTCTGCTTGTTCAGGCAAATATCCTTCTGAATACAAAAGTGAAGAAATGTATTATGTGCCTTGTTATTTAATGTTCTGGATGTCAGCCTATGCAAGTGGATACAGAGAACAGCTGCTTGCTAGTAGCTAGCAGGTATTATTAATAATAATAATAACAGTAATAATAATAGTCGTGATAGTATTGTCATTTGCTTACCAGACATGCTTACCTGGGCCAGCCTATGCTGTTAACCGTTCACAGAGGCTAAGCCAGTCAGTTCAAGTTTCTCGCTTAGGAGAACCACAGCAGGGACGCCTCATGGGAAATAAACCTCTGACCTTTAGGTACTTAACCACTTAAAAGCCCCCCCACTCCTGAACCATGTCACTCCCCCCTGAAAAGTAAGCAGCGGTTCCCCCATGGAAAAAGTGCCCCCCCCATAGGAGTAGACAGACGGGTCGGCATCTGGGCCGTTCAGGCAGCAACGTAACCATCGGCCGTGTCCTGGAGCAGAGAGCGAAAGACTGATTAGCCATATTCCTTGGTATGTTTATCTGCTTCCTGGGCTAGTTATCAGCCTTCGGGAGAGGCTCTGGCCACGGCGGCATGGGCACTGATTAAATGTTGTCTGGTTTTATGCAAATACATCTGATAATCCACCTTCTTCGTGCATCTGCTCGTTAAGAGGCCCGGCCGCGCAGAAAGTGGCGCGCCAACAACCCTGCCTCGGCGTTTTGATCCAGCGATGGCAGCAGATGGCCGGATCCCGGGGAAACGCGGCGTGGCACGTGGGATGCGGGGGGCTCGAACACAGCCCACCCTCGCTGGCTTCCGTGGTGCAGCAGGCCGGCCAGGGGCATAGCCGTGTTTTCGCAGTGTCGGCATGGCGACGGGCAGGAGCCGAGTGAAGGCGGCACCCATGGGACCAGGCTGGCAGCTGGACAGGCACCACAGCTTTGGGTGGCACTGGGACAGGTGGATTGGCACCAACAAGCTTCAGGGACCTCAGAACCCACCACAAAATAGTTGCCTTAATATCCTGTGGTTTCGAGGCGCTCTCTGAGACATGCTACCGGGACTGGTACGGCCCGCCCTGCCTGTCCTAAATCAGAGCACACGGCATGGGTCCAGCCCGAAGCACCGGGTTCCCTCCAGGTTCCATCGAGTCATCTCGAACTCTGAGCATGTCGTGCTGTGCCATCGTCTCTGAATGTATTTTTCTCATGGCTCTCCTCTCTGATGGGCCCGAGTTTTCATGGGGGGCTCGGGGTGTGGGCGAGCCTCACAGGACCCGGGGCAGGAAGCCGGGTCTCCGTACTCCGGAGCCGCTCCTGCTTTGTTCCGGCTGACATGAGTGCTGGGCCACAAGGTCACCCCTCACATGGTTGCTGGAGGAAGCGCCAGTCAGAACAAGGGCTGCTTAGCAAGACCAGAGTCCGCACGCCACCCCCTCACCCTCTCATGGCATATGCAGCCCCCCCCCCCCCCCCACCCCCCCAGTCCAAATAAAAAAAAACACT
>JAACJT020000013.1:6526108-6538082 GCA_009936485.2 Gymnarchus niloticus | reverse complement strand
TTCATATATATTTTTATAAATGAAAAACCAAAGAAAAACAAAAAAAAAAAAAATTATAAAACTCCCCCCCCCCCCCCCCCCCCCCCAGGGTAGCCTATGTCTTTCAGGCTCACTGTTAGATGTTAACATGCATGCTTCAGCCGTGCTTAGGCCGTGTTATCATGAACATCTGAGAGATCTGCTTCAGCTGGTAACTGGTGTTGTGAAGGGGTGTGTGTGTGTGTGTGTGTGTGTGTGTGTGTGTGTGTGTGTGTGTGTGTGGCAGTCCATATCAGCGTGTTGTACGTGTTTCCTACTCTTGGACCTCTGACGTACCATGGAGACTCATTGCTGCCTGTTCAAAGTGCACTCCACCCCCGTCCCTCGACCACCATGATACCCAGGCAGAACCACCCCCCTATTCTTTCTGGCTCATGTATCTTCATGACGAGTAAGATCATGAACACAAAGGAAGGGACGGACTTTGCCCTCGGAGTGGGATCTCCAGCTACGTTGGGCCATTGCCAACGAGCGTCCATGCGTTCCTGTCTCGCCGAAACGAGGTTCTGCCTTCCTCCCAGGAGCCGGGACTCCAAGCCCCAGTATGAGCTGTGTTTGCCAGACGTCCTCAGCAACTGTGGAGCGCCTTCAAAATGCTGTGTAGCCACAGTCCCTGAGCAAGCATAGAGTCCACGGGGCCCATTCTCGCAGATGTGCTGTCAGTGTTCCCAGCTGGGCCTGGAGGTCTGTTCAGACACAGAGGCCTTTACCAGGAGGCACATTTCATCCAAAAAACTGCATTTCTTTTTTTTTTTTGTAAAAGCAAACTCACATTGGTGACCACAGCTGACCAGTTTCCGTGCTACAATTTACTGCCCGTCGTGGAAAGTTTTTTTTTTTTTTTTTTTTTTTTTCCCCATTTTCCAACTGAACGCCAAGGTGCTGCCTGTTTTCTACTACCTAAGTGTCAAATTCAGCACCTCACTTTCTGGATGGCCATTAATGCCGAACAGCCAAAATAGTGCCGTGGGATCTTTGACAGGCCTGTGTTGATTTCATCGTTTTGACATAGGGGGAGGGAGGGCGGCATGCGTGTCGAATTGAAGACCCTTTGGCTCCCACAGCATTCCATCCTCAGCTCACATATGCACAACATACATAACCTCAGGGCTTCTCCTCTCTGCCAAGTAGCTGTAAGTCTCGCTGCGTTTGGATGCCGTTTCCGGGATGCCAAAAGAGAACTTGCCGCCTGACTCTAAATAAAGCTCGTCTAACCCGTCCATGAGACTGAAAGACAGGAATCTGAGGTTCTGTTTGCCACGAGGCACCAAGTCTGCCTGAACGACTGGCAGACCTGTCCCGGCGTCAGGTGACTGAGGGCTGTGGAGACTTTCCTCTGGGCAGAGCACAGAGCGCAGTAAGGAAAGATTTCCCAAACTGGTGTCAGTGCCTCTCAAAATTCCTGTTGCCAAGAAAAAAGGGAAGAGGGAAGGAGGGAGTGAGGAAGAGCGACAGTAAGGTGACACTTTCATGGAGATTGATGTGGGGACAGTCTGCACACTGCAAAACCCGAGGCTTTAAAGTACAGGGTTGACCTCCTGGAGGCATTGGCAGGGGTTTTCTAACTGTAGCCCACAGAGGCTCAGTGCATGCTTGAGTTTAGATGCATGAACTTGTAACAAGCAGGCAAGCAAAGCGGCCGAATGATGGACATTAAGCATGACCCCTCTGTATACTAACATCTCTTTTTGTTTCCAGGTCAGTTAATGATCACGGTACTAATGTGATTGCATGCTATGAATGATCTTTTGTTTGTTTCATTTTTTTTTTTTTTTTTTTTTAAACAGTGGAAATTCTGATGTTACTGGTGATGTATGTGATCGTGAAAAGATAGCTGTTAAGAGTCCTTAAAAAAAAATCCTAGGTTTGCATGCATTACTTTTGTGAAGAAAGTCAAAGTGCAGTTGTCCTCGACCCGTGTCTGACTGCTAGGTTTCAATTGACAGCTGAGGATTTGTGACTGGACCATGAATCAAAACGGCAGGCATTATTACCCCAGTGCCAGTGAGGATACTTTGGGGATTACTTGGCAAAGGTAATATTTTCATTATTTCAAAATCTGTGCTACATATCACTCTATCTCCATATCACTCTGTGTTTGCTATGGTTGGCCCAATAAAAAATACGCAGGGAAGACTATTCCAGTCAGATGTATGTCAAATGTACACATAATGTATCTCACCCACATGCATTAATGGTTTTTTTTTTTTTTTTATGTTTTGCCCAGTAGCCAGTAAGTAGCCATGTAAGTATTGTTTATTTATTTGCTTAGCAGAACACTTATTTTGACTGCATAAAGATTGTCGACGAATGTCCCATCCACACATTAAATGCATTGGTTCATGTGACTCCGTTAAGATAAGATGTTATTGACAAGTGAGTAATTGTACATTCTCCTGCAAGACACATTCCTGTGCATTCAGCTATATAGAAACATAACTGGCAATATCGGTCTTTTTGACACTGTCATTTATGCCTGAAATGTACACAGCACAGCTGGGTTTTACTTATGTACGTGCATCAATTGACGTCTGAAAGGTAGCATTTGATGTAGGCTTGGAAACATAAAAACAAATCTGTCAGGCTGTTCTTGGCATATAATTAATCATCACAGGCAGGCAAAATTGAAGGATTTTGTGTTCTATAAATTAAAACAAGAAACTTGGGTAAACTGCACATTAATCCTGTGTCTTGACGTTTTAACGGGCAGGGCAGAGGCTCAGCGTATGAGCTGAGGTTCAGGTAATAATCATGCACCGTAAGAACTTTTCATAGATCATGTTGAAAGGGTTAATTGTAGTGGTATTTCTTTTTTTAAAGGGGGAAAAATTGACATCGGTAATTGTTCCTGCCTGCTGCCGTATCTGAATTCATGCCCATGTGTGTATGAATTTAGAGAGGGGAAAAAATCCATTTTTGAAATTAGAGAGCAGAGGGGTCGCAGGGAATAGGAGAGAGACGTGCATCGCTGGCGCTATTCGTTTCTGTTTTTGCGAGCCCCCCCAGCAGATGGTTCGACCCGAAGCGGCTACAGAGCGGCCTGTAGGGCGGCCTCCTTGGCCATCGACAGACACCCCACTCTGTTGACGAGCCGCAGGCTCTCCAGGGTTTGGCTGCCTCAGCCTTCGTCGGCTGACCAAACCCTTGGAATGAGGCCATGTTGATGACGAGAGTCCGGGGGGGCCACGCTGGGGACTCGGATAGGGGCCGTACTGACTAGCAGGAGCGGGTCGCTAACCGTTAACTTAGCATAGCTGTTTCCCGCCCGCGTCCAAGCCCTCCTGCTCCTGGTGGAATTGTTATGTTTAACTTGAGATGAATGTAAACTCAGAGGAAGGCCTTGGACGGCTGTGGCAAACAGTGAAAGTAAAGCACACATCAAACATCTGTTTGAGGCTCTCTTCAGCCGGTCAATCAGGGCCCAGCAATGAGGGGTCACCGGTACAGATTGACATGCCGCCTTCTTTGTCGTGTTTTTGTTTTTTGACTCGCGGTGAGAGACGGTTCTGCCTCTAGTTTGGGTTTTCCCTGTAATTTACGTGCCCGGTACACCGAAGGATGTCAGGGACGCTGACTGGGACTTTACTGGAATGGAAACTGGTTTTTATAGCAGCTATGAAGTTATGCAGGAAGCCGCACTGTAAACACCGAGAATGTACATTTGGAGATACTGCATGCAGATTGCAGATAACATCTGAATCGAAATCTGCTTCGAGCTGTGAGGATCCAAGCGCAGTCACTGAACAGCGTAAACAATAAAAAAGCTTCCAATTAAGAATGATTGCTGGCGCCTGCTTTAACAGCCAATTGAAAACAAATACACTTGGCAGGCTTGTAAGCCATTAAGATGTTTGTGTTCAGTTTACACCTCTGTTGTTTAAGAGAGCAACATAACAGTATGAGGAATTATTTTCCTCCATTCTTGAGGAATTTCCTTTGCTCAAAGGGAAGGAAGAAGAGAGTGAAATCTGCAGGTGAATTGTTTGCCTGTGTATTTTAAGCAGTGTTTTTTATTGAAAACGACAGCACTGACAAAGCTGTTGATTATTTTTTTGTTTTACTGTATTTCACCTTCAGTCTAATATGGATGAAGTGGAGTGAGACTTTTTCCTTTGTGTGTTGGTGTGGTGACTGCACACCTGCAGGATTGGGGTTTGAGCCCCGCCTCTGCCCTGTGTGTGTTTCCTCTGGGCACCCCGGTCTCCTCCTGCAGTCCAAAGACGTGTACCTTGGACCGACTTTGGGTGTACTGCAGCTTTATGCTTTATAGGCTCCTGGCTCCTCCCCCATGACCCTAACCAGAATAAGCAGTTGGATGGATGGATGATTCTTTCCTGTTTGACTGAATACAGTTTTTTAACTCTGGCCTTCTTAATGTCTATGGTACACTTATAAATGATTACTGCACATAACACGTCAGCGGTCACACTCTGTAGAAAGCCCGCCGGGTGACATGGTTTTCGGTGTGACCCTGTCCCACAGTGCGTCTTCGTGCAGTCTGGCCTCAGGCCTGCACTCGCCCTTAAAGGGACCGGAGCCCTCAAAAAGAGTGGGAAGAAAAAAGAATAAAATACTTTAGCCATTTCTTTCAAGGAGTCTAACATGGGCAAAATCCCTGGGTCAGCATTTCCTGCTGCTCATTTATGCTGTGGGGGAGGGCACAGCTGCCAGGCTGGTTGGGTTCCTGAGGGTGGGGGGTCTGTCTTGGCAGCCCCTGGCCCTTTTTCTTTTTTTTTTTTTTTTTTACGTTAAGCCTAAAAGCAGGACCCCTTTTTGTGCCTCCTAGCAGAGCACAGGAGGTAAAGCAAAAATGTGCCAGAGCAGCAACTCAGTACTTAGTTCTCCTGTTTCTTTTTCCCTCTCTCTCTGTTCAGACATTACTAGTGGAGACTGAACCACTAACAGCCATCACCGAACGGTCCCGTCCATGTTCATATATTCGTCTGAGCTCGTTCACAAATACAGAATCAAAAACAGTTTGAGTTAAGTTCTGCAGTAGATATATAGAGTGCATTTTTGCTGCACATCCTGTAATCATACTGTGTCGCTCGCTAAGGACTAATGTGGTTTAAGGTACCTGGGAGCCAGTCAGAATCAACCCCAATAACAGACCGTACATGTCTGCAGAAAAATACACTACAGCCCACAGGCTTCATATGGGACTAATACAGGATTATTACAGGACCAATACGATCCTAACACTGGACCGAAACAGGACCAACACAGGACTCATACAGAAAACACAGCTCTTCCTGCCGATCCGGACTGATGAGTCAAACAGGTCTTCGGATTTGTGCCTTCTCACTATTGTGCGTGATTTTGTCAGTATTTTTAGCCAAGTGAAATAAACAGCAGGATTCTTAATGTATGTTAAAGAAATAAAAACGCGTAAAAGTTGCTCTTCTGCGTGGTGCTACAGGTTGGTAGAAATTGAAATGTTTTGCCGGCTCTTGACTAGGCGAGGGTCGTGTTCCTTCTGTGCTGGGCCGAAATTGAATTGCAGCCAGACTTGCGTGGTGACGTCCTGCAAGAAATGGCTTAGCAATCCATTAAGGTGCCATTTGATAATTTAATTTGGAATTTAATCCCCAAGTTAGCCGTGCTGTATACAGTACTCGGAGCATGCTAGCAGGAGGGTGGCAAAGGCGAGATTGACAAAAAGTTTTGGGCAGGAGGAAGGGGACGAAGGCTTTTGGGTGGGGGTTTAAAGTGCCGGGTTGGCTGGGGGGTCAGAGGCCTGTTTGGGTCTGAATTGATAAGGGAGGTGAAGCGTGAGGAAAGTTGTTTGTTTTCTCTGTTGTGGCGGTCATGTCTCAAGCCGTCTCGTATCCCGGGGAAACCAGACATGAGGTAATGCCAGATTGAACTCGAACTTTAGGGACTTAGCAGAAAGGGGACAATGGACCCCAAGCAATCAGTAAAGTCCCTTTAGCTCAAACTTATGTGGGTAACTTTTAAGTTGCCCTCTAAAGAGGAGAGTGAGTGGGCAGGCTAAGGCAGAAACGAGGGTCCTTGGGTCGGACCCTCCCCCAGCACTTCCCACCCCACAGAGCCCTCTATCTGAGCAGGCCTGTGGATTCTTGCCTGGCCTGCTTCAAAAATTTCCTCCTCTATACAGCCTTTGTTCAGCAAGGTAGGAAAAAGTTAATCTCTCATTTCCTGTCAGAAGATTTCTGGCAGTCCAGGGAGAGTGAGCTGTAGAAGACGCAGGAGAGAGTGTGTGCATGTGTGTGTTTGTTTGGAGGGAGCTGTGTGTGCGTGTAGGAGGGGGGTTCGGTGAAGGTAGCCATGCCAGATAGTTTGTACACATAATCCTCAGTTTTTAACCCTTTTGGGACTAAATCCGGCTCAATAAACTATTGTTTTTTTCCCCCTTTATTCAGTGAAATGTGATCTAGCAGAGAGCAATCTTTTGGAGGCTTGTTATTTTTGTCGAGGTGTTTGTCTGCCTGTCTGTGACGTGTAGAACGTGATTTGTATAAAATGCAGTCCGGTAATTACGTGCATGCACCCTCGTAGGTCCCCGTCACTACGGGCTTCTTCGGAAAGAATAAGACCACTGTTTCATGTCCTGGATCCCCCTGCTTATTTCTTCAACGTATTGGCTTTAAACCCCCCCTCCCCACACACACACACCAGAAACAAACAGGCCCCCAAGAGCCTCTTTTTGTCTTATGGAAGCTTTGCACCTGCAAATACGAAGTGAGATGGGGAAAAAAAAAAAGTTGTTGAGTCTTTTTACTTTTGTCTGGGCCTTCAAACAAACCCCCAGCCCGAGACAAAAGTGGGCCTGTCTACACCGGGGGCCAGCCGAGGGAATGTTGACCATGCCCCTTAATCTAAAAACAGAAAGAAGCGATTCTTCAAAACAGGTATTTAGGATGGGGGTGAGTTTCTTGTCCCCTTAATTATTCAACACGTATATGTGGTATTAAGCCCCCCCCCAGTACCCAGCTGCCTCGAGACAACACTTTGTTCGCCCGTACAATGTATTTCACTATGCGCCATGGCCCCCAATTAACAATCACAGAGCTGTTTGTTTTTTCCATTAGCATGCCATGAATAAAGATAGGACCGCGGGGAGCCACACCCCCGCTTGCCGTTTTCGATTAAAATAGTACGTAACCAGCACAAAGTAGCGTCTGAGCAGATCTGACATCATTCAGAAAGCAAGACGCCGTGCCATCCCACACAGGGGCCCTTTGTGCGGCCCCGGCCCAGCCTGGCGTCATGTGACCTGCGGCGAGGGCCGAGCGCTGTATTAAAGGGGAGCAAGAGAGGTATACGGGGGAGGGAGAGGCTGGAAAACAGATTAAAAACCATTCAGCAATTCTTAAAGACTTCAGTCAAGCGTCGGGTTCACGCAACGTGACGGCTGTCCATTTATTAAAGAAATGTTTCTCCAGGCGTGCGAGCTGAGAAAGTGGGGAGAGCTCATGGAAACTGCATGAGCAGCTCAGAAACACACTGCTAATATGTGTTTAAGTAAACTCGATCACGGCACATTTCAGAACTCGCCGGCAATTTAAGTGTGCGTCTTTCAGCCAAAACCTTGACTCGGCCCATTCATTTAAAACGCTGCATCTCAGCTCTGCAGGTTTACAGTTCACAATTTCTTTTAAAAGAATTATTTTTTATTTTTTTAGCGAACAATAGGGCACAAATAAACGTGGAATCTTGTATCAGTATGACTTAAAGGACTGAGTGGGACGCATCGGTGCTGACTGAAGCCAAAAGGAAATGGTTTGATGACAGGCCTGTCATGGGTCACGCTGGCAAGCAGAAGTAGGGTCACCGTAAAACATGGATCTGTAACCCCAGGGTTGTCAGTTTGAGCCCTCAGATGGGTCTGTCCGCTGCACCTAAAGTGAATTGCTTCAGCAAAAATTTCTGAAGTCTAAGCAAATTAGTAATCTTTTTTAATTGTCAACATCTTTCACTTTGGATAAAAGCACCTGCTAAAAAATTTCAGTACTGATTTCCACTGCCATTATCACTGCCCCTTCATGCCAGGTTTTTTGGGGGCACGATGGCTTGTGTTTAGGAGATGGTTGTATCCCCTTGCATGGAAATTCTTTATCCCAGCTGCTATTTTGGTCACAAAAAAGTTTTGAAACTATTTCAAATAAATAGAATAAGAAATGCTCAGGATACTCATGAAAATATATAGTCATATGCAAAGATTTACCACATTTTGTTCAAATTAAAGATGTACAATTAAATCACAATACATATATATGTATGATTATGCATAAGTTGCTACATTTTCAGCTGAAATGGGCCTTAGTTATGCTTTATACCTGAGAATGAAGAATAAAACGTGTTGTCAATTGTGGGTAAACATCCAGGCTTTTCCGAAAGAGATATCCCTTTTGTTGTTACTAATATTTCATGTAATCAAGTACAGAATAAACACGGTTCCCAAAAACGGGAGTCCCAAGAAACTTTGGCAAACTGTCTTGCCTGACCGTGTGCCCTGGTGCAGTGGTTTGTGGGTAACCAGATCGTAAGTGATGTTTGGTTCAGCAGAGATGTCTTCCATGGTGTTGAAGGCTGCAGACAGTCCTCAGGCCCTCCTCCCAATAAACCAGAAGCGTGTTGACAGATGTGCTGGTTTCTCAAGCCAGTAATAGTTCACTGCACATCTGTGGACAGTGAAAGATTTGAGTCCTCATTCCATGGCTGTAGATGGTTTATCATTCGGCCTCGTCCGTGCCCAGGTACTTTTTAGCAGAAGCACAATGGTGTGTTGTGGCTTACGACAAAGATTTGTGGGAAATGTAGCTAATGCAGTGTGAATCGATGTTTATCTGCCTATATAAACAGGTAAAACAATGCCAGTACTCACATGACACTTGACTCTGTAATACTCGCATGCCCAGGAACGTTATCTCGAACTGAGGGTGCATTTTTCTGTATGTTGCACACATAGTACTTAGTTTGTGTGTCGGTGACAGTGTGTACGATTCGGATTGGTGTATGACTGATTTTCCTGAAATCTACTG
Organism: Gymnarchus niloticus; assembly: GCA_009936485.2. Taxonomy (NCBI): domain Eukaryota; kingdom Metazoa; phylum Chordata; class Actinopteri; order Osteoglossiformes; family Gymnarchidae; genus Gymnarchus; species Gymnarchus niloticus. Next base: position 6,529,038 of record JAACJT020000013.1, on the reverse strand, counting down.
CTTTCCACAACTTAATGTTTCATTTCAGGGTTTAGAATTAGCCTAATGCTTCTGGTGATCTATGTTAATGTTTTTTAATATATTGTTTGCTTGTGTGCTGTGATTTTATGAGTAAAGACACATTTTTCCTGGTGCAGTAATATCACCAGTGCAAAGATGCTCTCAGTCAAGTATTTGTAATGTGTCCATAATTAATGTCTTTTTGAAACGTACGGTAAATGCAGAAAGTTTTCATTTTATGTTAGCTGATAGTCGGCAAAAATTGTGACCGTCTGCAGTGTCATAAATTGTCAACAGACGCCTTCCTGACCATTGTTATTCCTGAATATCTAGATTTATGTGCTGTAAAACTTCCATCAGAAGCCCGCTTCCATCAATCGTTATAGTTTAATTTCTTAAAGAAACACAAGCTTTTAGTATTTGATAGCATTAGCTGGCTAACAGCTAAGCTTGGGTATGGTTTTTTAACGTGTGCTAATTTAAAGTGTTGTAGAGTGAACTCATAATGAATTCATAAAATGCCTAGTAATGAAATTTTTAACAGTCTACTCTGGTCTAATTTCCATGGCAGTAGCTGACATTAATTTGACCAGTTAATTAGAGTCATTAGGGAAGCTTTAGAATTGGCGAGCATTTTCAATATGAGCCTCTCTGTTAAACGCAGAGGAACATTTCCCGCGAAAGCAAACGCTCACTCAGGCTACGCGTGGAAGTTTTACGGTATATTGTCTTAAACTTGTCTAGCAGTGGATTTCATTTTTATATCAGCAGCCCGAAAGACCCAATGCTAACCCATTTACTTTTGCTTGAATCTGTTGTGTTTTAGCAGTCCTGGTACCTGGGCGAGCTTAGTTCCATTCCAAGTGTCGAACGGGACTCCGATTCTGCCAACAAATGTCCAGAACTACAGCATAAACATCATTGGTGAACCCTTCCTTCAGGCAGAAACAAGCAACTGAGGGCAGACCTAGGAGGGAGCGAGCGACCTGAACTGACCGAACTGAGGACAAACCAGCAAGCGGCACTTATACAATCTCCACTGTCCCAAACGGGACTTTGGCTATGAACACTAGCGGGATGGGTGAAGCTCTCTGTACATGTAACATAGCTCTGGCCAGACAGTCTTTGTGTGAAGCCCCCCTCCCCCCAGTTAAATACTGTGACGTACCTAATACTACGTTAGATGCCTTAATGTTTGCATTACATGCTAGTTTTTCTCTTTGCATTTTTCCAGTTCTTTTGGGAGTTCTGGTCCTGGTTTACAAGCAGGTTGAGTAGATCTGAACACAGAGACTGGCTGGCTAATTGCAGAATGCAAGTTTCTTCTCAAGGTACATCTGCCTTCTTTAACAGAGGCTCGTAAGCTGAACCAATCACTGCATCTTCATACGAACAAAATCACAAAATCAGATCTGTTTCTTTGGATTTCTGCTGTTGAGTTGTTTTGTTCGTTTATTTGTTAGTTAAAATCTTTCCAGTTATTCTGTCGATCCAGTACTAGTAAGTTAAGGGTTAGCATATTCGCTAACGTGGCAAATACCTAAATTATTAGTTTAGGCCATTTACCCCTTTTGGAACAAATTTAATCTTGGGTATTACCTTCAAAAAGGATTTAGAAAAAAAAAATAAATCTCTTAAGAGGCAAGTGCAATTTAAATGTTTTTTTCTGAAGGGAAGCTATTGCAGTCTGTCAGCCCTGAGACTCTAAATTGAGGGAGGTTAAATGTTTTTTAGAAAACAGAAAAAGTGTAAACGATTTTAAGTTGCATCCTCAATTATAAATTAGGGGAGGACATTAATAACGGAATGCAGACAATGCTTGACAGGGAGTGTGTAACTGAACAGAACTGAGCGTGACCGAAACAGCACTTATACTCTATTGAGCCTTACCCACTGATGGGGGGAAGCAATTATTTATTAGGTAATCAGAAATTAATAATTAAGCGAAACACTAGTAGTGTATAAATGGCTTATGATTACATAATTGTGGAGGAGGAAAAAAAACTCAAATCGGCTGTAAGCTTAAAAAGCTACTGTTTACAGAACGTCATGCTAAGAACACAGGCTGTTAACGTCAGGAAGAAAGGAGAGTACCTCTGAAATCTGCACGTGGTGCAACACTACAGTGATCGCGAGGCTGCAGCATAGTTGCACGGTGTTTGTGAACGCGTTGTTTAAACGGATCCCAGCAGTCCCCGTCGCAGGAATGTGCAGCGCGCACGGCTCACTCTTAGCCTCTGCATTTTCAGCCCTGATATACTTCACTACTCTCGCCAATACTCTTCATTTGCACGAACGTATATAGCCCACATTACGTGCCTTGCCTTTGAATATAGAAGAGACATCACTACACTTGTTTTTTGCTGCATTTATTACCATTTTAAAAATTAACATTTTTATGATAAAAATATTTTGTACTCTGGATGAAATTGTGACATCATTGATTTTTAACTGCATTTTACGACTTTATCTCACATTTATAATGCATATCATGGCTGTGTATAGTTGCCGTTTTAAAGTTTATAATCAACCAGCATTATTTTGCAGTATTTTTGGTGGGTTTTCTAATAACCCTTTGTTTTGTTGTTGATGTTGTTGTTTTATTTTGTTTATGTTTTCATCTTCCAATTACTCTTTCGGGGGGAGTTCAGATTTATAAGAATTATGCAATACCAAGTTTTGCCTATGTAGGTAGTGCTTTTAGCTCTGTTGAATATTAGATTGCTAGCATCGAGATAGGAAATATTGTATACATTTATTTTGTTGATGTTGTTGTTGTTTTCATTTTTTTATTGACCAAAGTGGGAGCTGCTCTCTATGCAGTGAGTGATAAGGTCGTTTTTTTTTTAGCGTAGTGAAAGATGGTTAGGCGTGTTTGATTGTTTGGATTCTGGGTGGTGGGGGTGGGGGTGGGGGTGGGGGGGGCGTAT
>JAACJT020000013.1:6499597-6517190 GCA_009936485.2 Gymnarchus niloticus | reverse complement strand
TTAAATATTAAACAATTGTCTCACATCCATCCATCCATCCATCCATCCATCCATCCATCCATCCATCCATCCATCCACTAACTGTTTACCCTGCTCTGGGACTTGAAAGGTCCTGGAACCTGTTCCAGGCAGCACAGAGCATTAGGCTGAGGTGCACCCTGGACAGGATGTTAGTCTGTTGCAGGGCACGTACACACATGCACTCACATGCACACAAGCAATTTAGATACAGCATGTAGCCTAACAGCATATCTTTGGACCGTGGGACAAAACCTGGCTAGACATGCAAAGTCCCCTCACACTGTGTGGAGGTGGGACTTGAACCCCCTACCCTGGAGGTATGAGGCCAAAACACAACTGTCTCCTTCTTTAACAGAAGGTGTGTTTCTGATAGTCAGTCAAAACCCATTCATAGGAAACGATCCATTGGACATAAACGGACGTTCAGAACTTGGTTCTTTACTCCTGTTTCTGAGCTGCAGTTCCCTCAGTGAGGTTAAGAGCTGCCCGGGCACGATCTGCCTGGAATTCAACTTTCAGAGCCTCTACAGACATTACCACAGTACCAGGAGGGCAGACTCAATAACACGGCGTGGATATTCATGGGGTTGTGAACGCTCGCTTTCTCTCGTCTCAGGTTTCTGCAGTGACCTTAGTTTGCTTCAGATCTCCATTTGTTCTAATGCGTCATTCCCCAGACCCCGTTGACCCACGTGAAGAAGTCCCGTCTTAATGTTCAACATAAACTATGGTCAGTGCCTTAAGTGTTAAATTCCAAGGGATTACAACCCCTTGATACGCTGGTGAGAACATTACAACAGCAGGGCTGCCAGCTAAAGCGTAAAAAAAACACAGACTGTCCGCAGACGCAGCTCTGTGTCGTGTATGTCGAGCATGCCCACACTAGATAAGCTACGCAAGGTTAGCAAGGTCTTCATTGGAGAGAAAATACTTCTTACCAAAAACATACTGAGCATATGGAGAAAATTATGAAATATCGAGCTTTGTCAGAAGCCAGTGTAGCCTGCCAAACACCGGGTGAGATACACAAAGAAATGGAGTGATGTATGCCTTAGTATCTTCAGTGTGATTATTTTAGAATTCAGTATAATATAAAACACCTCGCCAATAGCCTTGGACATGTACAATTTTGGACTGTTCCTTTTAAGCACCAGTGTATTTAACGATGTAATAACTGTTAAGTCCTGTGTATTAAAGATAATCTCAAGAGCATAGCCACCCATTAATAAGAAGCTGTTAGCAAGAGGCCAAATATACTCCAAGCTCATATTAACTGTTGTCAGGGGGTGATGATTTCATTATCCAGCCAGCTATCGCTGTCTAATTGTCCGGCTCGATCTGCTGTTTGTTCACAGTGCCCGCTTATTTTCAGACAAACAGCTCATGTGCTTCAAATTACAGCAGTCTGCCGCCTTCTCAGACCAGGGCTTGACAGAGCCTGCACCCAGCCGGTTTCGTCGCTCCGTTTCAGAGGGTAATGGGTTCAAGCCACCCCGCTGCAGTTGTTTAGCGGGGCTTATTTGAACTGTTGGGGGAGAAATGGAGGAGTCAAGTTGTTAGGAGAGACCAAGTTTGTCTCAGCGACATCCTCACAAGTGATGTGAAAGTTAGCTACCGCTGGAGTAAAAATGTGATATCATTTGGTATGCGTCTATTTTTAAGTTGTTTTTTTTCTATAAGTTGAAGCCTGGTGCTATAGTATTGGAGCAGGAGGGAGCCTTTCCCTGAATAAAACCACATGTTAACTCCAACATCTTGGCGTGGCCATTTGTTATACATTTCTGAAATACTAATTGTTGGGGGTGTCTTTTGGGCTAGCAATTAGTGTGTATTGCCCACATACATACATGTACATTTGTGCAGGTGTATGTATCCGTAACATACTGTATATTAAGGTGATATGTTTGAGGAAAGGATAGTAAACACTGAAAAGAGGTTAAAAATCTTATGCTGCATTACAATGGGTGTCACTGTGAAGGCCCACCCAGTCATAAAGGTTTGTCGGTGTGTGTAGTAGTCTGCTTTTCATTTTCTCTCGGCCCATTCTGTGAAATCATGGGAAGAGATTCTCTACAAAGGATCTCTGTCACAGGTCACCCGATGATGAATCTCAGAAACTCTTAATGGAAAAAATGCTATAACGAGTGAAATTGTTTTCATGCATCGCCCATAGTGGTGTTTGACTTTGCTTAAGTACCTGATTGTACTTGATATTCTCCAGGATTACATGATCATCAGAAAAAACACACAGTGGTTCTGTTTGCCTTGTTTTCTTCTTATTGGTTACTCTTCCTCCGCTTTTAGCTCACGTTTTCGTTTGAACTGAGCGCAGGCCATGAAACACATTGTGCTGCTGACCGGCGAGGAGAGCATTTGTGACTCAGATGCATGCCGCGGCACGGCTATTTAGGCTGAGACCGTACCGCTCCTAGCCTTATTAATGCAAATGCACTAACGCGGTTTTAGCGGCTTATGTGTTTTATTATGCCCCAGGACCATCTAGCCTCCAAAGTATGGCCCAGTAGGCCTCTCAGAAGTAGTGGCAATTGATGTATATCACTGAGGGGCATCATGAACGCAACTGCACCATTTTAAGTTTGAATGCAGGCTTGTTGCAGGTACGATGGACTGCTATCCAAGCCCAATGTCACAGAGGGCAAATTGTGGGATTAGACTAATCCTATTCAATTCAATAAAGCCTCAGATAACATGTAAGATAGGATTTATTGTATCCTCGACTAACTCGCACTTCCAAAGCTGGTTATAATTTTGTCCACTTACACAGCTGGATATTTTTACCGGAGGAATTCAGGTTAAGTACGTTCCTCAATGGTACTGCAGCATTCGCCCCCACAGATATGAACTGGCCACCTCCAGGTAACAAGTCTCTGATGGTAACCACTACTTAACAAGTTCTTATCCTTAACCTCTGCTGCATGAACTTCAGAACTTAAAGGGGTACATAAGTCTTTTCTCTTTAAAAGAAAAATTAGCAGGGTAAACCTAAAGATAATAAAAAAAAATCTGGGTAAATTGAAAATAATAAGGATCACCAAAAAAATTTCAGAACCTATCATCCACTTCAAGGGTGTAAACTGAAAGTTTTCTAGTAACGTTTGTGATGATTTTAATACCAACCTATTCTCCCACTTCTGTGACTTATAATTTGGGTATTATTTGCTTTTTTATATTTCCTTAACATCCTCTATGAAGTTATTTTCCAAAAACGTGTTGAAACGGCCAAACTCTTGCCCTGTGCTTTCTTGTCAAAAAAAAAAACCAAAACACCTGGAATATTAAAATGGAGTTTTTCGTGAAGGGAGGACACTTTAGCTGAAGCCTTCTGACATATGAACCTGCCCACAGTTCAGTTTTTCACCTTTTCTCCGCTTGTTCTGTTTTTTCATATGTTAAAGCAAACAGTCTCGAACAGCCTCTGACAGTTTCCAAACAAAGACATTTGCCGGGTCATTTTGAAGCATCAATTTAAAATAAAGCCCAATACAAATATGTTTCTTTTTAGGAACTCGGCCACCGTTGGTCAAAAGGTGAGCAGAGCTCTTGACAATAAGAGCTGCCAACAACAATACAGATATGACAGCGATCTCCTGGTTTGTGGGCTGAGGGATCTGATTCATTGCACCTCTGAGGAAAGGTATAGCTACCTGGGAGAGCTCCATCGGGGCTTACGACGCTACGACGTTAGAGTTCTCCTACACCTAGACATGTTCCTCTGCACCCCAAACACAGTGGCATCGTTCTCTTTACGAGCACATTGGCCAGTGCCCACAATCTTCAGATGTACTGTGGTATATATTTTTTTGTAAATGTTTACTTTGTCTCAGTGCACGTCCGTGTGCATTTTGTGGTTTTTACACTGAATCCTGTCATCACCCAGAACACTTAATTCCCAAGGTTGGATGCTTAAGATGTTTTGCTTCCTTATTGGTTTTCCTTTTAGGAGTGGTGCAGACCAGGGCTTTCCAAATGGACAGGTTTATTTGTTACAGAGTATGGCTTGCACAGAGAGGACTTGGTTTGTCCAGTCTAGGTCACGGTCTTCCAGTGTGTATCAAGTGATGTCACTTGTGTGTTTGGAAAGGGAGCTCCGACTTCTGGGGGCAGAGAAGAGATTTCTCCATTTGGGGCAGTACTGGGCTGATTTGCATGAGGGAATGAAATGAGGAGACTTAGTGCTTGTGGCTCCTTAGGTGGGCTGGGTGGCACTTCTTGAATAAGGACAAAGTCACGGTTGGGGGGGGGTTATTGTTCTCCCTCACACCTGCACTAAGTGCAGCCAGCACTACACAAGGCTGAATGAGGCACAGGTGCACTGCACAGGCCAAGTGGAACTGCTGACCCCCTGTTTGTTTGCTTCGCTTGCTTGTTTGTTTGTCTGTTCCGGCGCTGGCTCCTCCCCCTTCTTTATTTTATGTTTTGAAGTAGTGCTGCAAAATGAGTTTTGAGTGCTCTACAGTGCGATGGGAAGGGAGGGAAGAAGGGACTATCTTTATCTGGCTTTGCCGCTAATTACATTTCATTATTCTAATGTTTTAATTGCAACATTGCAGATCTGAAGAGAGGGAAAATTGTAGATGGCGTGAGGCGGAGTGCGACAGTGGAAGGTAGGCATTCTTTCTGAATGCCGGGAATAAATGTGACAGTCAGTGAGGAGTAATTGACATAATACCCGGCTAATTGTGTGATGAAGAGCAGAATGTATAGCTTTTGTCACATGAATATCATGTGGCCCAGTGTTCCCATCAATAACACGCTCTTAGCAGGTTTTCGTTTATACAACACTTTCACGGCTTTTGTAACCCTACTCCTGAAGGGAGTACTTCAGACTAAGAAGAGCCACAGACTCACACTCAATGAGGAAAACTTTTTCAAATGCATTGTCATTTACTTTCATGAGCAGGAGACTTTTAATGTAAGGTTTAGCAGTTTGAATCTCACCGCTGCTCTGTATGCGCGGAGTTTGTTCTCTCAAAGTCATATAGCTTTTCTAAGGCTACTCCAGTTTTCTCCTGCAGTGCTAAGACATACAGGTAGGCTAATACGCGTCTCCAATTTGTCTGACGTATGTGATTGGGTGTATGAGAGTGTATAAGCTCTGTAACGGACTGGCATCCCATCCAGAGGGAAACCGTGTCTGTTTGGAAGATGTACCCTCTGCGGCCTGGCAGAGGCTCCAGTGTCCGCTGTGCTCGTCTCCAGGATATGTGTTTGGAAGATGGGCTGACAGATAAAATAAATCATGACTAGATAGAAATGCATTTTCCCTGTATTTACATGGAAGAATCATCCTATGTCACACACACAAAGCATTCACTCCCATTTTGTCTTACACAACAGCTATATCTTTTCCTCTCTTCCAATGTCGCCAGTAACCTATTTTATCTGGTACTTAATTTTCCTAAAAGTAAGTACTGGTTGTCTGACCTATCTGCGGACGAGCCGGTTTCTGCCATGTGTTGGTGGGCAGGCTGTCGCAGCTGGTTTGTAAGTACGTATTTACAGCTCAGCAACCGCAGTGGGCTGGGCCCACAAATGTGGCCTCCTGGTGGACTTCTGAGGCACCTGTAAGGGGTCCGAATGTCCGTCAGCCCCTCGGACGCCTTTCAAGGCCCGATTACTGTGGGTGAGGACAGACCAACTGTGGTTTAATCGCAAGCGGAATCTGCACGCGGTGTTCCGGAGGAGTCGGGGAAGAGGGGATTTATTACCCAGAGAACAATGGTCATCCAGAGGGGCACTATAACTCCTTAGATCACCATGGTGATAGTTTTAACTGCGGTACAGCTGCAGCGTTCGTTATAAGGGTAAATGGAGGTGACAGAGGATGACTGAGGCCTTTCTTTCGCCGAAAGAAATCATCCTGGTTGGACATTTTAGGTTTCTCTGGGTGGTGGATGGGGGATGGTTGCGTGGGGAAGAAAAGAGTCTGTCAGACAGAGGAACGTGTCTGTTTGGGTGTAAACAGTGGCAGATTGTCATCCTGGCCTTCCAGTGGGCCAGCATGCGGAAACAATGCCAGCGGCAGTAGCCACATGGAACTGAGCTGGTCCAACAGCGCCAGAGGACATAGAAGACATCGTTGTTGAGATGAGCTCCATCGAGGAGAAAAATACACATGTTGTATCTTCAGTTCTATCCACGTTATCCACATGGTTGGCCTCAAATCTGAAGATGATAGAGACCTGTGATGTAAGCATAGATCTCTGAAGATTCCACGCAAGCAGCAGGTCATTGTTAATCCATCAGATGGAACCTGAACGTCTGAGTCCACTTTCCGGATTCCCATTACAATCAAATCACAAAAGAACTCTAAAGAATGTGCGTTTACTGCACTTGAACTTCTCTACTATGTTCTGTGTATTACACATCTCTCATTATAGACTCAAGGTTCTACAATGAGCTAAAAAGTACCTGAAACTTAGAGATTTTTGTATGTGCTTGTATGGAAGTAAAAAGTATGACACGTATTAGCCAATCAGTGCAGTGTCCATGGGTCCCGTTTTCAAGGTTTGATGGATATCAGGATCCTGCTTACCCATTTTGGCATATGGAGACACGCAGTGACACCAGGGGAGCATTACAGTGATTCGGATCCTGATTTGGGGAGGTTCAGTGTGGGAAGGGGCCTTCTGTGTAATGCCATGCAGCCATAAGCATGTTCCGGTCTCATTATCGCATGCAATCAAGCAGCATTTACTGTCATTGTTGGGACGATCGCTAGCAAAGAAGTTGGGTGATAGCCAGTGCCACACCAAAGTCAGTTTGCTGCAGTAATAATGGAGTTTGTTGAACCCTGATACAAGCTTGGTGTGCCTCAGCTGTATTCCTCTTGCTGAGTAGCTGCTCAGAAACGTATTGTGTCATATTAAAAGTGACGTGGGTGCCTGTGCATCCCCTGCATGTACCAGACCAGCGTTGAACGTCCGCTGACAGCTTTCATAACCGTGCGGTGTTGACTTTGCTCTTGGAGCACTAGAGGCCGTCCACAGGTCAGAGATGTCAACCACCCAGCTCTCCCCCAAATTTCTTTCAACGGAACACTTAAGTGTTGCAAGATCCTACAGATGGCATGGCAGAATGATCAACAATGAGCATGTTTGTGAAGATCAGTGCTTGTTATTAGGTTATTAGGTTAATTATGACAAACTGTGGAGCAAGACCGACCCAGTAGCTCACAATCTACTCCTGGTATATTGGGCTGGTCTGTAGTATCATGTGCTGGATTTTGGAAAACTATGAAAGCTCGATGCACTGGACCCCTTCCCTCACCTTTTTCATGGGTCCTGCCTGCTTGGGACCCTCAGAATCATTCCATTCCCCCATTTTGCTGCCCCTGGTCGAGAGGAAACATTGGATTTATTCTGCGATGGCTAAAGTTTGGTTCAATTATACAAAATCTAAGGGTTACTGAACATAGCACCTAAAGTCTATCTTTCTACTCACCCAGCGTTAAACCAGAGATACCAGCTGCCCAAAGCAGCATGGTGCACAGACCAGGTGTGGCCAAAAAGTCTTCTAGCAGCATGCGACAGAGTTGGATTGACATGACGAATGGGGCCAGCGTTTCGGGATGCCTTTGGTTGTCTCACAAAGGGTCAGGTGACCTAGAAGAGATGACCCTGCAACTGTTGAGTGATATGAGCATTGGTGGAGACGGCTGTGTCCACAGAGTGGCATACAAGCCAGAGAAGTACAACAGTGCTTATTGAGGTATAGAAAGCGGAGTCATGTAGATGTCGCTCTGAAGGAACTGTTTTCCCCTCTTAATTAGTTGCTGATAACAATCACTATGGATAAAACGGACGGAGATGAACAGAACATGGACTTGGGTCCTTGAGGATTACCTACTAACCTCATGACTGCACCAGAAGAATGTATTTCTTTCTAGTGATGTGACAAACGAGGCACCAAAATCTGTGTTGGGTGGGAGTATCCTGAACTAACCAATCAATGCTGGCGCTCTCCCACCCACCACAGGGTTTTGAAGCCTCATTTGTCCCATCACTAATTATTTCACATGGTTTTGCATGAAGTTTGGAGTGTTCACGTGCCTTCGACAAGTGCCCGTTGTACAGTTCACTAATCATACAATTTAAGCTTTAATGAGCTGACTTTATGAGTTGTCTTCACCGTAACACATCTGTGGGTGACATTGATTGGCTGTTGGCTTTGTCTGCATGACAAACGGGCTTCTGGGAACTGCAGCATATGCTGGGCTACACCTGGTATCGCTTCCATTAGACAATGGAGAGTAGCCAATCATTTCATGCACCTCAAAGGTGCAAACCCACAATGTGAGATCAGTTAGAATTTCAATTAAGGCTCCATGTCCTCAGTCTGCTAAAGTGAACAGCCTGTTGTTAACACATGTTGAACAAGCTAATGAGCCTGGGTAAATCTTTTAGAAGGGTTTGCTTTTCTTCAAGGCTACTGGTCAGCTTACTTGTACTTTAGAAAATTCAGAGAGGCAATAGGAAGGCTTTAAACATTACCAAGTTTGTTGACTGCAGTTAGTGGGAGAAGCTCAAGACAAATGTGGATGCAGAGGGGCTCAAATGCCCACTCGACCATGACAGGTGGTCCCTTTGCGGTCCACGCTGTCTGGCTTACATTCCAGCTTGACAGGGATTGTAAATAGCTGACGATGGCCAGGCACATTGTGTTCAATTAGTGCCAATGGGGGGGGTATGGTTACAATGGGTCAAAATGATAAATGCGTCACTGATTAACAGCCAAAGGGGATTGTGTCATGTGCACCATGTGAATGGCAAAATGGACTGAAGTCCAATGCTTAAATGAAAGTAGAGGTTGTTCCATCCTTGGTTTGGTTATAAGCAGTGGTGGAGTTTCAGAAGAGGCTGACAATGCTGGTGCCTGATAAAATCAAGTTCACTTTGAGCACCGTTTTGCCAAATTTCACATGTCCTATGGCACTGAGGATATTAGCATTAGCATACGCGGGTGGACTTTTATGTTTTTTTTTAACCTTTTGAACTTCAATTGGCTTCATTTTCACAGTTTGGCTCGAAATGTGAAAAGTTTGCTTTCAGATCATAACCATTTGAATGTTCTTTGTACGAGAAGCACAAACTGTCATTGCTGGAGTGGTGTTTAGAGGCAGAGACCTGCAAGCTGCCTGATGTCCTGTACTGTTGTACCCATCAGTGAGGTAGCTAACAGGAATTACTCCAGTAAATTGTCCAGCTGCATAAAAGCGTGAAAAATTAGATCGTGCATACAGCACATTCGGTGGCAACTGTGAGTTCAGCTAAACAATGAAGTTTCAAGCAACTCCCTGTGCTGTGGAGAGAGCGCAAAAGCTGCTGTGGCGATTGCAGTTAAAGCGCTAGAATAACCTCATCGGCGCCCTCTCTGTCAGAAGGAGGTACTGCAGGAAGGTATGCTGTACCTTTCTGTAGGGCCCTGTGTGTTTGGTGTCAGACATAAAAGCACACATATTCCATAAGGTAAATTCGCAAAGCTCTGTGGCTGGTGTTTACTGGTGATTCCTTAACAGAGGGAATGCTTCAAAGGGGACTTGTCCTGAAGGTTTTTAAACATGGAATTTTGGCTGAGCTTGCTTAATTTCTCCATCTGACAATTACCTGGCCACCCACAAGAATATGATTTCTTAAAGTCAGTTTAGAAAATAATCATATAGTCCTGAGCATTCTGTAACTGTGAAAACCTCTTGCAATTTGCAATTAAGCAGTTATAATTAGATATAGAAATACTGACGATAATGAAATAATTTTTTACAGGCACAATCGCATTGGATGTGAGTACAGTTGTGTTACATGATCTCTATCTGGTTGTTACCGCAGGTAACCTTTTTTTGGATAAAACCCTTTACAGGAGATGTAGAGCCACTTCCTTCCTCCAAAAAACACAGAGGTCAGCTCCAGCTGCTTACTGGAAATGCTGCCGTAAATGGTGCTTAGCGTATAGGCCAGTTTCCAGGAGAGTTTCCATCCAGTACGGTCCAGCCGGCTGGTGCCGAGATGCGGACTGGCCACCTGGGAGGCCCCATCCCTTTCCACGTTCACCACAGAGTGGACATCCGCTGATGCCCCCCCCATCCCAAGAACCCTGCTTGGAGGCATGATTCACACTCTCCACTCACAGGAAGGCTTTACCTCTTCCTGTCAGGGTCAGGCGGGGGTGGGGGGCGAAGCAAGGATAAATGATTTGGAGAAGACATAGGTTGAGCCGTGCCCCCTGGCATCCACTAAGGGAGTGCCTTTCCTGCTCAAGTCAACAGGGATGGGCTATTATAATTATTTTTTTCATTGTAGGTGGTCTTTTCTCAGACCCTGTGCCTGTCAAGTAGATGGAGAGACCTACCCTCAGAGCTGGGTTATCTGGAGCAGCTCCCAGGACGAAAGGCTCCTGAATTATAGGGCTTTTCCCCCACATGTTTCTGCTTCCTCGCAACTTTTCCTTCTCCCGCTCCAAATGTTCAGTTGCACCGTATCCCACATTTAAGGGCAGATCAGGGTTTGGGTCCAAAACTAATAGTGCTGTGGTCAGAACAACTGGGGTGCCTGGCCAACGCAGGACCATCCGGAAAGCTTTTAGAAAATATATTACTGCACATGCTGCGTGTGTACCAATAAATAAACACACTCGTGCATGCTGAACTGCCTTACATATGTTTATATGGGTGTATCAGTATGTATTAATATGTGTGATGCATTAGTGTGAGCATGTAACTGTACCAGACAGGCAAATAGGTTTCTTCAGTCTGTCATCTATCCTCATGGATTACTGGCTGCATCATAGATATCGGCGGCTCCTCGTAAATAAACAACCCGTTCACGAGAGCGGATTGTCCATCTGTGGACCATGTCACGCGTAGCTAGCGGGTGGGACAGGCGTAGGAGTGGCCTCCGGCTGGCTTCGGCATGCTCCCCGCGTTGTCCGTCTATCTCCCTGGTTCCTCCGCAGGGTATCTCCTGCAGGCAGCAACCATCTGACGCTCCTCTGGAGCTGTGATTATATTCAGGCCCCCCAGGAAGTTTCCATGAGTCACCGAATCTCCTCCACCACCAGTCGCGGACACTATACCCTTCCGATCCTCTTCTTTCTGAGTTCCCACGTGGCCCCTGACAGTTGCAATAGGCCCTGAGTTCAACAGACATACTCCCACCATTACCCCGCTACTTTCACACTGCGCTTGCTCCCTGTTCTTCGGGTATGTCGGGCTTTAGTGCCAGTGCAAAATCATATTCGGGAAATTCGATATTCAGGTTCTGCTTGTTGACCTTGTTGCAAGTATGTATTTTAGTGGACAAAAGCTTGATGAAATAGACATTGAACTTTTGTCACATTTCTTCTGACCTTCCGATATCTTTCTACTTGGTGTTTCACGGCTTGGGATCCTTAGAAAGCGGACTGTGCCTGTCAAATTTCAGCCCAAATCAGGTAGTATTTGTTTTATTGCTTCCATTTGACAGCTATGAAAATTTTGGAAAAGTATGTCCATAATCAACCTTTGGTTGAGGTCACATGGATCAGTTTACCCATGTGACCTAAGGTCATCTTTAATATCAGTGCGTTGTTCTCTTCCAGCCCATGCATGAATCTCCTGTGCGGAAGCAGCACCGTGGACTGTAAACTTTACGGGAAATGGCTGCTACGCAGGTGCTTCATATGTACTGTGAAACGGAGAAAGGAAGTGGAAAATCAAACCCATCCCATACCTGTATGGGGTCAGGGTGCACAGGCAACAACGACAATGGAAACGGGGAGGTTGGGAGCGCGCTGGCTTCATAAGGTCTATTGTTTTTACAGCCTGTCTTGCTTTTATAATAGCCTCCCACCCCCAGCACACATTGAACAATAATGACCTGGAGCAGATCGACACTCCGGCATGGTTTGGGGCTGTGAAGAAAGGCTGGTCAGATGTAAGCACAGCCATATGTTTCCCCAACCCCCCGTGGTCTCCTGAGCTCTTCCGAGGCCTCCTGAGATTCTCCCTTCCTCCACCCTGTGCACATATGTGTGTGTGTGTGTGTGTGTGTGTATACAATGTTTATGTTACATTGTGGGGACAAAATGTCCCCAGGAGGTAATAAAAACTGACATTTTTACCTTGTGGGGACATTTGTTGTGTGCCCACAAGGAAAAGTTGAATTTTATAAAAATCTGTGAATGCAATCAAAAAACCAAAAGAGTGAAGAGTTTTCTACTTTGCTGGGTTTCTTATGGTTAAGGTTATGGCTGGGTAAGAGTTAGGGTTATCATAGTTAGGATTAGGGTTAGGCCAATAGAAATGAATGGAAGGTGCAAGGTCATAAACACAATCATGCGTGTGTGTGTGTGTGTGTGTCTGTGGTTGCACATGGTTGCCACCAAATCTGCTAAATGTACAGCAGCAAGCAACAGCGGTTACTATCAGTAGAGGATGGCTGGTTGGGGCTGGGTGATGTATGAATTGATGGACTGCTTGATGGACAGACGGACGGATGGATGGAAGGATGGACACACTGTTGGGATAATGAAGGAACATGCACATTATGGAAAGAGGCCCAAAAGCAGAGCCATATTGTTTGGGAACTTTCCATTATGATAACGTGAACTTATTATTAATCCCATGAAAATGATCATTTAAATTTGTTTTACTTTTGTACAGCAACGCTACAGTTTTGGTCTATCAGCTAGAAACAATGATATAAACTGACAATGAAGTCACAGGTAGACTCAAAATACACAGTTTTAAAAAAATGATTCATAAAAGCAGAACCCTAGGAAAAACACTGATGGTGTAGCTGACTACCCAACCCCCTGGAAAAGCTAGCCATATACAAACCCCAACAAATAAACACTGAGGGAATGAAAATGCAATTTTTATGGTGCTGCGATCTGTGGAATGCGGTGGTATTCACGCATGTTTACTAAATGCTGGCAGCTATGTTGGAGGCGTCACATGCATATTTGGATGAGATCACCTTTCGGCTAAACTTTTGCAGCACGGCGCAGGTGAGGAGTACGAGTGGGATGTTGCTGGGCATCATAATGGGGACTGGTATTGTTTTTCTTCAGCTTGGGAAACTCTCTGATTTGTGTTTAGCTCACAGCTACTAGCATGCGCTTTCTCCTGCAAAGTCCCACCCTAATCGCTTCCAGAATGCTGGCAGCAAGCGCTTTTGGCCGTGACACAATGAAATTGGGAATTTTTCCCCTCGAGCGCCACGCTCACCGGGCAGCTTTGCTTAACCCTTTCCTCGGCTGGTTGTCCTCCCAGCTTCATGGACACAGTGGCTGTGACAGCATTATATTTCGACATATGACCTTTCATAGAGACCAAGCCTCAAACTTAGAAGTTTTTCTCCGGATGAAAAAACGGTTGAAATGGCCTTTGTATGTTTCCCGCTAACATTCAACAGTTATGTGTAACATATCAGTGAGAATATCTGGAGCCTGTCGGTCCTTTATCACATAGATGCCAGCTTGAGGTCCGTCTTTCCAAAGTCCAGGGGTGTGTCTTCATTTTCCTCCTAGTCCTGCAATGGGAAGTTACACCTTTGGGTCATGCAGCAGCCTGTCTTCCTGGTTAGGTTTGAACAAGGCGTAGTCCCATGAACCACAGTACCACCACATGAATGGGGCCGGATGTGCTCAAGGTCACTTCCTCTTGTCCAGGCCTGGCCTGGAACTCCCCTGGTGCTCTGCCTGACTACATTCATGAGTGAAAATGACAGTGCCTTTGCTGATTACTGTTGGTTAAGTGATATAACTCTAGTATTGGTATTATTATTATCATTATTATACAGCTCTGCCAGCTATCTTTTTGGATTTACATTGGTGCACACATGTTCTTGAGTTCAGGAGTAAGATGAAAAGTCGCTTGTTATCGTAACAGCAGTGGGCTTTTTGAGTTTTGAACTTTTTCGCAAATTCTTTTTTTTTTTCGCGCCCTTAGCCCTCTTTCGTTGACGAGTAGAAACCCAGGAGTCCGGAAGCGGTGTGCGAACGATTTTAAAGCAGCTAGCCGGTACCCCCACCGCTAGCACACCTCAACATATGCGGCTGGAGAGGCGAAGCAGACACCCGACAAAAGAGCCGTTATACAGACGAATGACCTTCGCTTTCATCTGACGAGGGGGATAGGTAATCAGAGGAGCGAGGCTGCTGGCGTCTTTGTAAGTCGCAGCGCCAGCAGATCTGCCATTGGTAGAGGCATCCTTCCATTCACTCGCTCCCATATGGCGTGTGAATCGGCGCACGGCTATCGCGGCAAAGCAAAACCCATATGCGAGTCTTTTCATTAGTTCCGAAACGAACAGAAGCCCAGCCAACTTCGGCAGATTGATTGAAATTAACGTCATGTGAGATGTCCAGAACCGTGCCCACATTTGCATATGCGGCTTCAGAACCCGTCCGCGTCCGGCGTCTTCGCACTGAATGTCAACCCGGGCTTGTTAATGCTGAAGATACAACAGAACCATGTGGAATTGGGCTTTTGGGCTGCGTTCGCTCCCTTCAAAGGCAATACAGCGAGCACTTTTGTAGCCGGCGAAACAGCACACGCTTAATGATCACTTTGCGCCGAGTGCTGGGTGTTTAATAGGAAACTAAACTCGGTCTGGAAGCAGAATACACGGGCAACTTCAAGCTGACTGCAGTCACTCGTTATGACCTGCAGGGGGGGCTGTTTTAATCAAAGGATCCACAACGCAGCCGCGTTTTTACTTATGTTAAATGGTGCTGATCGTCATCTCCATTCGGTTAGATGGTTCCCTGGAATATATGATTTACTGGCCCTTTAATATCAGGTAATGACGGGGAATTGGGGAGTAAGAGAGAGAGAGTGAGAGTGGGCCAGTATGTGTCAATATGAGGAGCTGTGGTGGAGCCATCTGTGTTGCAGTTTGCCCACCATTCGGTATTAACACCTCTTGCTTATTACTTTTTGGCCATATTGGGTTGTTTGATTGCATTTTTAACACCAGGGATGTTGCATTCAGTGCTGAAGATAAAAACAAGCAGCATTATCTTGAATAAAGGTGCAGAGATGGCAGCGGTACTCATAGATGGAGGAAGTGGGTCTGTAAGGTGCTGGTATGTCCTCACTGTGTGGTGGATTGTGGACGCCAACCAGCTGCTTTTGACAACATCCAACGGTGTCTTGTGTCATGGACTGGCTGAGGCCAGTGGCAAGCGAAGAGAGCCATCGCTTTTGGTGCTGGTGGCTTTAAGACCGCTGGTGGGATTGCTCTCAAATGTTGGACGGATGAATGGCAGCCATGTTTGTCCCTGTCGCCAAAATAATGGGAGTTCAGCGTAAACCTACGAACAATGCAGCAGGCCCACCAGCGTGGGACAGAACCTGCTTTCCTCTCTTCCCCAACCCCTCCCACTTTGATTAGGTTTGACTTGCAGTTGCTACCAAATGAAAAAGGGTAATAAAAACTAATAGAAAACTTCTCTAAGCCCACACCATGATACGTTCTCCATGTGATGAAGGTGTCAGTCTCCCAGTTTACCAAGTAGTGCTCTGACACCTTTGCCAATGACAAGTTGGAGTTTCAGGACTCGAGTGGATCAGTATTGATCGGACTCACCCAGTATCTTTAAAATTGCTCAAGCTCATTTCAGAGGCAAGGTCTGGATTCGCATGACTGTTTCTATAAATAAGCACATCTGAGGTACTTAAGTGGGAAGAAAATGCAATTAAATCTTTCACTGAACAAAGGTTTAAAGTTTTGGGGTTGGGATGCAATAAATCGCCAAGGTTTTCTTTTTTATAGAAACCTTAAATACTTGCAGCCATTTTATAAGGGCTTTTTTTAACAAGCATATCAAATTCAGCTAACGCCCTTTTTGATGTAAGACCGCCATGAAAAACCGCAAGCTGAGGTATATAAAGATGCTTTTAATTCATAATGCTGAAATTATGGAGAAAACCTCGCTAACGGTTTTTTCTTTTTTTTTTAAATGAAGCATCGCAGCACGTCGGACATCTTACCTTCTGGTTGGTTTTCCACCGCTCAGTTGACGTTCTCGTGCTATTTGAGCCTTGCAAGACTGCCTTTGTGGATTTGAGGAATGCTTCCACATTTGTTGGGTGGGGAAAGAGCCCACAGAAAGCAGAAAAACATGCCCATTCTGCTGGTGCAGTAGTCACATTTGCTCTGGTGTCACCCCGTGGATGAACTTTCCTCCTAAGACGTTTGAGGCCCGGCCCAGTGTCTGCTATTCTGCTGGGGGAGGGGGGGGGATTGCCTTTGTGGCTCATCGGAAAGCAGCACTGGGCACAAAACCAGTAGCGGGCGTGTAAGGAGCTTGTCCTCAGCGTGATGGAGTCCTGGTTCTCATTATGTGTAACGTGAATGAAACACTGGGGTTTGTGTGAGTATCTCCCGGATGCGTAACGTGGACATAAACTAGCACTCGGAGGTGCGTGACTCCATCTTCATTTTCCACACAATAGACTTCATCTGTCTTTGTTTATCCATAGCCTGCCCCATGCACAGTAAACGTGGTGTCCTGTACACGTGCGGTGCTACGTATAACCAGGCAGATATATTCAGCTTTTCATGAACTATGTGAAAGCCGTAACTTTAGTCTTTTTTTTTTCTTCTCATTTTCCTCAATTTGAAGCAGGTCCGGCTCGAATGTTGGAAATGTTCTGGTCGGCATTCTGCTGAGGACAAAGAAAAACACAATGAATAAACTGAAGACTAAAACTGTACACTTTCACTTGTGCTCTTCCAGCGGTGGATGGCGCTATGTGGGTACAAACCGGAACAGGATAAAAAAAAAAAAGTGACCCGGTGTGTTTGTCAGGCCAGGTCTCCAGGCAGTCGCTCGGGTCGGTCGGTGACCGGCACTGTTGCTGGCCCTCCAGTTGCGTACACGGGCACTCCCCGCATACCAAGTGGGATTTTATCTCTCGTCAGAGCGCGACAGCTCTGGAAGCCTGGCGCTCTGGCGTCGTTTGAAGGAGACTCCACGGTTTCCGAGGCCCGTAGCCTGAGACCGCTGACGGCCGGCGTGCAAATGGAAAGGCGTCCGGTCGGCCAAGAAATCTTGGCTGATCATCGAGCAAAGGCGAGCCGACAGCAGAAAGGCTTTGAAAGGAAATCTAATCCATTGCAAACCAATGCCATGCTATGGACTCTTTTCACAAACATCTACAGCTACGAGCTTGGCCCGGTGCTGGACAGCAGCCAAGGTTCTGCTTGCTATGCCTTAATGTAAAAAAAAAAAATTATGATTTGGTTCCGCAATGGGTAATCACAAAGGTGTATGATTTAATGGCACAAGAATCAATTTCTGTTAGCGACAGGCTGCACTCTGCAGGTTATTTCATCGTGTTTCCTGAAGCTGCCCCAATACTGGTGTCCGGGAACTGAAACATGGCTGAACCGGCTGGGCTGAAATCTGAAACATTTAACTTTTGCTCCCCCCCCCACCCCCACTACCCCCGCAGTGCTGCAGCACCGTGTGAGACCTGAGAATGTGCTCTAACCTTGGGTGGGGCCTCCTGGTGGCAGGGTGGGGGGGTGGGGGGGGGGGGGGGCGGGGGACGGGAGGCGAGAGGGTT
>JAACJT020000013.1:6473439-6499580 GCA_009936485.2 Gymnarchus niloticus | reverse complement strand
GGGGGGGGGGAAGAGGCTGTTGGCGCTAACCGTTTTCTGACTGCCAGGTACTTCAGACTGCAGAACGTCAGAACGCTCAGCACTTTGGGAGCGGCACTGGCTTGGAACGGCATTACGAGGGGGCCTAATGAAGACATCTTGTGGGAGGGTTCGATTGGCAGCCCTTGGTGATTTGCACTGAATACCCCGTGCTTGACTCGCTCGGTATGCGTTTGCTGTTTGTTTGGATCAAGCAAGAAGTTTAATCACCAGTGTTCCAGGTATCTCTTTTCAGCTGCTCTGTTACCTGTTTAATCTTTATTTATTTGCATATGGTTAGCTGTGAGGCTATGTTCCAGTGCCATTTTTGTACATGAGCAATAAAACATCTCAAATCTCGAAAGCATCATGTTGTGAACATGTATAGATTCTTGGGTTTCAGACTTGGGCTCTGATACTGTGCCACACATTTCACGGGATTCCCAAAAGTCGTAGTGTGTGTCCCTTTTTCACCATAGTGTGTCCCATGCTGCGCCCCCCCCATAGATGCCCCGCTTAGGTTTTGTGGCCCAAGCAGGAAGTTTATCTTAGGGGAAAAGGCGATGATGCTGGAGAGAACGCTAGGATTCTGAGCCAAAACCATGTGTTGTGCTTTACGGCTGTCTGTGGTGAGTCTTTGCTGGTGATGGCATGCTCCCCGCGGCCTCAACAGCCTGGTGGAACAGCCCTCAGCTTTAGGGTCATGCTGCAATGTGGCTCTGCTAGCGCGGGATGCAGTTTTGGGGTGCAAACCTTTGCCACAACTGAAACAGGAAATCATCTCTGTCTGTGGCAGCACGCTGTTAAACTGTAAATGCTCAGAAGTGATTTCATATTTCCACTGCGATCTGCCGGCCTCAGTCTGTGCTGAGCTGACATTAAACTAAGGTTCTTCCCACGCTGAGGAAATAGGGTTTGGATGGCCTTGTAATCCCTGAATTATACAGGTATGGTTTTCTGTTGGCGTCTTATTCTCGATATCGTACCGTAAATGTGTAGGATATTCTCTGTGCATGTGGCAGATTATTTGGGCATTTACTGTCTTTTTGGAACAGCCCCGTTTACAAGCTAACAGGACCTCATTAATCCGACCCTTTGTGACTTCTGAAATGTTGCTGTTAACGACAAATGGACTTGACCAAAACAGGTAAACCTTGAAAATCACAGTATAGTCCCCTAGCCGAGACCCCTCGTATAAGACCCCTCTCTATTTCTAACTGACAGGGGTCCCTACTGCATGCCTCCTGTCTCTATATCCACACCTGGATAACAGGTCTGTGTCTCAAGTCACTTTACCCGTCTGTACTGCTTTTACGGTCTGTAACTCCATACAGCCCACTGTTTTATTTCCTACTGGGCTGTGACGTCTGCTCCGCGGTTGCTAATGGGAAGCAGACAGCTGGGTATTGCGTCGGCCCCCTAAATGGCAAACCGCATGCCGCTGCAGAGGCCGTTGGGGAGCCGCATTCGCCGGCGAGGCGGCGGCGTCTGGTTCGTTGCTGGCGACGGTGTGACCGCAGGCCTGCGGGCTCCATGCTCCGCCTGGAGGTTGGTCGGGGGAGGGGATCCCCTCTCCCTCAGCCACTGGTGTCCCCCGTGGGGTCAGGATGCCGCATGCCGGCTGGGGGCTGTTGGGGTGGGCTCTGGTGTACCTTGGAAGTTGGCTGCTTCCTCACACCACCCGTACTGTCAGTGCTCTGTAATGCCAACCACACCCATCGGACTTACTCAATGCTAGAGTGAACCAGCACTCCACCCTGAGCTTCAACCTTCCTTTCACACCTCCACAGAGCTTGTCCTAATTCAGAGAGGCCTCTATCTCACAAAGGGGGGGGCAGTGCTGAACTCCCACTGAGTTTTGTGCATGCCTGAGTTAACCATAATCTCTTATACAGCAGTGTCTTAAGTGTAAGCTTGTATTTATGTTCTTACAAACAGAACCAGAAAGGATAAGAGAAATGCTAAGCAAACATTACCCTCCATTTATCTGAAATGTCTGTACATCATTCTCTAAGTGCTTTAATTCACGTGGGTTTTCTTTTTTGTCTTTCTCATGCGAACCATCATTACTTGCATGGCCTTATTTTTTCCCGCAAGAAAAATAAACATGAAAAATGTTTTTCTCTCCTGGCATTGCCAGCAGCACTGTTTCAGGTGCTGGGCTTTATTCTCAGCCAGCTTTCCCCCCGTACTGGTTTAAGGAGAGGAGCAGCTCAGAAATGACCTCAGAATCAGTTTTCTCTTTTTCATGCACGAGTCACAGGGAAGATAGTGGTATGTTCGAGAAGGAATGGTTCTGTAATTTCAGAAGTTTAACCGAGCCCCGCTTCTTTATACATTAAATGGCATGAGCAAAACAAAAATTGTGGTCTTGCTGACACAGGTCGCGTAGGTTGGCTGCAAAATACAGAGCCTGGTAAATAGACACCGATCTTTTAGTATGGTACTAAATTTTGTCAAATGCGGCTGTGTTACTGTGATGTTTAGATAATCATGTTGGGGGTGGGGCTTGGTAAAATTTAAAATAACATGGATTGAATGACAGCTGACATTTGGTTGGTGATTGTCAGTAAGAGACAGAGCATAAGGGCCAGTCTGCAAACGGTGTCACTGTTCGGGCAGGCCTTTGTCACCTAGACAGGTACGGAATGGGGACATGCCACAATCCCGACGCCCAGCTTCGTGTAATCGGTGCAGAGCCTGCCTGTCTGCGGACTGCCCCATGTGACCCAGACCCCCACCCGGGAAGACAAAGTCACCATTGTTGCAAAGCTCGTTTGTGTGCTGAACACACTAATCCAGAGACGGTCTTGCCCCGAAAAGAATTCAGCCCCACCCCTGTGTCCTCCAATGTACTGTACAGTTTTGAAGGAACCCTTGCCCCCGACCCCCCCTACGTGAATGCACCCACCGTGACCTGCTAGGGCTTGCAGTAGCTAATAAATAAAGGTATAATCCACAAAACAGCCAATGCAAATGAGTCACGCTTGGTTACGTTTTATGTGAGGTGAATCTAGCGGTCGTCTTCAGCCATAATTAAAGTACACTCAAGGCAATAATATGCTCTACATCTGGTCTTCCACGGTTGTCCTTGTGCAGCGATGCTCAGGCACACGAAGAATGGCAGCCCTGATCCTATGTATAACTGTGACTCGCTCTGAAGGTTTTGAGTCTCTCGTCACAACTCTGGCATCTTGTCACATCTCACCTGAGAGCTCTGGGGACCTCGGGGAAGAAGAATCTGGGAGCACAAAGTGACACCTACAGCTTGGCCGTGACTGGCTGCCTAATTCGTTAAACTTTACTAGGACGCATTTTCAGTGTGTGTCTTCATACTAGCACACTGTAAAACTAAGCGAGTCGGTGACTGAATCGATAGCTCAGTCCTTTTATTTTTTCAGTTTCAGTGTTTTTGTAAATACATTGTCCTGGAGACGCCCCAGAGCAAATTACAGACGCTCCTCGGTTTATGGTATTTCGATTTTACGATGGGAATTTGATAATACACATAAACATTATACTGTATATATGAACCTTTCCTTTTATTCATATTACTGCCTCACATGTTGATATTCAACGGTGTATAATAAAACAGGATTTGTGCTAATGCTTTTGCCCAATTATAAGTTAATGTGTTTTAACCAAGTATAAGGTAAGCTAGGCTATGATATACAGTAACGTATTATAAAACTTCTCGGTTTGTGATACATTCGGTTTACGAGGGGTTTATCAGAACGTAACCCCATCTGTATATTCTGAGATTTAAAGGAAAACCCGGCTTTTCTTTTTCACCAATAAGGAAAAAGCCTGAGAGCTATTTTCTGAGATCATAAAAAATGGTAATGCAGGAATAACAGCTAGAAACAAACAAGACTCCAGACCACTAACACAGCTGTGAAGGCACAGTACTGTGCAAAAAACTTAGGCAGGCAAACAAAATGTTTAAAGCCATTTATCTGAGCCGTAAGTGTATATTTGTTCAGAAAAAGTGTGTTTTAACATTAGAAGATATTCAAATAAACAGTAATACAATAAAGATTAATAGTCATTTCTTCTGGTCTCCAAAATGTTACTGATATCTCCTTGGATGGCTAAAAAAACATTGCTTTGGTTCCCAAACCTCTCCTCAAGAGCACCCCAGCCATTCGATGTCTTTGTTAAGTTTCATTACTGGGTGGCTTTATTGGTTGTTAATTTAGTAATTAATTTTTTGAGGTATTGATTAGCCAAGCAAGGTGTACTCATAGTTGAGTTCAAGAAATACACGTGTGTATTATTGACTAACTGGAAATTTTAAGATGACTTGAGGTGTTTTGAAATATGTGAATTGACACACTTCGACTGACATAAAGTCGAAGTTTAACACCAAGATAAACACAATTTAAACACAATCTTCTGTGCCGGCCCAAGACTTTTGCACAATTCTGTATGTATGTGTGTTTCCTGAGCATTTGCACTCACTAGATGGAGAATAGGTTTGCAAATGGTAGAATGAATAGTCACCCAAGCAAATGGGACCAACCAGTCTTCCATGGGGGGGTACAGAGAGGTGAACTAAAGAAGGGTGATGACGTTCCCCTCCCCCTCACCCAGTTGAATCAGCCAGGCAGGCCGGAGCGGGACCGGCCGATTCAGTGTGACACAGTAGTTTCATATGGTCTGGAACGCAGCAAAGTCATCCAATACGGCGGTGCTTCATCGCACAAAACACCCAGTCATAAACCCAGCCGCAGCAGAACTGCTCGAGCAGATAAAAGTTTCGAGTGTCATCGGGTGCAAACATCCCCATACAACCGGGGGGATGAGGGAGGAGACAGCATGCAGTCAGTGACTTGGTGGAGTCACATTCCAGATTCGTTTTAAGAGGATCTCTTGTCCTGGCTGTGCGGAGGATAAGCTGCACAGGTGGAGGGTGGGGCACCTGGTGCATGCCCGCCACCTACCTGCCGAACTGGCACAACCACATGTCACAGCGACATTCCGTGTGACTCGCCAAAACTCACACGTGTCACACAGGAGTTTGGTTATCTCTGCCAACACAGAAAATCCTTACACTCAGAAAAACCGCGACTGGAGGCCCCTTAGCCTCCCCCCCACCATGTGAGGTGAGGTAACATGTGGAGGCAGACCTCCGTATGCTGACTGCGCAGGCCAGGGGCAGCAGAAGGCGTTCCTAATGAGGCCAGCTCTCCAGCACCACCTGTCACTGACTGGGATCCCCACCCACCCCCCCGCTTCCAGGTGCGATCATGGGCTCGAGCTCCCACCGACCCTGGGAACTCAGGACTCCTCGGAGAGATAGCTGAACTGTGAGGTATGAAGAACGAAGCCTTCCTCATTCTCGCTTGTAATCAAGAGAGGGCAAGCATTACAGGAAAGGGGGGAGGGAGAGGGAAAAGAGTCATTTCATTTCAACATGAATATCTGTCAGTTGAGCACTAATTTGTATTTTACAGGAATTCAGCATATATATAGTACATACATCAGAAGGCTTCTTCCTTCTGAGGGAGTTTTTCCTCGCCACTGTTGCCTTTGGCTTACTCTCTGGGGACTCTGGGCTCGGGACTATGTAAAGCGCTTTGTGACCGTGCTTCTTGTTAAAGGTGCTATATAAATAAATTGGAATTGAATTGAATAGAATATATGTAGATTTTGTAGTGATCTGAACAGGGCAGGCAGTAATATTTGGAAAATGCCACGTCACTGGACATACAGTATATATGCCTACAGAGCAGTGTCATTCAGCACCATTCTGCTGATCGCCATAATGACCAAGCAGATAAAGCCTGCAACATAGGTATCCTCTAGGAGGCTTAAAGCTGTGGGAAGGCATTGTTGAGAAGGACCGAGGATTTCGGGTGGGTGATCTCATCAGACACATGAGCAGCTGTGCTCCTGGGCTTTCTGAGTGAAACACCCACACCCCCCACTCCCTTCCAAGCTTGTTTTATTTCAGAGGATAAATTTCATGACAATTAAGCAGAGGTCACAGAAAAAAAAGTCAGCTGAATGTAATGCAGTAATCCAAACCCCAATCCAGGGCCTAATCACGCCTGCGTCCGGTCAGTCGACGAGCATACCGCACGGATCGTTCTGTGTCCTAGCCGTGCAGAGACCTCACGATGGAATCGTGTTCTCGTCCGCTGTTCCTCCCATTGCCCGAGAAGACTGTGAGTGACACTGTGGTTGTAGAGAAAGGACCTCAGTTGCGATTATCCTTGACCTGAATGCGTAAAGGAGCCTTTGAAGTGTCGTATGTGCTGTGATTTCAGAAGAGACCCCATACAGCTTCTTGGATTTGCATACTGAGTTTCTCTCTACCTGCTACCCAGTTTTCCCTGGGTTGCCAATGTACTTCGAATGCACTTAAAAAAGCTTCTCACATCGAAAAGGCGTGGGAATGGTCACAGGCCCCTGGTTTGTCCATCGCTAACAGAATCTGACCAAGTATTGAGAGGCCGTCGCTTTCTGACCAGCAGATTTCACACTAGATCAGGTTGAACTGTAAGGCTCCTTCCTTGCAGGAAACCATTTTTACATGCAGATGGAGAACAAGAAGCAAAGGTTTTAAAAAGCATAGTGAGTCAAATTTTTTAAAAATCGGGTGAAAAATCTCTTCAACACACAGTCAGAGTCATGCAGTGTCAGTCCCCCTGAGCGGACTCTGACATTGTGATCTGAGCATTTCAATGGAGGTCGATTGTAAAGGTTCCCCTCAGCACGTTTCTTCAAAATTAGCTAAAGAGAATCACTGGAAACGATAATTCAGCTTCATCCATGCCTGACACATAGAACTCTATGCATCAAAGGGTCTATTAAGTCAGCTGAAGTTATCCGTGACACAGGACATTCCTTTCGATTTTCTCTAAAAACTAGATGGTACCCATACATACGGACTAAATTATTAAATGCATTATCCCCCAGGCTCTCCATGATCATGGCATAAATCTCACGTTGTTAAACTATATGGTAGCTGGATGAGATTTTTCACATTGTTTGTTTTAAAATGTTTTCTTTGTTTTAGAACAAAGGCAAAAAAAAAAAACATTAAAAGACTAAGGAACCTCAAACAGTTTTTACTCTCCAAACACAGTTCTGTTTTCTTGTTCTTTTCCTCATCCTGCAGCTACAGTAAAGGGACTCCCCAGTGCAGAGCTGCAGTTTAAAAACAGTCCTCGGAGTACGGTAACACAAAGCTGGAATTTCCTGTATTTTGACTCAGAAAGAAGCTCCCTTGAGTCGTAGTGGCTAATTTCGAGCCACCATTTTCAATCTTACATGCCACAGAAAGCAACAAAACAGCCTCTTTCATCATCACCGAACTGCCAGTTGGATTTATTTATGTGCATTTTGAATCCTTGTTATTTGTTTTGGATTGCTTACCCAACCAGGGAAAAGCAAGGAGCTTGAGCCAATTGGAGACGTGCACTGCCGTCTGTTGGCTGATTTTGGTATTGCAGAAGACGCTGAGTCAAGACGCTCAAAGACAATACAACGCAACTTTGTGATTTTCTTTCACAGCAACTCTTTATTAGCTTAACGTTTAAGATAGGAAACTTATTTTTAATTACGAGAAAAAACACAACATTACATATTGTGTGCAATTTGTTTGTTACCAGAGCTCAGTTGTCGTTTGTTTACAACTGTGACTTGGCGCCACCTCCAAGCCGTCTGTCAGACTGGCGGCCGCGAGCCATTTTGGAGACCCATGCCGGAGAGCCGAGTGCCGGGTCACAGTTGGCAGGGAAGACTCAGGAGGAAGCGGATGGCGATCCCACAGGATGGGAAGCGTCTTCAAACTGGAAGGGGGTGCTGGCTCAGCTCCCGCTCTCTCCCAAGGCCGTTCCTCCACAGCCGGATCAATAGGAGTGGGATAGCCCTGCAGAAACGGAGTGAGAGGGATGGGGGATTACTCCCTGCTTGCGAAGCTTAATTGGATCTCGAATGGAAATGCCAGCCATTTGTATTGATTGGTTTTTTATGGAAATTCGGGTCGCTGTGCTGCTGATTACATGCAAGCCATGCAAAACCGCGCTGTGTCCATCATATTTCTGTGTATGGTGTGTGTGCGCAACTTCTCTTGGGTTACCGTTCAAAAAGTCACTCTATAGCCAGTGTTGTATTTAATGTGGGTAGGGATGGACGATATGTGTTTGTACCTGCGGAAATGAAGCACAAGTGTTGGGGTATCATTCCTGGTTTATTTACCCATAACGTTCATCACACATTTTTAGAAATTTTCAATAGACGATATTTTATTATGTTTGTTTTGTTTAGTGTTTTTGTAGCTTATGATTGTGTGGCTGTTAATTTCATCTTATCTGAGTGTCTGTTGACTGTGTGTATGTATAGTATCTGTCTGCATTGGCCATCTTTCCAAAGTATGGCCCAACCATTTTATGTTGGGCGATCAATGACCCAGAATAACTACATCTGTTTGTCTCTACATGGCCTGCTATAAGTATTTATCCATCCTGTAGAATGTCTATCCACAGTATCTGTCTGTGCAAAACAGAACATTATTCACCAGCTCCGTTTGCCTCCACCAAGCAGCTCTGTAGTGTTCAGGCAGGTGGTTCTGGACCCGAGCAGATGGGCCGAGCCTGGGAAAGCCGCAGTGCGGATCCGCTTCGATGACGGAGCCGCGCCAAGGACCCAAGGAGCATTGATCGTGCCCCCACCTTCGCAAGCAGCCCCCCTTCGTCTATAATGAGCTCATGTCTCTGGGAGTGTGAGACAACTAACGGGGCCTTTGTTGGGACAATTCATTCAGGAGAAATACAGGCAAGCGCTTGACTTGGAGGAGCTATCCTCCATTGTGAGATGGCGTGCCTTTAGGCGGCTTCTCAAGACGCCGGTCACGAGAGACTTCAATGGCTGTCTCATTAGCGCCAGCATTCACGCGGAGGGCAGAGAACGCCCGTCTGATGTCCTAACAACCCAATTTACAGAACGCTGGGAAATTCATTATCCGAACGTTCATTAAGTTGTGCAGGGAAACACTCGCACTCCCCCAAAACTTCACTCACCCCCCCCACCACCTCCTGCTCGAGGCTGTCCCGCTTGCTGCTCAGCCTTTGAGAAGCTTCAGGCCCCATGCAGGAGAGCCAGTGGTTAATAGTGGCCCGCTACGCGTCGCATCTGTGGACATAACACGAGCCCAGCTCTGCCGGCTGTAGCCTAGCAACGGAGGGCAGGCGGTCTCTGGCTCTAGGATGCGGGTCACTGTGCCAGTACAGGGCATCGGGCAGCATGCGGGCTTCTGGCTGCAGCTCACTGGCCAATGACATTCAGGGAACATTTGCACTGTGCGATTAGCGTATCGGAGTTACACAGCAGTTTGAGACCAATGTAACGGTGGCGGAAAATTCACTGGGAGAAGAACACATCTCGCTGGCGGATGTCCTGTTTGGTGCCTCCAAAATGTGTCCTGTAGCCACGGCGATTGATGACCCTGCAAGATACAGCATACGGTCACCGCCACCGTCGTGATCGCAGCTAAAGAATGAATTTTCCGATATCCCGGTCATACCAAGCAGTTCAGTTATGTCTGTATCAAACTCCTGACTCTCAACAGCAGACTGAGGTGGGGGCAGGTAGACGCCACACCTACGGTGTTACTCAGCAGTCTCGAAGATGGAGAGAGCAGCGCCAAGGCAGGTGAACCACCTCACGGCCCACCCTGCCTGCAGTGGCTCTGCCTCTAGTTGGCGGTGAATTCCTGCAGTCACTGTTGTTGAATCCAAATCAGTCATGGCACGTTCTAGAATGACATCATAAAGCAGCCCCCCATGCCACCCTGCCCCATAGCCTACTAGCCCATTCTGGCTTTGTTGTTACAGGGGTCTTGCATTGTCCCGAAGGGGAAAGAAAGGCTTCATTTATGAGCACAGAACATATCTCCACTATTGTTGATTTATGGGCTCAACGACCTAACTTCCATGCTATTATAGCGTTCGGGATTTTTGATCTCATCTCCAGGCTTATTAAATCCCGGCTGAAACAAATACGTCTCACTCACCCCTCTTCCTTGTTGTCCACCTCCACCCCAGGGGCATCTAGCTGAAGGAGAGAACCAGGACATTCAGGTGGCCTTTGCATCCCGTGGTTACTGTTCAAAACTCGAAAAAGCAGCAGCACCTATGGTGATTCAGAATTTATACTGCTTCTCAAGGATCGTCTATTTCCAGTTGATGGAATACAGATTTTATGTCAACAAACATTTGTCGACCCTTACGTGCCGAGCTTGCTGCACCATTAATATGCACTTGTCCTTGGAGACTTGAAAGAGGGCTTGCATTTTTATGGCCAATTGTGAGTGGTGATGTTTCGGTTGCACACGCTGCATGACGGTCCTGACTGCCGCGGGACTCAAACTGACATCAGCGTTGTGGCAAAAATGGCATTCCATACTCCAAAAACCATTCATTGGGTTAATTTCCCCTTATGGTTTTTCTAATACTATTAACTAAATAGCAGTTCTAATTTAAGGCTCTCACGACTAATTAATAAAATGGAATGTTCAGGGGGTACATTAGCAAATTGTATTATGATCGTAGAGTTAAAATACAATCACTATAGCGTCTTGACCTAATTAAGAGTTTGAGTGTTTTTTACTATGTTTTTATTACTCCCTTAGCTACAGTGCAGGCAATATATTGAATGAAATTTTAACTTCATGTACACCTCATATTACATGTCATAATTAGCATGACGTCAAGGGTGTCCTGCCGACTTGCTTTAGACTCCCCATAACCCTGTACCAGATATGTTGTTGGAATATAGAAAGATTCATCATTTTTCATATGCAGAAGTACATTGATTATTTGAAATTACTGGGACCAAGGTTGGTTTGTTTAATCAAATAGTTCAGACAATGAAACACAAGAATAACAAGTTTATACAAAGAAACTGAGTTAAAAGATTGAGTGAAAGCTATAAAGGTACATCAGATAATGACGCATCAAAATCACAGAAGACTGTTCTGAGTCTACACTGTGGCTAAAGCCAACACTGGATTTTTAACTCCTGTAATGGCAAATTAAGACTATTTATTTGCCGTACTGCAGTCATCTTTGAATGAATAATCCAGAACTTATGCATTAAGTGGCAGGAATAATACTTCAGTTTAACAACCAGAGCACTAAAAGTAGATATTGTAATATAATTTC
Organism: Gymnarchus niloticus; assembly: GCA_009936485.2. Classification (NCBI taxonomy): domain Eukaryota; kingdom Metazoa; phylum Chordata; class Actinopteri; order Osteoglossiformes; family Gymnarchidae; genus Gymnarchus; species Gymnarchus niloticus. The sequence continues at coordinate 6,488,391 of JAACJT020000013.1, read as the reverse complement.
TTTGGAGGAGGACGGTGGTGATCTGGATGATTGGCGGATGGGTTAATTAACGTTCAGATAATTGACATTCTGCTGCAATTCTATACTTGCAGCACAAAAACGCATCTTCATAGCCAATGCACACTTCAGCATCATAACTCAGTGGCTTTCCCCTTTCTGGTGACGCGGGACATGTGGGTAACCATCCCCTCTGAACATGCATCCCGGCCCAAACTCTACACCCACATAGGCCTGTGTTTGTGCCTGAGGCCTACTCCCACTCTGGCTTCTTGGTATGTCCCCCCCTTCTGCTTGTGTAGATCTACAATGCCAAAGAACCTCTATGCCCCTCAACCACAGTGAAGTCAATATTGACATGGCATAACATGATCTCAACTTTATTTCTACTTTTATTGGCTTGCAATTTACTTGGATATATACACCTTTCTTAGAGCTACAATGTACATTATAAATAGTATGGAAGATCCATTTATGGATGGATGAATGGATATATACTTTTCTTGCTGTGACCCTGTACTGGAAAAGCGGTAGATGGGATGGATGGATGGATGGATGGATGGATGGATACCTTTCTCAAAAGTACAGGACTGTCTGAGACTGGTGCTGCCAATACTCAGCGTTCATGTTTGTACCATTGATTAGAATGCACCCAGCTACCATGATGGGCCAGCAGGTGGTAAGGTGGCTAAGAAAGAAAGGTACTTAACCTGAGCTGTCCCAATGAAACAGCAGGTGAAGCGTAGAGTTCCAGAAGGAAGCGGTGCTATGCAGGCTGCCATAGCTTCTGCTTCATTGTTGATATATTTAGCTGTCTCTGGTCTGGAGAAATGGAGGTGATGGCAGCACAGATAGCCAACCCCACAGCCCCCCCATCTCCCTCACACCCCCCTGGGTGGGTGGGGGGCTTTGCGCTGGCAGCTTCTGTTCATCCAGAAGCTGAAACGAGGTGCCGTGTGCTTTGATGATCTCCCAGCAGTTGCTCGTCAGATCTGCTGCTGCCCGCTCAACCTGTCCCCCCGGTCGCACCTTTCATCTTCCACGGCTCGCGGACCCCGGATCCCGGACCCCGCCCCGGGATGTCAGTCCGCTGCGGTCCCTGTCCATCTGTTTTGTGTTGTGCGGGGGCCAGACGTCTCGCTTGCGGCCTCGCACCCCCTCCCTTTTACGAACACCAGTCTCGCACACACACCCTCTCGGAGGTGTCTCTGCGTGCTTTGATTCCTGCTTCATTAAAGAGTCATCTTCCCAATGGGGGGGGGGGGGCAGGCTGGGGAAAGGGGTTGGGGTAGGGCAGAGAATCAATGTTGGGGGTAAATAACAGACTCCCCCCCCCCCAACGTTATCATACAGAACATCACATTTACAAATGTGTTTAGATCTCAGGGCTTCAACAACCTCCCCCTCTAGTGCTGATATGCACGTGCAGAACTACCTCATAAAACTTTATCCATCTCTGTTTTATCAGACTTTTTCTCATGCTTTTTAAAAACAATTCCAGTGGCTTTTGGCTTTTTATTGGAATGCTGAAGTCTTGTGTAAGTTTGTGGTTTCTGTTTTATCTCCGTTGATTGTTTGTGCTTAACCTTGTCTTGATGAAATAGAAAAAAGAAGTAATGCAGACAGCTTGCTGGCCATCATCCATAGTGGAAATTATAGTGGAATTCTGTGCATTGAGAGCAGACTGATTTGTGTGTGTAAACGTGTCGACACTGTCATGCATATTTTTAAAAATTAACTAATTGTTTCACTGTATCCAAGGCAGTTTTCACATTTATTCTGAGTGAAATAACTCACAGTGGTCAGTTGTCGTAGTTAGTGGAAAGGAGCTGGACATTTTGCGGCCTGACGATATAGGGAAGTACTCCATAGTTCCTGTAGGGGGCAGTGTCTTACACTTGCTATGCATTTGCGCTTAAAAGTTTGCTTGCTCTCCAGGCTGAACATTCAGCAAAATAGATGATGAGTAAATATACTGATTGATGTATCTCGCTTCAGTTAAAAAATTCTTTAGATTGAGAGTGATATTAATTATGTAAGAAATGTGAAAACAGCTAACTTTTTACGGGAATGAGTATAGTTCAATGAAACACAATTCCGTCGGTTAGCATTGAAAGGGGGCCAGCAGCTTGGCGTAGTTTTATCTACGAAATCCTCTGTGCAAGTTTAATTTTCATGCGCTGATTAGAAAAAATCATAGTCAGCCTGCAGTCTGTACATAGCAATTCCTGATTGAACTGACATATCTGTAGTGGTCTTAGACTGGCCGACTCTGGTGTCCCTTTCTTATAAATTAACTTTCAGCAAACGGTTCTACAGAACATCCTCAGTTTGTACACAGGGAGACAAACACATTCCTGTTGCCAGGGGAATGAATATGGGCACACTCTTTCGAAATATAACTTTCCAGCCATCTTTTAAGATTAAAAACAATATATCATTTTGCCTTTCAGTTAAAATAATTCAGGACAAAGCGAAACTCAGGGTTGGCAATAATGATTATTATTAGTGCATCAGTGCCCCTTCACCCCGTGCCCACACACGATCACGTCACGATCAGTGGGAGCTGCAGAGAAAGGCAGATGGCACAGACTGCCGGAATCGCCCGGTGCAAAGCGTGGGGCTTTCTTTCCCTCCCCTGGGCTGGCCTCGCACCCCTTTGAACAAGAAAGTGCTCTCACACTACCCAGTAGCATGGGTGTTTTTTTTTTTTATTATTATTTTTGGTGTGTGTGGCAACCACTTCAAAAGCGATAAGTGTCCCCCTCCCCCCGCCCCCCCGCAATCTCACAAATCCGTGGCATATGTCATCCAGAGCAGCGAGTGACACGCCGCGGCTCGGCACGTAAGCATGTGAAATATTAACGGCACGGCTCTTTTCAGAGGACACCTCGGCTGCGATGGAGTCCCGGACAAAAGTGCCGTAATTGATTGTGAGAGCGATCGACATGGACGGCTACTGCGGATTCCCAGAGAGCACACTGGCCACCGAAAGTCGCTGCACCTGTCATTGGCTGTGCGAGATGCTGTAGTTCACACCAGCATGACCGCCAATTACAGGAAACAAAGTCTGCCGCCATCTGTATGGCCTGTAAGGTCTATTCTGGAAAAATATATATAATGAAAGGCATGATAAATACGTTTTTAATCATCAACTTATCCGGTTCCCAAAACTCCAAAAATTGATCTGTCAGCTCTCCTCTCGCCAATCACTTGATGAAAGACAAAACCCACAAACCCTTCACACGTAGGAGACCTTGAATGGTTTTGAAATGTTTTTTCCTTTATAGAGCACATTTCAAAGACTGTGGCACAAACCTAAGAGCTGTTTTCCATTAAAAACCTATATGCTGGAAGGGTGTTGGCCAATTCGAAATTAGATCAGAGGAAAGTAACATGAAATACAGTTAATGTGACCATTATATAAACGTTTGTTAAAAAGGGACATGTCCCAAATATATTAGCTTAAGTTTAAAACAGGTTTCGCATAGTTTTTTGGTTAAGTAGCAGACTGACTAGTTTCCATCAAGAAAAATGTACTGTGTTATTCTCTAATTATGAGAGAGGAAAGCAGGTCACCACACATGTGTAAGGAATCTGGCTTGTTGGCTTTACTAGGGTACACACAGGGTCGGTGGAGTGAACAGGAGGCTGGTGAGAGCCTGTGGGCTGGGAAATTAACTTGAGGCTGGGGCTATGTCCAAAACCGCAAGGCCTCGGCGGTCTGCAGGCGTTGCCGGGGTGATAACGCGGGGATTAGCCGGAATGCTGGGTGAGCATATCATTCTCCCAGGACCCACGGGCTGGAGCAGAAGGGCTGCCTTTTCTTTACCACCCCGTCTGCCCCCCACCCCTTTCATTATTCACCAGACTTGTCGCGAGGATTAGACAGACGGGTTGCCTAGTGACAGCGCCAAGGAGGTCCTTGGCACACCTGCGTGGAAGCCGACACCCAGCGCGGGCTTGATGCGTCCTGGAGGCATTCCGCTTGTGGGAAAACGTGGATAAAAGAGTCGGGGTGAGGAGGATAGCCAGGGCAGCTTTGGAAGCATGGCCGCAGTCTCATAGGCACTAGATAGTGGCTTTAAGGTAGCGTGGGCCAAAACAGGGCACTCCGTCAGCAAGACTATCAATTCAAAATTCTGGTCTTTGTTCTTATTCAGTACTTTTGCTCTTTAGCACCCTCAGATTCCCTTGAGTCCATAAACAATGGCAAATTAGACAGTATTATGACACTACTGAGCTTTAGGATAGTTTACTAGGAGCAATGTTTACTAGCATCGTCGATTCTTAGTCAGGAAGATTCTGTGACTAATGTTATGTGAGAATCCCTTTGGCTGGGATTGTTCATGATTTGAGGGGAACTGGCTCAGGAACAGTGCATCGCCACAACACACAGAGTAAACATTAGTGGGCAACAGAAGGAAAAAAAAACACATGGCCGTGGGAATCGGGGACAAAAGAAGTCCGACCAGACACCAGACTGCAACAGGAATTGGGACTGGCGTCAAGTCTGTTGTTGGGGTTACTGGGGGTGAGAAAAGAAAAAAAAACAAAACAATTAATACATTTAGTGAGAATGAGGGACAGCATGGAACAAATCTACATAAATGATGCTGGTCAGCTGACCTTTCTTCCAAAGATGTCTAGAACCCTGTGTTCTGTTCATAATGATCGCCAGCACACAAGAAAGGCTGAGTTTTTTATTTATAAAAGTATTGAAAAATGCTTATTTATAGGTGTGCTGTGCTTTGTGGAGAAGATTTGAACATCCTGTCTCCTTAATAAGAATGAGGAGGTGAGTCAGATGAGGAAATATCCAAGTGAGTGGAGAACAAATTGTTGGTTTTGGATGTTTAAAAATGCTCTCCAAACCTATGAATATGCGCAGTCCTGCGAGGTCTGCATGCTGACCAGCATACTTGACCAATAGAAACTACTGACACCCTACTAACAAGTTAGTAGCAAAAAGCCGGCTTGTTGTGTAACTGATGGATGATTGTTTGTTATGATTCAGGAGCCACTGACTCATGTGTTCACTACACTAAAATGAGAAGTGTGTTGAAATCCAGAGTTTGCAGCTCCTGAATCTTAACAAAATTGTCAAGATTGCAAAGCTTAGGGTACATCCATGGTCGTCTTTTTATTTGAACTATATTCTGTAAGAATATAAAAGTGATGAATGTGTCAGACATGAACCTTAAGGACAGAGGGGTCAGCAGAGCCATCCAGCAGAACTCCCGGTCAATGTCTTGTCATATTAAGGATTCTTTACATTTGTGCTCATAAGTGAATCTTAATAGCATTCAGACTGCTTAAAGAGTTTCTCCTTCACGGTACCCCCACCCCCCACCTTACCGCATTGAATCAACGCATGACCTCGATTAGCCCATTCCAGGTGTGATGACATATTGACACATTTGGCAGTGGGAGCTGTCGCCATGGCAGAGAGTAATTGGTTAAGCCCCTTTTAACGGGGTGCTGTCGTGTGACTGGTCGTTTAGGGCAGCTGCCAGGACCAATGACAGGTTTTTGTTCTCTCGTCATCCAGGTCCAGACCCGTTGCCGTCACCGGGGAGACGAGTGCTGCCAGGCCTGAATGACCTTGAGGGGATTTTGACAGTGGCCACGCTCTGGGCCGTCCATTATGCAGCGGATCTTAGACTTTCTTTGAAGAGCAGATCATACTTTATATACATGTAATTAAAAGCGTTCCCGGGACGACGGTGCATGGTTGTTATAGTGATGGAACAACTAAAAATGTTTAATATTTGTATATATAATTGTTGCTTTGAGTAAATGGCAAAGGGTCCTGTGATATTAATCTCAGATGAAGGGAACCGATTCAAATCGTTCTGGTCAAGACAAAAGTGAAGGGATGCAATTCAATATGAAATAAACAAGAAGAAGTGGCTTCCTACCATAATACCTATAATATTGGGTAATTAAGCATTTTTGCCACCTTCAAAACCTTTCTCCGGATGACTCTAGGGCCGACAGCGTATTATGGCCTAAACGAAAAGAACACAAACTGAACTTTAACCACTCAAGTGTGCTTGTGCTTGACCTGCAGGCTTGCATAACTACGTTGCAGTCTTAATTCTGTGTCCGTCCCGTATGCTAATGCAACATTTCCTGTGTCTGTTGTTTTTGATTTTGGCGAATGGGCCTCTTCTGTAACTTGATTTCTAATAATGTAATTGTTTGCTACCACCCTCTCGTATTGTGCAGTCCCAGCTTATCCGGTCCTAAACCTTGTGTGGCTTGGCAGCACTTCCTGTTCTCAGAATCTAATTTTCAAACAATATCTCAGATCAGTCTGCGTCTCGTGCTGCATTTCGGTATGACCGGCATCCAGAACGGCCCAACAATTCATTCCTCTTTTGTTATTCCGATAATGATCTGGTCACAAACATGATTAACATTCACTGTCCATCTGTCACACTGTCCACCATGATGCTCGCTGAGACATTTGCCGACCTCTGCGATGCCTCACTGGTCTTCTTGGTGTACATTTAAAAAAAAAAAATGAAATCCCCGACAGGCTGCCTTGGAGATGACGTTAAAAGCAGATAATTCTGGACAGAAGTGTCCTGACCATTAGCATGCGAGAAACTCACAGAAACTGGTTTTCGAAAAGAATATTTTAGGTCCCAAGAGTCACAACAGCCGTTCAGAGTTTCACCTGTCCATCCTCCACCACCCCCCCCCCTTTGTTTTCAAGGCTTATGACGTCTGGTTTAGGGATTCAAAACCTGTCAGAATTGACAGGTGTGAACTCTCTGGCAGACCCCTAGCCAAGAACAAACATGCAAGTATAGCACACGCAGGTGAACACATGGCATCACGTAGTCTAAATACTACTAGATGTAATGTTACTGACCCTGTGCATGTCATATCGCTGGAATACTCTCGTGAATCTGCATTTCATGGATTCCTTTATGAAAGGCATGCAACACATTGTACTTCATTGTTTTTTCAGAAGTGTGCAGCTATGTAAATGAAAAAATACACAGAAATCTAGTAAAATAATTTTATGGAAATTTACTAAAATATTGGCAATGGACAAATTTTTGTTATTGGGGAAGAGCGACATTTGAAAAAGGAGCACATAAATCAAATTTTAAAATATTGAAACGTTGCATATAACCTTATAATAATATCTGGCAAACTGTAATATAAAATGATCTACAGTTTTTTTATCTTAATTATTAATCATAACAGAGTGGTGCAAACATACAGTATAACCATCGTGACAGGGGTAGCCTTCAGGCACACACCCTGAATCGACTGTGGCGCCATCGACTGCCCGCAAAGTGGAACTGCAACAGATGCTTTGTTTGCTTCTGCTCTGACAGATGGTGGCGAGGGGCATCTGTGTGGCCCTTCATCCACACCAGATTTCGGTGATGCACCGGAATTGTTTTTTTCAATGAACTGTGTGACACCATGTTTCCCCAATATGGTGGCAAGTCACATTTTTTCAAATTTTTCACATTTTTTTTTCCAAATTATCTGATATTATCCTTTTACTTCTGGTATACAAATATGTTTAATAATCTATGTAATATAATATTTATAGCAAATAAACTGCATTTATATAAATAATCTCAAATGTAAATTCAGCTCCCTGAAGAACTTTAGTGTATGAGAATGCAGTGTCATCACTGCAATATTCATAAATCATCATTAGCAAAAAGAACTTTATTAAAGGCTTTATTTAATGAAATGCACTTAATTGCTAAAACATGTTGTCATTTGTTTATTTGGTGCTCTAGTTCCCTATCGGTTGCGTATCTGACCTTCTATATAGCTGGATTTCTTTTTAAGATGTAAATTCTCAGAGGGTGCGATAGTAGTGTCGCTCCTGGGAATTCAATCCATGAGCTGTGACTACCGTCACATTTTCTCACCCTGCCATCTCCTGACCACCAGGGGGCAGAGTGGATGGCTGTGTTCATAATGGTGTATCTGAGGCTTGCTGTGACAGATATTCTGGTTGTTTCGGGTGCCAGAGACGTGGGACAGGTGAGGGGCAGTGTGCGGGGAAAGGAGGGAGGAGCTGCTGGCGGTGCTTAGTGGTTTACTGGGATTACTGGGAGATGAGAAACATGTTTATTCAGATGGTGACACCACTCGTAATGTAGCCTGCCAAACCTTACAGTATGTTGGGCCACGGTGGGCTTAGGCCGTCACATACACCTGTGCAGCTGTGGGAGGAGTGTGCAGAGGAGCAGTGGTAGCCTGGCACAGTGCCTAGAGCATGCCTGGTGGAAAGACTACTGCAGAACTCATTAATGTCCACTAAAATCCACACATGTCCACAACTACCCACTCTCACGTGTGACACGGGCATATGAAGCCCAAAAATGGTTCATATGAATCAGTCTGAAAAAGTAAGATTTCATGTGTAATATTATCAAGACTGGCAAAATTTGGTATGGGCAGACAACAGACAGTGGTATGTAAAGCAGACTCTTGTCAAGTGCATTTAATTTGCATCTTGCATTCTGAAGTTTACAGGCTGCATTGTACAAGTGAGACCTTCAGTGCTTAGAAATGGCCATGCCGGTCCAATGTCTCGGAATGGAACAGCACCATTTAATACCAAGCCATATCATGTGGTGAGACCAGCCATGTCTCAGAATGGAATAGCACCATTTAATACCAAGCCGCATCACATGGCGAGACCAAGAGACCAACTAGGTGCTCATCACTCTCTAGGCTGGGGGAATGAAGGACCATTTCCAAGGTGAAGTTGCTGTAATCTATCCGCTAATCTTTCTCCCACCTAACTCATTCCATGCACCAAACAGACTGTGGTCCCCAGCAGACAGTGACTGGACCATCATCAGTTCCTAAGTGGGCTTTATGGATGGTGACTGTTGACAGGCTTGCTGGGACATCTGCAGTATATGGCTCGGAAACAGCGTGAATTGAGTCGCTGGCACGCGTTCAGGGGCCATGCCGCAGAGTCCCCGTGCCTTTTGTCAGCGCGACACCTTTTATGGTGGGATCTGGAGGTGGTGCTCAGACCCTCACACCGGCTGTCGGGACGGGAATAATGAGGTGTATTGTTAACGCGGCCGGCGATGCAGCAGCCGTGGATGTCCCGGTGTCACCACAGGGGACCATTTCTCGCCGCCTGGCCCCCCTCCCCACGAATTGTGCATTGTGGGAAGCTGTGGATAATCCCATCGTGCATGGCGTGCATTGCACCCAGGCATTGTGCTGTGCTGTGGTCTCCTCGCAGACCATGGAGTACCGTAGCAGCCATCTTCCCACCCAGGAGAGAAACTAGCACACTGTCTTCCAGTAGGATGCTTGTGTTAGTCAGCCATCGCTCTTGACTCTTCCACCTGCCTCCAGAGTTACACAATTCAGATTATTGTAACATCATCGCGATCTTCACGACTGAACCGAATATTGAGTCCAAAACCTATATTGTATTTGCTTTCTCCGATTACCGCTTTCTCATGGTACTGCCCTTGAATCTTTCTGGGTAGCTGTATGGCTCTGTGGGTTAGGCCTTTGTGCTTGTGTCCTGAAGGTTGCTGGTTGAAATCCCAGGGCCATGTCGGCAGTGGGCCCTTGAGCATGGTCCTTAGCTCCAAATGCTCCAGGGGTGCTGGATAATAGACCCACTCTCACCTGTATATGGAAGACAAGATAAGATATGTGTAAAGCTACCCAGTTTCCCCTCAGGGATGAGTAAAGTAAGACTACTACTTCTGAGTAGCTTGCTACTCTGTGGCATTATCTTCCTCGATACTTGTAGATATGAGTGATCTGGGTCGAAGGAGGGGAGTTGAGAAGCACTGATGCTTAACTATCATGCGCAGACACTGAGCCCAAACAAAACACTATACTGTAAATAAACAAGGACCCCACAATGACGGACAAAGGAGAATCCCGCAGTGCGGAACATTCCCTGACTACCAAGGGAAAGCCGTCATGTGGAAACAGTGCCATAAAGTCAACAAGGGAATCTTCTCAAAGAGATTTGCATGGCTTGCATGGTAATATAAGACAGGCCTCACAACCGCAAGTTTAACTCAGAGGGGCAAGACAGCACAATTCATGCCGTTCCCAAATCTGCAGAGCTGGTCTGTTGGAAAGTTTAAAGCTTTTTTGATTTTTTTTTTAATGGGAGTTGAGGTTTTACCAGTGGGAGGTCTATCCTGGACGAACGTCTGTGGAGCTGTGTGTTCTACGCCTCCTTTTCAACCCTTTTCACCTTATTTAACCTTCTCCACAGCCCTTGCACACGTTAAAACAATCACCACCATCGCCCCCCTCTCCGTCCCAAGCCTTTGCTCCACCAGAGGATATGAGCAGGGTCAGGGGCAGGTGGGCTGGAAGACGAAGAAGAAGCAGAGCATGGATCTCAGCGAGACCCCGAAGACCAAGGAGAATGTCAGAAGACAACGTCAGATAATGTTTGCTGGAATATTCGTGAGCACAGGCAGTCTGAAAAGCTTCAATGCAATTTTTAGTGCAATACTTGTAATCGACGACCCGGCGTGCTTCCACAAAACAACGAGTGAGAGAGAATGGAAGAGTGTGCATTTCTGAAAGACCTTCAGGTGTTTCTCTCTTTTCCTGATGAACTGCAGCTGCACAAACGATACTGAGTGACTCACTGGGGCTAGTTTTTGGGACGTTGCCCAGTTCAACACTATTTGATGATAAATGGTCTATGGCAAGTGAGGGAAGAGGACAAGCTATTTGAATGAATCACTCACAAGTTATATTTGTAGCAATTAGCTCTGTGTAGCAATTTTGTTTTTTGTCCAGTTTTCAAATTTGAAAGTTAAAGTTTTGAATTTAGTTTTTCAGCCTCATTATGGCACGTGGGTTGACATACTCAAGGGCAGGGGAAGAACACCACGCTTGAGACATTAGCTTCATGCTTATCTAAAGACTCAAATCATTTACAAATGTGATTTAAGAGGATGACGTACATTGAACCCGATTCATTTTGCAATTTCTAATTTTAGAAGTATTAGGAGGAGCAGCTAAAAGCTTTAAGATATTCTTTACACTCACATTCATGTTGGTGCACCTCTTGGTTGAGGTTGATAGGTGGATCTTTTATAAGACAATGTTATTGACTTTTACCCTGTAAGCCTGACCAGGATAAGCAGGTAGAAGATGGAAATATGGTTGGATGGATAGATAATTACACTTACTAATATGTTTTCATGTAGTTAGAAATGTTTCAAACGTTACAGATCTTTGAATTATGTGAGGTCGTAGAAGGCTTGGTAGAGAATCGAGATTCACTGGCCAGTCAGGAACATCAAACGTTTCCAGGAATTTCCAAGACAGGCAAGGTTTGTCATGGAATTAGTGTCATCTTATCATTGCCATGGAAAAAGGCCATGATTAAGGAGGTTTACGATAGATGAGGTGTTTCTGGAACGAGAAAAAGAGGGAAACTTGCTGACTGACACAGTCTGTTCCATTTCCAGTTCCAGTGTTCGGTTGCTTGTAGAGGCATTTGGTGGGGAAAAAAGGCCAACAGTTAGAAATGCAGAACTGGTGCTACACATATATATTTCCATAAGTTTACAGGACATGTGCTGGATTTATACTTTACAGGTTCAAGCTACACTGGCAGAATGCTTTACTGAGCAAATTCACAAGGAGAAGTGAATCTGGAATTAACTAATGATGTAGGGAACATTCAGTGGATGAGAATCTGCTGGTATGAATTAAAGTCTATTTATACACCAGCGCTCACCTCACCCAAGGAAAATGTAGCGGCAGAAAATTTGGACATGCGGACAACCTTCTGTTTTAATATCCCTTATGGATACAGAGAATGCCAGTACCATAAATAAGAAAATGGATTATTGTTTAGTGCTCATTTTTAATGGAGCATTCCTACTCACTTCGATAGGGTTGACTTAGAGCCACAGCTTAGCCCTTGCGATGGCTGAAGGCTTTGCACAGCTGGGCAGCATCTGGGACACCATGCAGGTTGAAACATCAACAAAAATTCAGGGGCACAACCTTAAATGAAGTCGCCGGTTGCGTTCGGCCTCCTTTGTACATAGCTTGCCTTGCTTAAACTGAACCACATTTTGTGGGCAGATTTAAGGCAACCCAGATTGTTCTGCTACTTTCATTCTTTAATTTTGGAAAAACCACCATATTAATCTCGAATTAAAGAAAACAAAGGCCCCACTGTGCAGTAACCGATGACTGTTTCCTGTTACTTCTCTTCTTACGGTAACCACCGAGGATAAACACATACTTATGTGAAAAGTAAAACTGCAACTATTTGACGGAGAATTAAACGACATTCCCCTTCATGCAAAAAAAAAAAATGGTTCTGCTGTCTTGTAAGTCTGTAGCTGTTAGAGGTTTGAGGGGAGAGAGACAGTCATCTGAGAGGTGAAATCGAACACCTTTTCCATGGAGCGGGCTCAGCGAAAACATTTTTTAAAAAGACAAAATCACTTTCATCTCGAATTGCAAGTGATATGACAAACGCTTTGGCGTAACTGAGACTTGTCATAAATTAAGGCCTTGTTTTGTGGATAATAAACTCTGGATGAAACCCTGTGGTAATCTGGGAGAATTGTGCAGGGAATTGCATCTTAATTAAAACGCGTGTGGCTCATAATGTCGCAGAGAGTAAACACAAACAGCGGAGAATCCTGAGGACGCAGGGGGGCACATTGATGTACTACTGATGAGAAAACTGTGGTGTGTGTGTGGTGGGGGTCTACGGGTGGGATAAAGAAGCGGTCTGGGAACTGAGTAACATCTGAATTTCAAAGGAACTTCCCTGAATTTCCCCGATACGCCTGTGTTTTTGTTTCAGTTACGTCTGTGTCCTCTCTGCTGAAATTCATCAGAAAACAGCATGATGACAGGTCTTTGTATTTCCCTCATAATGTTGTGGTTTGATACTTTCAAAACAATGTCACAGAGAGATTATGACTGCATTATGTATTTAGTTGCATTCTGCAGGCATTCTTGTTGATAAAAGTCATTAATAAATAAAGTTAAATAGATTAAAGACTAAATCAATGAGGCATCAACCACTCAGGATATTTCTAATATTTCTAATCATCGCTTCTAAGGATGCAAGGAATATTGAAGGTGAAAGGTCAGTCTCCGTTACAGCTCCTTGATGTGGTGGATTTGCCTTAAACTGCAAAACTAAATCTGGGCATTCTCGCCATAAGTAACATGGAATGGTATTTACCGGGAAGTATCTGTTTTCTGCTAATCTGCTTCAGGGAGAATTCCAGGAAGCTGATGAGTCTTCTCAGGAAGAGAGCCCCTTATGAACTGCTCAGCTTTATCACCAGTGGAGACTCTGACTTGAGTGTCAAGTCCTTCACATTAAATATCACAGCTGATACCCGTACGCTGAGGTAACCAGCCTGTGTTATATGAAAGTCTTGACCAGTCGTATTGAATAATTCCTAAAAATTGTTTTGGTTTACAGAGTTTATTGTATCTTCGTCTCACTTGTCGTATGTTCCTTCTAAGGAGTACTGAGCAAATGAAACCATAAAATGAGATTAAAGATGTCTCCAATGTGATGATTAGTTATTCCGAAGGGATTTTTGGTCATTCACTTTCCTCTAACCTGAATAAACCTGTTTTAATCTTATTGGCGCTATGTATGCATTTTTGGACCTTACTGAATGGTAGGCGGAGTTACCAAGGACCTCTTTGAATTTTCCCCTCTTCCAAAGACCTTAGAGATGGTCACCATGTGTGATCTTCTGGACGTGCTCCAGTCACTTTCCAGCAGCTCGGCTGTGGAGGTTGATGCTACCTCCTGTCTTTGTCGTGGAGTCAACTTAATTCCTGTCTTGCCTGCGTGTGATGCTTCTGAGATCAGACTTAAATCACCAGTTTTGTGTGCTGCACCAAAATTCAGCTTTCGGCAGCCTTTGTGGTCATCTCTGCTCCCCCCCGCCCGGGCAAAGTTTCCTTCACCACCGTTATTTCGGATAAAGCCGGCAGTGAAATGCATTAGGCAGATAAATAACGACCCTGGTGATGGGTGTGCATTTTCAGAGTGAGTCTCCGTGTGCCGTGTCTCTGGGGCTTTTTCTGAAATACAGCAGTTTACCAGACGCTACTAGGGATGCATTTTGGGCTCAGTCCAGCAGGTTTTACTGACTGATTAATTTATTCATGTGCGGTTGGGATGGATGGTGGGGGGGGGCTGGAGAGGCAGAATTAGGCTGCACTCATGGACCCCCTTGCCCAGCGTGTCTCAGGGAGGCTTACCCTCGGCAGGCTCGGTGCCAGACTCACTCCCCGCGTTTGCGCTCTCGCTAACCTGCATATGGCGTGATCCATGCAAATGTGCATGGGTAGATAAGGGACCTGGATGATTGATGGCGGCACATGTCAGCACCATTACCGGTCCCTCCCTGCTACAGCAGCCACAGAAGGCAGTAACAGCATGCAGTACACTCCGGCCCGGTGGCGTTCACGCAGGATGCCGAATCTTGCACAGACACGCGGTGCGCTCTCCTCCGTGCCTTCACCCATTCTTTTAGTGCCGGCCACACAGAGCTGGCGGATACGGATAATGCATAAACATGTTCTTCTATGAAACATTAACATAAAACAGTATCGGTGATGTAATTAACAGGGTGCACATTTAAAGAAGGACACCTAATTACACGTGTTTGAAGTAGTGCCCATAGCTAACTGCAGTGCTGGACCGGTGCTCTCTGTGCACGGAGTCCTGTAAACCGCGGCCCGTTCGGAACCAGCACATGAGCAGCTCTGCATCTCCGGAGCCAAGTAGCCTGGCATGTGCCCAGCAGCTGGCCCCGCTCTCTGGTTTAACGCCTCGCTATCCGGCTTCGCCGCTGTAGCCATGTGATTAAAATCGCCGCTGCCGCCACACCTAGCCAGGCAGGTTTTGGCTGGGGGTGGGGTGGGGGTGGGTGGTGGGCTTGTTCCATA
>JAACJT020000013.1:6460685-6472358 GCA_009936485.2 Gymnarchus niloticus | reverse complement strand
GGGGTTGGGGGGGGGGGGGGGGGGGGGGGGGGGGGGGGGCCTTGTTCCATATGTGCCCCACCTGCGGCTCCAGCACCCTTGCCAAATAAGCAGCAGGCCTCGCCAGGCTGTTGCTGTGGAAACGGCGGAAACTGGGGGGAGGGAGGGATGCAGCCTTCAGTGGCCAATGTGGGAACTGTTTTTTTCCCTCTATCATTTCGTTTTTTTTTTTTATGGGTAACGAATAGAGAACAAGTGAATCATGATTAGTAAGAACCTGTAAGTGGATGGAGGGCCGAAATGACGAGGTCTGTGGGGTACTTGTGAATGGCCCTCACTCACCTGGAAGTAGCAGTGCATCATTGCGGGGTAGAAGCTTCTGGATCTTTCTGATAATGCAGGGGTTTCAGTTTGATTAATTTTCTTTCATTTGTATAGCACCCTTCCAACATGTTGTCCCCAAACTGTGCAGCTTGTACACAGATATAACAGCTGTTACATATACAGTACATAGTATTTATATAGTATAAAAACCTGAGTGGGGAAAACCTACCAGACGACAGAGAAGAGGGAATTAAACTGTAATGGCAGTTCGGGGGTTAAAAACCCTGGGGGTCCAAGACCAGTTGGCAGCTTAACCTCCCATGGGCAAGTTACAATGTTATAATCTGAACAAAAATACAAATATAAGTGTTGTTAGAAGGACACTTACAGGCGAAGTGGTGGGCTTCTCATTGGACCTCTGTCATGACGGCCAGTGAGGCACTGTGAGTCGCTGTGGGGTGGTGCCACATCTCCGGTGACGGTCCGGGTTCCCAGACCTTGATGTTCCCCTCCAAACACAGATGCACCCATGCGTGGGGGTGAGGAAAGAAACATATTGTGGGGTAAATGCTGGCAATGCAGTGTCCAAGCAATGTGGCATCCGCCATTCCACTTTACAGGTCTGACCAGTAAGTGAAAGGGCAGAGACAGCCTCACGGGTCATTGTACAGCAAGAATGTTAGGCCTCTACCTTTCAGACGATGAGCCAAGCACACTTTACAACCATATCCGCTATAAAATACTTATGAAGATGTGATCGTATTCAAAAGGAACAGGCAAGGCTGATTATTTTAATTATTCAGTCAAAAATGGTCATTAACCGTTTGGTCTAGGGGACCACCTCCATCATCCTATTTGTGGATATGACTGTATGTAATCTCGGTGCTGATTGGCAATCAGGATGTGAATGTGAGACTTCACATGCAACAGCGACAATCACACTCCTCCTCTGTTAGCTTCTGAACTGATGTGGTGTTCAAGCACGAACGTGTGCTTCAATAATGCTACTGGCTGCTGTCCAGCGGAATACAGGCACGTGATTGGCTGCCTGGCTCTCACCTGAGCTCCTGGAGCTATGGGGAGGAGCGAAAGTGTTCCCAGTCCATATCCCAGGACCTCACCTGCACTGGAAAGCGGAGAAAATCATTAAATACACCTCCAGGCGAAAAAACGTAGGAAATGAGCCTGGTTGGCTTTTTATTTTTTATGTTGTTTTCAAGACCATAAAACTGACTCCAAGTATTACTTTTGATGTTCCCGTTTAATATTCTGGCTTATTCGCTACAACTTTCCATGCTTTATGAAGGAGCCCACTTCTGGATGTGTGGGAAAATTGTAATAATTTCAGTTTTTTTTCCGAGCATCTGGTCAAGTAAATCCCAGAACATCTTAATCTATGAAAAGTAACGTGAGCGTTTGTATAAACCTTAGACGGTGTTCTGGATTTGAAAAAACCCAATTTCCCAGATTTCTCAAAGATGGCTGAGCACATAAGGCTATAAGCATTGAGTGAAGACCTTTACAGCTCATGTGCTAAGACTACCATCCCCTTAGTCAAGGAAACCTCCCAGTTTTTTGCAAAGAGTAACAGAGACGTGAAAATTGTTCTGTTTCTAGAAGTGTCTGAGCGCAATCAAATGCACAATGTAAAAATCTTGTGTGCTGTTGTCTATTTGCCATCTCCGGCTGTTCCGGAGGCAGAAGTTTTATCAGAACTGAAAAGGAACGGCAGGAGTATGAATTCAAGGTTCCATGGTCAGCTTTTAAACTCACAGCTAACGGCCACATATCCGTCGGGCCCACTGCGGTAGTACTGGAAGAATGAACCTCTCTCCGAGTTGTGTACTATATTCACAGCTGTTTGGCACTCACTGGCCAACAGGAGAGGTTGCTCTGTTCTCCCAAGGGTTCATTTTGCACCTTTAGAGTTTTGCACTTTTAGTAGTCCTTCTCATTCACCGGCTGATGAGGACACACAGTGGAAGAATATACAGTATTTAATACCTGAACTGAAATACAATCAGAGCAAATGGAAAGGTATTTAGAGACAGACAGTCCATCTCTTTACACAGTCGACAGTTTTTTAATGGGAATGTAAGGGATGACTGGTCATATTTTCTATGTGGTACTGAAAAGTAATATCCTTTTGAAAAGATACCGTCTGCGTGTGCAAATCCTTTCAATAATGTCTATAGGAATAGCTTATATATTCTGACTTACAGATGACGGCTTCAAGGTCCATTTGTTGCAGGATAAAGACTACACTCATGAGGCACATTCACTTGCTTGGTTGGCAAGCAAGATTCAGTGCTATGATGTTGTCTACAGTCGGGTATGCTTCCCAACAGAAGGAGTATAGCAGTGATAAATAATGCTGTGCTTGGGAATAATATCACAGTGGTTCTACAGTACATATTTCAGGGGAAGAATAGGGGTCCCAGAAGTGAGCCCTGTGGCACTCCACACCTGAATGCTGAGTGTCCAAACATTCATCCTTCACCCTGACAAACTATTAGTTGTCTGACAGCTAAAACCTGAGCTAAGAAAGTACCTGTCCACAGATATCCACATCATTCTTTGATCTGTCTAAAAGTGCATGGTGGTCTGTGCTATCAATGTGGCATTTGTACCACAATTAAAAACGAGAAAGAAGCCTTTAACAAATGCTGTATCGGAGATACGATGTTGCCTACAGTCAGGCTGGAATATATCATTTTTGGATTAAATGTCAGGTAAATGCTGACCAGCAGATTCAGAAGATAATAACACATTTATACTACCATATGTATGCTACATGGGTTTTCCAGTTACAGGCAGAGACTGTTTCACCAGTTAGTAACTTTTTAAAGAAGTGGATGATGTAGACCTTTTAACTAGCACAGATAGATTACTTAGTGACAGTAACAACAGTAAATTACTACAATGCTGAGTATGTGCAATCGAAAAATTAGCTATGAACTTGCAACAAACTTCTGTCTATCTATGAAATTCAGGATTTTGCTGTTAAATCCATAAAATAATTTTCATATAATGCATAAGCTTGTTTACAATTTGCTGAACAGTTGAATATTCAGTTTAGCCAAATTATTCAAGAGAAATGATCAGAATTGCCATTGGTCATATTGGAAAAGTATAATAATGTACCCTTAGAGAGTAATCCTCATAGTAGATTTGGCCGTCCTTCTAGGCAAGAAGAAACACCTCTCATTTAGTCTTCTAATCTTCAGGAAGCCTACTTTAATACCGAAGTGCGGTCCTATAAGACATTTTACGTTTCAGAGTTTTCTTTCTAAAGCATGGTGAGATTCGCTATGGAGCAGCACATTCATTATTTGCGTCCTCATTTTCTGATGGTCTTGTGCCTGATGAGGCGTTATTCAGTTGAACTGGTTCACTGTTCAAGGTAAAGGCATTAGGAACCATACCAGTAAGCATCGTGACAGCAACCAAGGCATGTCCAATTTGTTTGGAATCTTTTACGATTTTACAAGGATAAAGTGGTTCAGTCGATCGGAAGTATACTGCAGTATATAGATTCTCCAAAAATGTATTTATAAATGAAGAGCTGGAGTGGTATTGTACCAATAAGGAAAGTGTATTAGATTTCTGAGTAGCTGTCAGATTCCACAATATTTATGATAGTGGATCTAAATGACTTGCATTTACCATACATGTCATGGTCCTATACTTAGATAATTATCACTGTAGCAGGGCATGAGAATCAATTCTATGATGAAAGCAGCAGAGTCATGACAAAGCCAGAGGATTTGTCATTAACAGAAGGAGTTTGATTGCAGGAGTAACCAGGTGGAAAGACCTCAATGAAAGCAGAATTCTACTCAGTTTCATTAAGTCTCAAAATATCAAGCTTATCGTCAGTAAGTTGTGCATTCAAAGGAGCCACTTAGTTGTTAACACCCCGTTGTACACTACAGTATATACATATTTGCTGTTTATAAGCAGAGTTATATTCATCCAGAATATACTTGACGAATCTAGATTTGCATTGTTAGAGAACACATTTCCTATTAAGTGAAATCTACTTAATAAAGCTGGTAGACATCTACGAAAAACAGAGGGGGACAAGAATTTTTTTTTGATTTCTGTGCAAATGTCTGCTAACATTATGACCACATCTTCTTTGTACAAGTCTTTTTATTGCCTGAAGTAGATGTTTGTTGCCTCCTAATTGAATACGCTAGTCAGCTGTCGTACAAACATGCTGTTTTCTACACCAGATATGGAGTTTTTTTTGTGTAAACTGGGTATTTCAGTGGCCAGTAAATGACAGCTTAAAGACCCACTGCTGTCCTGCCTCTCTCTCTGACCACGTGGATTAACATGGAAATGTGCTGGCGCTCTTTGTTCTCATTTCCCCGTGGCTGCGCGGACGTGACCTTGCTAACCTGGTGAAACGTGCTGCTGCCCCACGGTCTTCAGCCCAGACCCACCCCCTGCTGCTCCAACAGCTTGAAGCCCCTCTCAATAAATAGGAGGCTTTCATCTCCCCAGAAGTCCTAAAAACGGGAGCCCAACCGGGCTCCACATCAGGGCATTGACGTGTGGGCAATCAGGGCTCGTGGGGCTTTAGCTGTAACCCTGGATTAGAGAGCCGGACCAAGCTTTTCCCCCCCAGAAACAAGTACCTGCCACCCAGCCCAGGAGTCTGGAAGAGGGGGAGCTTAAGAAGGGTGTGGGGGGGACGGGAGGGTCAAAAAGAGAGGACAGATCCGAGAGACTTCCCAGGCTCACGCACACCTGGCACTGGCAGGCAGGAGACGTGTGGCCCTGTCAGGCATTTCGCTAGACGCCTTGCTGGGCCTGGAGCTGATAGGATTAACTGTGCTTCAGTGCAGATGGACCACCGGCCTGCCACCTTGTGGGCGGAGCTGAAAAGAAAGCACGAACGGCCGGGCCGCTTTTCTACATTTCGAGACAATTAAGCATCTAATTGCTTGGGCATTTGAAGGCAGTAGTGGTCTTATTCAGATCTCACCTGCAGGTCTCCGCGGGGGACTATGTCTGATGTGCACCACCATGTTGTCTGATACTGTGGACTTCCGACCCATGGAGGGGCTGTGTGCGACTCGTAAAGTCCTCCCCTCGTCGCGCTAGCTTTCATTTCACCGAAGACAAAAAAAAGCACCCTATGTAAATATTGTTTTCCATTGAAAGGGCTTTCTGTAAATATTAAAAGCCGAACTGACAGATGTATCCTGCTGCGGCTGAACCCCAAGCCCTAAGCTTCTCTCTCCCGGCCCATTCAGGGCGAACAGAGCTCCTCTGTGATGCTTTGAGGGCACTGAAGCCCGCTGTGTTTGTTCAGCAAATTTTGATTTCCTTTGCTTTATTTGGGACTGATTTGTGTTCATTGCTCAATTTCATTCCTTAATATGTTCTCTTTCAGTGGCTAGTCTTTGGAAAATACCTCATGACGACGGGGCCTGAATAGGGACACGTGAGCAACAAAAAACAAGAACTCCAAAGGAATGTTAGTGACACACTTTTACTGATGTGAAAACAAAAATGGCTCTTAAGCTGTGTTATTCTATAAAGTATGGTACTGCAAAGGAGCAGTATGTGATTTATTGTCAGGAGCCGCTAAAAGCATTTATTTTTTATAGTCTTCAGTTATTTGTGAGGACTCATATTCTTCCAGCTCTAAAAAGTCCTCGTCTAATATCGAATTTTCGTTGCGATGTCTTCGCACCTGCAGCTACATACGTTTGCAGTTTGCTGAGGAATGCATCGTATTTTTGGCCTTCTCTGTTTACTTTCTCATCATGACATCTGACCAAGTAGAAGGATATAAACTGAGAATAAGATCTAAATCTTAAACTTGTGAGGAAAAACCACGAAAATCCCTCATTTTGCTTCCAGTTTGCTCTGCACACCTGGTGAAGGCGACAGGTACAGTATTTGAAAGCACTGAAGGGGCTTTCTGTTAGTTAAAGCATCAGATATCATGTGGGTGCTTATGTTTTGGGCCTGACGTGTGCACACAAGAGTGCATTTTGTGTGCAAGATGTGCAGCTTGTTTTAGCAATATCGTAGGTGTTATAACTGAAAGCGTATTATGAAGAGGGCAGGGTCTGGTACCATATGGGACACAATAATGTTTTAAGGGCAATCCTTGGCACCAATCCCACAGGCTGGCCCCGATGTCTCACCCAAGGCTTGTGAGCCATGGCTGTACACCAACTGCGTAAACATGATTTTTTCGTAGAGACACGTTAATGTCACCTGATGCCCCCCTAACTGGAAAAAAAAATACTTTTATAACAAAAAATCAAATTCCCAAGATCTAAGATATCCTCATTTTGCGTTGCTGCATGTGAGAATGAGAAAAGCAAGCAGAAAGACTAAAAGTATATCGTGTTTCTTCTGTACATTCTTTCTGGTTACCTGAGCAGGTTGCCCCGAAGCCCTAATACCGATCCGATCAAGTCAAGGGGAAGCTGAAAGGTGTGTTCACGTGTGGGAGGTCAGGGCACAGAGACTCCTAGACCTCCAGGTTGTGTCTTCTGCGAAGTGTATAATCCCACAGGAAAGAAGGACACTCTGTTCCCATGCTCGGATTTCCTTTCGGTGTCTTAAACGGTCGCCTCTGAGGAATGGAGAACGTAAATAAACAGCCAGGTTCTGCTGGAGAATATTTGTCTTTCTGTGGTCAGAGACCCTCATAGCTGAAACCGAAGCCCTCTCCATCCTCTTTTCTCCACCCGGCCTGGTCCATCGGTACTGTACATGACGAGGGGATTAGGGGGATGAAAGAATGCCACCGACTGTGAAATTGCCCCATTTCTTATCAGGGACATCGAGCGCAGCTGTGCGAAATTCGTAATCTTCCCGCCGGGCCAAAGGACGTTCTGGGTACGGGGAGGCAGGGGTTTGAGGCTGGAGGTCGGGTTGGGGGGATGAGGGTGGGGGGGCAGGTCCTGCTTCTCCTGGCTCTGCCTCTGCCTGTTCCTGCTGGGTCCAGATTAGCCACAGTAGTGTTTGCTTTTTACTAGCGATTCCTCTGGAGCACATGTGTCAGATTTAATTCTCGGCACATTGTGTGTATGGTGGGCTTCACCCCCAGCCGCCTCCCTCTCTTACTTAATTACATACATTGTTTTGACATTTTTGACTTTTCTTTAACAGTAACAAAGCAGATCTGACAACCACCATTACATATAAGAGAACGCCACACTTAAATCGGGTGAATGAAGGAATAGCAGTCAAAAAAGGAACTCAAATAAAAACCAACAAATGCCAGCTTGATGCTCCTGCTGTAAAGGGACAATGAGGGAGAGTGGGGATGCCTAGATGCCACACTACCACGTGCCCAGAAGGCTTCCATTAAGCCAGTGGGTAGGGTCCAGGTACAGCGCCCCCTGTTGGTAGCATATGCTTAACAGTTTATGATGGACTTTTGTATCTGAGACTGTAAGGTAACTGATATCTATGATCACAAATACAAACCCTCTTTACTCCCTCAGCCATCTTGGATGGACATGGAAAATGTATGGGCATAGTGGAAAAACCCGGGCTTATGAGTCTGCTTTTGTGTATGATATATTTTCAACATCTCATTCAGAATAATCGTTATTTGTTTTGACCCCAGTATGGAGTCTTACAGTGCCCTCTAGTGTCCATCTTCACGTGCTCATCCATTCACCTATCCATTCATCTTTTAAGTACAGAGTCACAGTTCATGTTTTGGTGCTTTAAAAAAATCAAGACACATTTCCTTTGTGGTTTATGAAGAAATTATTTTATAACGTGATAAAAATAAGTGGAGGTATGTATTGAATGAAAGGAAACTATTTTATTCATTTTTTTTCTTGGATTCATCTCTAATTTGTTGAAATGGAATGTTACACCACAGTGGTATTCAAGTCTCATAGTGATGGGACAAATGAAGCTTCACAACCCTTGGTGTGTGAGAGTCTCCTGAAATAACCAATCAATGCTGGCACTAAATGAGGCTTCAAAACCCATGGGAGGTGGGAGCATCCTGAAATAACCAATCAATGCCGGCACTAAATGGGGCTTCAAAACCCATGGGAAGTGGGAGTATCCTGAACTAACCAATCAATGCTGGTGCTTAATGAGGCTTCAAAAACCCATGGTGGGAGTATCCGATCACTGCAGTCTGATTTGGATTTAGATATTTATGTAGCTCAGACAAAAAAGGTGAATTTATTTTTCTTATTGAAAATATTGACCATTATCTGCTGTTCAGAATAGCAAAAATGCATCAAAAATGAAATGTCATTTGAATGAGCTGAAAATTTGTAGAGCGATACCGAAAAGCCACCAGTGACATCATCACTTCCAAACAGGTAATTACAATTAATGATGGGACAAATGAGGCTTCAAACCCATGGTGGGTGGGAGTATCCTGAACTGCTAATCAATGCCAGCCATAAGCAGAGAGTCCAACCCACCAGGGGTTTCGAAGCTTCACTTACCGGCAGCATTGATTGATTACTTCAGGATACTCCCACCCACCACAGGTTTCGAAGCCTCATTTGTCCCATCACTAATTACAATGCCAGTAATCTTGAATTTTCTCATGGACTTTACTGAATTACTCTGGTATAGAACACCAGGAGAAAAGAGGCCACGGTTGTTCATATTTTGGATTCAAAAAAGAAACATAATAGCAGTAATACAATCTTTAAGTTTTTCTGTGTAAGTATTCATAAATATATATGTTAGTTCTGAGCAAAACAATCATATTTCCTGTGAAAATACACTGAAAATAAACTACATACAATATATGCAAGTCTATGCATTATGGTCTCCGACTGTGATTTGAAACACGATGGTAATAGTTTTCCTCAGATTCCTAAATGAAGAGTTTTCTGTACAACTTGCCAAATTCAGAACACATCTAACAAAATGCAAGGATGTCTGACAGCAGAAATACACGGTTATGTTTGGTGTTTGTCAGTGATTCTATGTGTGTTTAGGGACGTACATGGAAAATTCTAGAGGCATCTGTTTACTTTACCATTTGATAAAGCTGCTTGCTTGAGCAGCTGAATTTAAATTCCAACTGACAGCTGCAGGACAGATTAGAGACAATTCTCAGTGTCTCGCAAAGAATTACAGCCATTTCCTCAAGGACAAGAAACAAATATTTATAAATTATATAAATTTCTTAGAATAAACAATAGTTTGTATCACATTCTGAGCCACAAAGCAATTCAAACATTTTACTGAAAGACAGCTTCAAAACGTGGACATAAACTCCTCGAGAACATGAATGTGTACACCTTTAGAAGTCTTTTGTTTCAGAGTTGAAGCTTACAGTTGAGAACATGAAAACAGGGTGAAAGTGGGTGTAAAATGTATATTTCATGCACCTTGTCAGAAGTTCAGTTACAAATGGTCAAGAGGGAAAAAAAACCCAGTCTGCCCACTCTGCTGGAGATTACTGGCATATTTTTCACATTTCACGAGATTTTTTAATTCTGCTGGCTATGTTCACCTTCTCCCAGCTGTCAGATAATGCAGCTGGGTACAGGCCATTTGGTTATATTTAACCCTTATTCAGTTTACTCTGGTTATGCCCGAATGTGCCACTTGATGCTGATTGGTATACTTACGCATCTGAACAAAAATGATTTGATCTGTTTATGTTGCTCATGGACAAAAGATGCTTGATCTTTGGTGGTATCTGGCTGACTATTTTGGAAGGCGTCTGAATTGAAGGGTACTTTTTAAATGTTCTTCACAAATTGTTACATTTTTTGATGAGATGAAGTTCAACATAAATAATCAAGTAATTACCAGCACACTGAAAATGATTTATTTTTCTACTGGTCTTTGAATGGTTTTAAAATTGTTAATCAAATTTTGATTACCACTGAAAACAGACAGAGTTGGACAGTACATAACAACAGTCTGCAGCCATGTGTTACCAAAATGGACGTTTGAATGCTTCAGATAATAAACAGTCAGTTAGAAATTGACAGTAAAATACAGGATACAGATACTATTAAACTGGCAAAAAAGTGAGCGAGTTATTATGATTAAGACCACTAACTGGAAGTTTGGTTAGTTTACGTGATACTAGAGCTGTAAGTTTCATGATTGAAATGCAAGAAAATTTTTGATGAGTAGATAAAACCTGTCAAAGGCAGAAAATGAAAATTATGAAATACAAGTCAACAGAAACATGTTATAAAGGCTGTTAAGAAAACACTCATGACCAGAGCATTGCTACAATGAAATATGATAACAATATAAATAACAATCCATCCATCCATCCATCCATCCACCCGTCCGTCCATCCATCCACCTGTCCATCCATCCGTCTTTCCATCCATCCATCCTCTAACTGCCTATCCTGGCCAGGGTCTCTGGGAGCTGGGAGCCTGGAGCCTCTCCCAGGTATAAAATGACCAGGTGGGCAAAAGAGGTGAAAAATGGCCCCTACTTACATTTACCGCTTATCAGCCCTCCAAAGGAAAGTAGACTGCAAATATATAAAAAAATACAATTATTACATGATCACTGCATATAATTGCATATATTGCATTTCAGTAAAATAAAAAGTAAATTTAATTGCTTAACCTCATGCACACATGATGACTTTTTTAAATGAATGCAGTGATTTTACACCCAGTGATGCAGAAAATTGGCCTGACACGCAGAGTCAAACTTACCTGTTGACCTTTAAGTGGCTTACTGTAGAATGGCGCCTCCACATGCTGACAGTCCCTAGAACTGTCTACCAAAGACAAAAAAAATTCCAAAAGGGGCAAAACACATTATATTCGCTCCATTCACTGTGACTTTCACACGCACATTACTCAATGCTTTAAATATCGTCTCACTGCTGGATGTCATCGGACTTCTTACAGTACCATGCTAAGTGTTAGCTAACCTTTACCTAGGGGTGCCTTAAGTAATGAAAGCCAATTGACCTTAACTGGACTAATTACCGTGTAGTGCTTAAATAGGGCCAAATGAGTAAGTTCACCTGGTCGGGGGAGTTTGAGTGAGGTGTGTTCTGTGTGCAAAGTGTTGTTAGGGTAATGAATTTATTTCATATAGTTTTCTAAAAAAGGCCTACTTTATGTTCAATTTGCTAACATACCTGTCTGTCTGTTTGGACTCTACTGTCCTGCACCTTGGCTGCTCATGTGACAGACCTCCACCCACCAACCTGCCACAAAGACTATTAAATGTCCCTCTATGTAAATTTCAACATCTACTTGCATAATAATGAACAGATTCTCATATTAAAAGAATATTGATGTTGTATATCACTTCCTAGTAATGTATGGCTGTAAGAGCTGGACCATGAGGAAGGCTGAGCGCCGAAGAATCGACGCCTTTGAGCTATGGTGCTGGAGAAGACTTTTGAGA